>VWZS01002964.1:36484-53928 GCA_013397075.1 Rhabdornis inornatus | reverse complement strand
GATGGATGGATGATGGATGGATGGATGATGGATGGATGGATGATGGATGGATGGATGGATGGATGGATGGATGGATGGATGGAGTCAGATCCCAGCTCCTTGCAATGCTGAGAAGATGAATCGACACTGAGGGAACTCATCAGACCCAAATGTGGAACAACACGTGGGAAACAGGCTGGAAGTGAGAGGAATGACGGATTTGTCTCTACAAAGGAGCTGCGGATCTGCTGGGAGATAAAACCAGCACTGAGAGATAAAAGAAAGAACGGGATGGATTCCACTGATGGATGAATGGAAAAAGATATTTGCCTTTACAAACAAACTGCAGCTTTGCTGAAAAATGAAACTGGGTTTTGAAAGACGAAAGGAACAATAGGGAAAAACCACGAAATTCCATAAGAATTAAAAATTACAAGGGAAGGTTATCCATTAGAGGGGAATCTCAGGTNGGATGGAGTCAGATCCCAGCTCCTCGCAATGCCGAGAAGATGAATCGACTCTGAGGGAACTCATCAGAGCCAAATGTGGAACAACACGTGGAAAACAGGCTGGGAGTGAGAGGAATGACGGATTTGTCTCTACAAAGGAGCTGCGGATCTGCTGGGAGATAAAACCAGCACTGAGAGATAAAAGAAAGAACGGGATGGATTCCACTGATGGATGAATGGAAAAAGATATTTGCCTTTACAAACAAACTGCAGCTTTGCTGAAAAATGAAACTGGGTTTTGAAAGACGAAAGGAACAATAGGGAAAAACCACGAATTCCATAAGAATTAAAAATTACAAGGGAAGGTTATCCATTAGAGGGGAATCTCAGGTAAGTCTGTACCTCTCAAGTACCTCAGCCAATGGGGAAAGAGAGAGGGAAATGCGGCCGGGAAATTGGGATAAAAAGGGAGGCTGGGACCTCCAAAAATTTGAGAGACCCCATGGGCTCTCCCTTTATTCGGATAAAGTGAAAGGACTCCTCCGTCTCCTTTTTGGACATAAACCCCTGGTGTTTGTAGATTAATTTTCCTGACAGGAGGAAAGAAGCAGCTGGAAAAATCCAGGGATTTGCGTCAACATGGCAAAGTTGGGGAAGGAGAGATGATCTTCCCGCCAGTTTAGTTTCTGCAGGATTCGAGTTCGATTCCCAGCTCGGAATTAAAGTGATCCAGCAGCAACAGAACAAGGTGTTCCTTCAATTTTTGTGTTTATCCTTTGTTTAAGATTCCTGAAACTTTCCAAGGAATGAATGGAAGTATCAGAGCTTTCTTGGCCTCTGAGGTGGCTGAAAATGTCCTTGGAACAAGCCAAGGAGGAATTTTACATGGAAAAAAAAAAGGTGTTGGACCAGGAAAATGCACCAGGATCCTTGGATTGGGATGGTTGTGGGACCCTCCTGCTCGTGGGACTCACAGACTTGATATCCCAATTCATCGGGAGAAAAACTGGGACTCCACCCAAGTTTGGAAGGAGAGGATTTGGGGTTTCTCCATAAAAATCTCCATAAAAATCTCCATTAAAAATTGGCAGCTGGAGAAGGATTTGGGACAAGTTCTTGGAGAAACCAAACGCTCCCAGGGTGCTGTGACTGGCGCAGCTCCCCTGGGGAAAGTCCAAATGTTGTAAAAAAAATAAAAGCTGGAATCTCCTGCAGGACAAAGCCAGCTTGGAAAATCCCATCTCAAGAGCAGCCTGTCCCAAAAAAAAAAACCCCAAATCCCTCAGGAGCAGGAGAACTGAAATCTCCTTTTTAGTGGTTTGGGTTTTGGGATGGTTTTTTGTCAGGTTTTTGGGGGTTTTGTTTGGTTGGTTTTTGGGTTTTTTGGGTTTTTTGGGTTTTTTGGGGGTGGGGATTTTGGTTTGTTGTTGTTTGTTTGTTAGTTAGTTTGTTTGTTTGTTTGTTTGTGGTTTTTTTGGTTTTCTTTTTTGTTTTGGTTTTTTGGGGGTTGTTTGTTCGTTTTGTTTTTGGTTGTTTTGGGGTTTTTTGTGGTGGGGTCCCATCAATCCCAGAGACAAAGCTACAGCAAAGAATCCTCTCCCAGCACAGCTATTCCCAATCCCTGCTTCCCAAACAGCATCCAGGGCTCTGCCAGAGCCACCTCTGCATTTTTAGGATTTCTGGGAGCATCCTCGCACTGAGGGCTCTGGGTTTGCAGAGCATCACAAGGAAAAATCCCGGATGGATTTTGCTGGACAAGGAACACCAAGGACACGTGAGGATTTCAGGATCATATTCCAGGCTGGGAATCGATGCCGGCTCTGTCCATCCCCGGCCCGGCTCAGGTTACAAACTCGTTCACGTCTTTCCAGGCAGGAAAATTGACCTCCCTGCCCAGCCCTGCTGGATTAACCCTTGAGGTGCCCTGGGAATGCTGGAGCAGGGAAAAGCACCCCGGACTCGGGGAAAGGCTGGAGTTAGGAAGGTGGACATGGAAATCACGGAGAAAAGGAGAATTTCTTGGACCTCCTGAATTCCCAGCTCCTTCTCTGCTGGGATTTCACGCTGGAGAATCTCTTGAACTCTCAGCTCTCAAAATCTCTTGTGTCTGGGCTGATTTTCCAGCCTTTGCTCCCTGAGTTTCTCCTGTTCTCCCTGTGGTTTTCCAGCCTTTGCTCCCCGTGTTTCTCCCTTTTTCCCTTTGTTTTTCCAGCCTTTTCTCCCCCTATTCCTCCCCTTTTCCCCGTTTTTCTCTCCCTACCCCAAGTCTCAGTCCTGACCCAGTTGGGCTTTGGAAAAGGAGACACTTGGATATGGAGATCTTCCAGGACAATTCCTCTCTTATTTATCCGGAATAAACCTTCCCTGTGCCTGAGAAACACCTTTCCAGCAGAGATTACGATAATTTACCCTTCCCAGGCAGGCCACAGAGTCTCTGCCATCCCAGATCCCAGATGGATCAGCCTGAAATCTCCCAATCCCAAATAAAAGTGGCTCTGGTGTTATTCCACCTCTTCCTTTCATCCCTGATTCCCAGCAGGAAGCTGAACCCTTTGTCCCTCATTGTCCTCATAATATCACAGTTTCTTCCAAATGTATCCATGGCAGATTTTCCCTGTGCTTATAAAAATAAGGAATATTTTGATAGGAAAGAGAGGACTTTAAAGGTTTATCCCTGAACTCTGTCCTGTATTCAGGGAGAAGAGACATCCATGGAGTCTGGAGGTAGCAAAAATATCACCCAGAGCCATAAATTATTCCAAAGGAATCTCTGACAAATAATTGAGTCTCCTTCACTGCAGAAGGGGAGAAAATCAGATTTGGGAATCAGGCTGGGAAGGACTTTTTATAATAAACTCTGGATGTGATGGAAAAGCAACCCCCAAGGGGAATGAACAACCAATTCCCTTCCTGTTAATTCTTTCCCACTCCCTGCGGCTTCCCATCCTTTCTCGTCATTTCCCAAGGGATTAAAATAATCAGGTCAAATGTGGGGCTCCTGGTTTTATTCTGGGTCCTTATCAGAACTGATAAGGGATTGAGTGCTCCGAGGGTTTTTATGTTTTTATGGCCAATAAAGAAATTCTCTTTCCCAAGAAACTGTAGATCTCTACATGCACAGGTGGGAATGGTTGGGATTTTTGGAGCATTCACTAGAGGTAGGTTTTAGTTTAAGGTTAGGGAAGGGCCATGGAAACACCAGAGAAACTGGAAAACATGGAAGGATTCAGGAAGAGCTACAACCACCTCTCCTGGTGGAAGCTGCTACCACTAGGAAAGTGATAAATAACAGCTAAAACTTGGGAATCTCAGCTAAGGGATGGAATCCTGGAATGGTTTGGGTTGGAAGGGGCCTGAAGAATCATCCCATTCCATGGGCAGGGACACCTTCCACTATCCCAGGCTGCTCCAAGCCCCAGTGCCCAGCCTGGCCTTGGACACTTCCAGGGATCCAGGGGCAGCCACAGCTTCTCTGGGAATTCCATCCCAGTCCCTGCCCACCCTCCCAGTCAGGAATTCCTTCCCAATATCTAATCCATCCCTGCCCTCTGGCAGTGGGAAGGAATTCTCTTGGTCCATTACTCATATCCTAAGAAGATTCCAAATGGAGAGCAAGGACTGTGCTTCCTAATCCACCAATGCCAGGAAAATGTGGCCACCCAGGGAAACTGAGGCAGCTGGAAAAAAGGAGCCAGGTGATTCATCCCAGGGATGCAAACACCACCTGATGGATCAATGGAAAATCCTGGCTTGTTCCCACAGTGGCTGACAATGCCCAGACCGTTCCTTTAAAAATAAAATCCATAGTTTAGGCAACGACAGGAGGACAAAATCCCAACTTCAATCAATCCTTGGCCATTCCCACAATGTGGGACTGAGAAAAATGTTGGATAGGAGCATAAGGACATCGTAGGTAACACCTGGAGCAACAAATTTATTGGAATCATGGTATTGACTTTTTGGAATTGCCCAGAGAAGCTGTGGCTGCCCCTGGATCCCTGGAAGTGTCCAAGGCCAGGCTGGACAGGGCTTGGAGGAACCTGGGACACTGGGAGGTGTCCCTGCCCATGGAGGTGGGGCACTGGATGACCTTAAAGTTCCTTCCAACCCAAACCATTCCATGATTTTCTCCTGCAGGAATACTGCTTCCCAAAGAGCAGAGCACAACCTTCTCCTCAAGGACATCCATGGGTTTTGATCCATGCAAAAAATCCCTTTCCATCCTCACCTGGAAAGTCCTGATGCCCCCAGACCGTGTCCAAGGAGCCCAGGGAGTGTGGGAATGAAGGCCGAGGCTTTGCCAAGGAATGTGGGATTTGTGGGGAGCAGGCAGTGGAAAAGACGATGGGAGAGCCTCAAGAGGAAGAGGAATCCAATTAAGGAATCCAGAGCCACCAATGGAAGGAGACAGGAATGTTGAAAAAAATAAAAATGGAGGGGAAAAATAATCAAAAGGCCCAAACATCGCCGGGTTTGGTGGAGAAACTCCACACAAAGAGAGCTTTTTGGGAAAGAAAGACAAAGCGCTACCTTTGCTGGAATTCAGGGACACAGACGTCTCTTTTTGGGAATTGTTTACACCTGGACACCAGGGAGGGAACGGAACAGCCAAAAAAGACTGAGGGAACGTTGAAAAAATCCGTGTCGGGCCTGTGGGTTTTGTTTTATATGATTTGTTTATTTAAATGGGTTTTTTTTCCCGATGAAGCAGCCACTGTTTGAAGAGCTGGAGCGTGGTGGGATCAAGGAACATTTTTAGGTCAGTGGTAGCTCTATTTATCATTTTTAAGACAAATTTGATTATCCTGATGGGAATTCAGGTCTTCAGGGAAAGCTGCCCAGTTGTCATATTAATCATTGCTTTTAGTGTTTTCCTTGGGCTTTGGGGTTTGGGTTTAATAGGGAATATTCTTTTTTTTTCCCTTTTTAATTTAGCTTTCAGTTGCCCCAGGGCTTTGGCCTGGGAACCTTTGCAGAGTGTTTTTCCTTCAGTTCCAACCTTGGGATTCTGGGAAGGCTGTTCATTCCTAGCTCAGCCCTTGCTGCAGGTCCATCCCTCCTTCCACTGGTGGGGAGCTGGGATTTAGGGAATTCTTTCTTGGAAGAAAGAGAAGGAGAAGAAGAAGAAGAAGAAGAAGAAGAAGAAGAAGAAGAAGAAGAAGAAGAAGAAGAAATAAAGGAAAAAATATCAGAGTAAAAATAAATATTTACTGTTCCAACTACGGAGCACATCGCGTTGTTGTCCTTCCAATGGTTTTATGGGACACTGTTCCTGGCTTTTTCTATTATCATGGAATCATGGAATGGTTTGGGTGGGAAGGGACAGTAAAGCCCATCCAGTGCCACCCCCTGCCATGGCAGGGACACCTTCTGCTACCCCAGGGTGCTCCAAACCCCATCCAACCTGGACTTGGAGATTCCAGGGGGAAATGGGATTGGATTGAGGGAGGAGGAGAATGGAGGACACCAAAACCTCGGCCTCATCCAGTACATCCCAGTGCTCCATGCAGAGACACCGGGAATGAATGAAACCTTTGGAAAAGGGGAATCAGCGTTTTTGGAGGAGTTGGATCCTCTACAACAGCAAAGGAGTTTGGTTTAAGGATGTTTCTGGTTTGGGAATCTCCATGGAGTGGAAAACCAGGAGAGGAGAGAATCCAGCTGCAGCAGGATCGAGCGGCACTGCCGCCGCTCCCGCTCCCTGAAATGAGAACAGGAAAGGAGTCAGGAAAACAGTCCGTAAAACTTAACTAGTGGCCATATTTAAGAGAAATTAGAGGAAATGGCCCCACATCCTGTGGAATTCACCTTTGCCAAAGTCTGCAAAGCCCAGTCCCAGGGCCGGATTTAGAAAGGGAGCGGAGACTTTAACGGCCAAAAACGTCGGGAAGGAAAAACGCTCCATGGCCACAAGAGTGAGGCTTCTGTTTGGGCTGGGATCGCTGGAAGTGTGGCCAGGACATGGTGCAGGAATGCCCCAGGTATTCCATGGAAATGTCTCTGTTATGATTTCAGACATGGAAATGCCGTTAGTGCTGCAATTACAGCACCAAGGGCATCCAGGAGATGCGGGGTGGGAAACACATCCCAGGTTTTAGAGGAAAAATCCATCACCCCTCGGCTAAAGCTGCCGGAATTTAAGCTTGAAATAATCCAAATTTTAAGCTGGGCCCAGTTCACTTTGCAAGAGGTCACAGAGAAGAAACTCAGGAACTTTTTCCTCCTATGGAATGAAATGGCACCACAAGGGATGGAGTGGGATCATCAACTCGTGGCTGCAGCACATCCCACAACGGTTTTGGGTGCTGCTCCCAATTTCCTAAATGTTTTCCATGAATTCCCTTCATGGTCCAGGTGCTGCCGTGTCTGATGGCTTCCACCAGCAGCAAAGGTTCAGATTCAGCTCCTGCAGAATGGTGCTGGATTCAGTCCAGGACCTACAGGAATTTAGGAGGCAGCAAAGCCGTAGGTTAAGGAAAACAGCAAGCCGGAATTCCCAATGTTCTCTTCCAAGTGTCTCTCCCAGTTTTTGGACCTGCCTCATCATCACTTCATCCCTCCCTTCCCTCACTCAAGATTAAAACCATGGGAAACACATTGCAGACATATAAAGAGGTTTGGATTTAATACTGGGAAATTTTTTTCATGGAAAGGGGGGTAAATCATTGGAACAGACTGCTCAGGGCAGTGGTGGAACCACCATCCCTGGAAATGTTCCAAAAAGTGTGGATGTGGCACTCGAGGATGCGTTGTAATGGTGAACATGGTGGCGGTGCTGGGTTGGTGGTTGGACGTGATTTTAAAGGTCTTTTCCAACCTTAACAATTCTATAATTCCATGATTTTCTGTCAGTGGGATGCACGGGCCATTTTTCATGGCTTGCATGAAGTCTGAAGGCAATCTTCCCTTCTTCACTTTTTTCCTTCTTCCATTCTTCCCTTCTTCCCCTCTCCCATTCTTCCTTTCTTCCCTTTTTCCCTTCTGCACTTCTTCCCTTTTCTTCCTTCTTCTTCCTTTCTTTCCTTCTTCCCCTCTTCCACTCTTCCTTTCTTCCCTTTTTCCTTCTTCCCTTCTGCACTTCTTCCTTTTTTTCCTTCTTCTTCCCTTTTTCCATTCTTTCCTTCTTCCCCTCTTCCATTCTTCCTCTCTTCCATTCTTCCTTTCTTCCCTTATTCTCTTCTTCTGCACTTTTTCCCTTTTTTCCTTCTTCCCTTCTTCCATTCTTCCCTTCTTTCCCTCTTCCATTCTTCCCTTCTTCCCTTCTCCCCTTATCCATAGGTTCTCCTCATACAAACAGAACCTCTGCACCTCTCCGTCACCCCCAGGAAAATCTCCATTAATTGGAATAACAGGTGATGTCTCTAAGGGACACTGATGAAAAAATTCAAGGAAACTTGGATTGCTAAATCCGTGAAAACTTCCTGTTCTCGGTTCTTCCTGATGTTCCAAGCAGGACCATGAGGATGGTGAGTGGGGCAAAGCAGATCCCGGATGGGGAAGGATTGTCCCTCTTCATTCCATGAAAATGAGGATTTATAAGAGGCATAAAAATGTCCAAATAATCCCAGCGATGCAGGAGGAGTGGCTGCTCCTTGTGTCTTCCAGAACAAGCCATTATCCCAGTGCTTCCTTATTTTTAGGAAGGGAAAACTCATTTAGGATGGAGTTCTCAGAGGTAGACTTGGAATGACAGAAAGGCAGAATGGCTGAGGTTGGAAAAGCCGTCCAAGATCGAGTCTAACCCTCCCCCACCACTGACCACGTTCCCAAGTGTCACATCCACAGGGACATGGAATCCCTCCAGGAATGGGGACTCTTACTGGATTCCACCAGCCTGGAACTGGGCTCACCACAGATCCCAGACATGATCCCACTTGCCCAACAACAGGCTCAGGAGATAAAAGCTGGATCTCTCGGGCCATTCCACACAGATTTCCAAGCAAACCTTAGTGACTCTGCTTGTGGGATCCACATCAGAGCAGGGACACAGATTATCCCACCATGGAAAACATTCCCATTTCCAGAATATAAAATGCCATTCAGCCCAAGGCCTGGCCTTTTAAAATGAGTTATTCCAATGCCGAAGCAGAGGCTTCTCCCAGTGTCCAGGTCCTGCTCGGATTTCCCTCAGGCACAATTTAAATGATTTGTGTGTTTCATTCCCAGAATCCCTGGAGAACTGCTTGCATGTGCCGGCGCATTCTGTGTCCGACACCCAGGTTATTTTTATGTCTTCCATGCTCATGGAAGCGAGACCTGAAATTGAAATGTCATCTGCTGTCTGATCCCAATTCCCAGCTTCCTGACATCTCTTTTTCCCTTAACATATTCCAGATGACTATGAAAAATCCCGGGTAAACATCCTCAGTTTCTTTAATAAACTGAAGAGGATTTGTTATTTTCATTTTCCTGAGGGCTGAGGGAGCCCTTTGGGCAATGTTTTTCCATGTTTTTCTTCCAAATTGCTGACACTTTGTTGGTATCAACATGTCCGGATGCCTTGTTTTTCCTCCCCTGGATCTGCCTGCTGAGACTCCTGGCTCCGTGGTGTTGATGTGTATATGAACTCCAGAATTCCCTGGATTTTACAGCTCCCGTGGCGTTGTGGTGTTAGATTTCATAAATCGCGCATCACCTCGGCTCATATTCCCGGTTCTTAGAGTGATTCACAGCACCAGGGAGCAGGAATTCAGCAGGATCTGGGAAGATGCTGACAGGAACACTCAGAGCCTGAGCCCCACAGAGGTTGTTCCCAAATTGTCTGGGGAATCTCCTGTCCCGCTGGAGACGGGAATGTGCATCTGGAATGTCCCCACAGCACAGGGAGGCTGAGAATGTGCAGTCATTGCACTCGAGTTGGGCCAGAGGAGTTCAGGCTGGATTTTGGGAAAATTTCCTCCTGGAAAGAGCTGTCCAGCCCAGCAGTGGAGTCCCCATTCCTGTGGAGGGATTTAAATCCATGTGGAGGTGGCACTTGGGGACATGGTCAGTGGCGGCCTTGGCAGTGCTGGGGACAGTAGGACTCGATATTGGAGATCTTTTCCAAACTTAATGGTTCCGTGATTCTATCAATTATCCAAAGAGATCCACACTGAAAAGGGGGGGAAGCAGATCCTGCTTGGTGCTCCCAGTGTGGATCCTGGGCCCCTCAGCATCCTGAGAACCCCAGTCGAGTCCTGCCATGGAGCACATCGGGATGCTGAGATTGGGATAAGCAGGAATATTTAACATCTCATTCCACAGCTGATTCCTGCCTCGGGCTCCCGCTCACAGCCAGAGGGGATCACACAGGGATTCCCTTCCCAAATGTGGGATGTGACCCCCTGGAGCTCTCCCAGATCTTCCCAAGGGGCTGAGCTGGACTTGGAGCTCGTCACCTTCCCACTGCTCCTTCCCAGCACCCAAAGCCACTGACTGAAAGGAGCAAAAGCTGAGGAAGAGAAGAAAAAGAATCCTGGGATGATTCTGGTCCTTGGAGAATCCCAAAGGAAAAAAGAAAGTTGGAAAGGAGATAGCAACAAGAAAGAACAAAAATAATAATTTTAAAAAGCATTTCTTTAGTCCCTGTGTGGCTGTTTCCAAAGCACAGACAAACCAACCACTGAAGATTTGCAGAGCCCAGAGGGAAAACTCAAAGACACAGAAACACAGAAGCAAACTACTTCAACGGCAAATCCTGGGAATTCCTTCTGGCCAAAGACACTCTCCTCCAGGACACTCTCCTGAAGTGTCTGTGTTATCCAAGCAATGCTAAAAGAATAATGAGGGATGAGGTATCACATGAGGAGTCTGATTACAGCAGATGGAAGGACAGGACACAGGGAATGGCTTCCACTGCCAGAGGGCAGGCATGGGTGGGATATTGGGAATTAGGAATTCCTGGCTGGGATGGAATTCCCAGAGCGGCTGTGGCTGCCCCTGGATCCCTGGCAGTGTCCAAGGCCAGGCTGGACACTGGGGCTTGGAGCAGCCTGGGACAGTGGGAGGTGTCCCTGCCCGGGGCAGGGGTGGATTGGGATGATCCTTCAGTTCCCTTCCAACCCAAGCCATTCCAGGATTCTATAAATGCACCCATCCCACTCAAGACCTCTGATTTCCTGCAGCTGAGCATCCACCAATGAAACCCAAGAAAAATGACCCAAAAGCTGGGCCAGAATCAGAAAAAAAACCACTTGAAGCTCATGAGTCGCTGTCATCCTGAACATTACAAGAAACAGACACCAGCTTGGTTTCATTCATCTGACAGCAGGAATTTTTTCCAAATGGATGAGTTTTAAGCAGCTGTCACAAGCCCAAATTAACTCCCAACGCATGATCCATGAGAGTGGGCACATAAATCATCCGGGAATGCCAGCCACACTCTCAGTGGGAAGAGAAATGGATGCAGAGTGTTTTTTCAGGGATGAGTTCTGCGATTTGGTGAGAGGAGGGGTGGCCAAAAAAAACCACTGCCCTGACAGCTCTGGAAACAAATTGTTCCTTTTCCAGTCGCCAAAACTCAGCTGAGGTTTTGTTTGCCTTTGTAACCTTCTTCATTCACCCCAAAAAGTCTCTGCCGACCAGGGAAAGGCTGTGCAGAGCCCAAATCCTGCCTGGATTTGAAGGGATCCCAAAATTAGAGTCATTGACAACGTCATGGAAGGGATCCCATGGAGCAAAGTGAAAAGAGAAAATTCATGAATGGGATTTTATTGCTTTTAGGAGCATGGAGCTGATGGGAGGATGGAATGATGGAATCTTCTCCTGCTCCTCAGCGACTCCGGGATGGAGGTGATGTGGGGATGGGATGAGAGTTCTGGTTGTCCCAGGATGCCCTCCAAGTCTTCTCCCAGTTGGCAAACTGGGCTGAGGGAGGGTTTGGTGCCTATCCAGACCGGTCTCCCTAAGCAGGTGAGTGATGGCCACAGGAATCCCCGCGGCCAAATTCCCTCCTTGCCCTGTTTGTTCCTGTCTCGGCGGGAGGAGAAGTTGAAATGTTGGATTTTTCCCCTCCAAAATTTCTGCCAAGACATCAGAGTCGTGTTGTTTTAAAGGGAAAACCGGAATTACCTGGATCAGCCTGAACTCCTGGTGTGAAGGAGGGGTCTCACACTTCCCAAATCCTGGGAGTTGTTGTTTCCCTCAAGGTCGAGAGAGATCAGGTTGAGCTGGTTTGGCTTTTTGTCATTGTCATTCCATGAATTCTGATGTCCCATCCAGGGAAAAGGCCACAATCTGTCTGTGATGGCATCATCAAGGCAGGGCCCATCCAAGGGAACATGGGATGAGCCATGGAAGTGACAGCTCCACCAGGGATTGGTGCAAATGGACCCAAAAAATACAAAACTGTACCCAAAAAATGTATCCCGGAAAGTATTTGGAAAGGGAAAGGGGATTCTGGGAAAACAGTGTTTTATCCAAGTGTGTTTGGACAGAAAATCCCTGGTGTTTGTGTATAATGGGAAATATCCAGGAAATCCCAGGATTGTCCTAGTCCCAGGCACTTGTCCCAGTGTTGGGATTCTGTCACTGCCTGTTGGAGGCCAATCCAAGCAGAACTCCAGAGCTTCAGTTCTGATATTCCCAAAAATCTGGGCCAACAATCAAATCCATCCCCGGTCACTTCACTGCGCTACGGTCACGGAAAAATTGACTGGAAATTTGGCGGGGAGTGGGAAAAAAAATCTCTGAGTCATGGAATGGTTTGGGTGGGAAGGGAACTGAAGGATCATCCCGTGGGCAGGGACACCTCCCACTGTCCCAGGGTGCTCCAAGTGTCCAAGCTGGCCTTGGGCACTTCCACGGATCCAGGGGCAGCCACAGCTGCTCTGGGCACCCTGTGCTGATGTTCCATCACCTTCTTCCTTATCTACATGTCTTATCTGACGTCCAGGAATTTTCCAGAGCTCCACCTCAGCTGGAATATCAGAATTGGAATTGGTGGTCATGTGTTGGAACCCAGAATCCTGGGAGTTTTAAACTTCCTGTGCTTTCTGACACTGACCCCCAGGAGAACACTGCTTTTCACTTGAGGCCTTGGAGAAGGCTTCCAAAATTGAGTGATGGAGTTGGAATCACTGGTGTGTAGTTTGAATAGAAGTGTGTGATTCCACATGGTGAAGGGTTTGGAATTTGGGGTTTTAGAATATAGTAATAGGTATGGGACAAGATGGTTCTTGGGTGTTGTCTCTTTCTTCCTTCTTGTTCCTTCTTCTTCCTGATTTCAGGCAGTAGTTTTTGGATTGGATAGTTAGTGCTGCACTGTAGGTCACAGGTGTTTGGTCATTGGGTTAAAAGTATAAAAAATATAGATGTTAGCTCTTAATTGGATAGTTAGGCTTTAAAAGACCTTGTAACTAACTCGATCCAGCTCCATTTGCTCTTGCTTTTGGCTTGAGAGCTGGAAGTGCTGAAGAACCCTCTGTACTTTAGATAAGATTTAATAAACAACCGAGTCCGAACAAGAAAATCCATCTCTTGAGCATTCAATCCTGACTCTGAGTGAAGGCAGGAGGAAAAAGAACAGAGCCACTTTCAGAGTCATGGTTCCCAAACACGGATCTCAAAGTGCTTTAGTGAGCTTTGGGATCCACCTCCAAACTTTTGGGAGCGTTAAAGGAGGAGCAGTCACTTGGCAAAGCTCCAAAAACTCCCTCAGGATTCGTGTGGAATCGTCAGTGCTTCCCAAGAGAGACCAAATTAAACCTGAACCTGATTAAACACAATCACAGAACCATGAAAGTCATGGAATGGTCGGGTTGGAAGGACCTTAAGGATCACCTACTCCCTGTGCCATGGNGGAAGGGAACTGAAGGATCACCCCGTGGGCAGGGACACCTCCCACTGTCCCAGGGTGCTCCAAGTGTCCAAGCTGGCCTTGGGCACTTCCACGGATCCAGGGGCAGCCACAGCTGCTCTGGGCACCCTGTGCTGATGTTCCATCACCTTCTTCCTTATCTACATGTCTTATCTGACGTCCAGGAATTTTCCAGAGCTCCACCTCAGCTGGAATATCAGAATTGGAATTGGTGGTCATGNGAACCTGATTAAACACAATCACAGAACCATGAAAGTCATGGAATGGTCGGGTTGGAAGGACCTTAAGGATCACCTACTCCCTGTGCCATGGGCAGAAATCCCATTATCCCGCCCAGCTGGAGCGGGGCCTGGGGTCCTGCAGGAAGGGAGAGGTCACAGCAGTGCCAGTGATCCCAATCCAAAGGCTGGGATGCTGCTGACATTCCCTCCAGCCGTGGCAGCATCACATTTTTGGCCCAAAATACTCCGGAAGCTGAGGAAGAGGGAAGGGCTTTGCTCATCTTCTCTAACAGTGATGGTAGTTTGTATTATTTAATCAGTGCTTTGTTTTAGGGTTTTTTTTTTTGTTTTTATTTAGAGCTAGGATTGAAAAATACACAAAGGAAACTGACTTTTTGTGTTTGGGTTTGGTTGTTTATCAAATTTTATTAAAAAGTACAGAGCATTTAGTGGCACTTTTAGCTGCTTGTTAGAAGCGAGTAAAATGGAGGAAGATTTAGCTGTTGTAAGGTTTTTTTAAAGTTAAACAGTTTAATGGAAAATTAATATTTATATTATTTGTATTTTTAATTTAATAATTAATTCTCTGTGACCTTTAGTGTGATACTAATTGACTAATTAGAAATTATTACTTGAAATTTATGAAGAAGAAGGAAGATGAACGCTGAAAGAGGCACTATTTAAAATTATTCATTTTGTCTTGTCATTATATTGTAAAAATTTCAAATTTTAAAACCCTTTACCGTGTGAAAGTACAGACTTCTGTTTAATTACACATCCGTGATTTTAACCCCATCACTCAAGTTCAGAAGTTTTCCCTAAGACCTCAGGTTAAAAGCAGTGTTCCCCAGGGAGTCAGTGCCAGAGAGCAAAGGAAGCTCAAAAAATCCCAAGTTTCAGGGACCCAACAATTTTCCACCGATTCATGGCAGAATTCCTGGAATTCCTTGTCATTCCTGCAGGGGAATCACTCCTGGCAGGGAGATTCCCTACCAAGGGACCGACTTCTCTGGGATTCCCATTCCTTCCCGCCAGCACAAATCGCAGGGAATAGGAGAGGGGACAAATCCTGGAGCATCTGAAATCCAGGATTTGGTGTCCTGCTCCAGCAGGATCCCTCTGCTCATCCCAGGTCCCGAGGAGCCCCCGAGCAAACAGACTGGGAATGCAGGGGGGGAGGGAAGCTGAAGGAAAATAAATAATTTCTGGCTGCTCTGAATCAAAGCCTGTTACAATCAAAACAGTTCCCTGCTGCAGCAGGGCCCTGGGGCCTCATTCCCAAAAATTATGTGTGTGCTGGAAGCCACAGGGAAAAACTCTCCGACAGAGGAGACCTTCCCGGTGTCCAAGGGAGCCAGGGAATGCTTTGAATCCAAGATCTCTGCCCAGGCTCTCCCGGAGCTTGTGCAGCCTCTTTGTGCAGAGTCCAAGGCAGAGTGGGTTAATCCTGCAGGGGATCCTGCCCCTGGGAATGCCCAGAGGGAAAAACGGGAAAGGAAATGAGGATTTGGGGGCTAAATTGAAATGGGAAGTGGACAAGAGAGCATTGAAGGAGGTTGGAGGGGAAAACCCTCGGCACAAATTCCAGCAGGGAGCCCTGATCACGGTTTGTCTGAGAGTGTCACTGATTTCAGGGGAATTATTCCTGATTTACAGGAATTGTTCCTGGTTTTCAGGAATAGGATGTGGATGTACGTACAAGAATGCAGCAGTTAAAATGGGAATTCAGGAATCTCACTGTGAGTGATCTCATGAGGTTCAACAAGGGCAAGGTCCTGGCTCCAGGTTGGAAAAATCCCAAGCACAAACACGGGTTGGAGAATGGATGGAGAGCCCTGAGGGAAGGATTTGGGATGTTCATGGATGAGAGGCTGGATGTGCCCAGGCCAGAGACCCTCCCTGCCCCAAAGCTGATCCCAAGGGTGGGATGCAGGATTAGGGGTGGGATTCTGCCCCAAAGCTGATCCCAAGGGTGGGATGCAGGATTAGGGATGGGATTCTGCCCCAAAGCTGATCCCAAGGGTGGGATGCAGGATGAGGGATGGGATTCTGCCCCTCTGCCCTGCTCAAGTGATTCCCCACCTGCAGAGTTGCTCCAGCCCTGGATCCAACAGCACAAGGACCTGGAGCTGCATGAGAGATCCAGAGGAGTTCCTGGAGCTGCTCCAGCCTGGAGCCAGGCTGGGAGAGCTGGGAATGTTCACCTGGAGAGGAGAAGGATCCAGGGAGAGCTCAGAGCCCCTGGCAGGGCCTGGAGGGGCTCCAGGAGAGCTGGAGAGGGACTGGGGACAAGGCATGGAGGGACAGGACACAGGGAATGGCTTTGAGCTGAAAGAAGTGGATTTAGGTGGGATATTGGGAATTAGGAATTCCTGGCTGAGAGGGTGGGGAGGGATGGGATGGAATTCCCAGAGCAGCTGTGGCTGCCCCTGGATCCATGGAAATGTCCCAGGCCCGGTTGGACACTTGGAGCAGCCTGGGACAGTGGGAGGTGTCCCTGCCATGGCAGGAGTGGATGGGATGATCCTGAAATTCCCTCCCAACCCATCCTGGGATTCTGTGAGAGGATGAAACATCTGGGATTACACCCCCAAGAGCCACTGATCTATGCAGAATATCCAGACAGTTTCCTTTTTCCAAGACAGAGGCTGGAAGCTCCACTTTTCCTCCGAGCCCTGCAGCAGCTCCGGGTTTTTCCCCCATGGCAGTGAGTGCCAAAGTGACACCAGCACTTGTCACAGGGATGGGACTCGGAGCAGGACCTGGATCCTGCTGCTCCAGAGGATCCCAAGAGGAGATCCCACCCCACCAAAATCCAGGCTGTGAGGAATCCACGTGAAAAATCAGGTCAGCAGCAGGATAAAGCAGCAATTTTCCTAATTCTGGAGAACCCCAAGTGCAACCTGCACTCCAGAAATTCCAGGTAAACTTCCTTGGCACCTTGGATTTCCTGAGAGGGTGGAGAGGAGAGAAAACAGGGATCAAACTCAGCCACTTGGGATCCCAATTTCCCTTTTTTTCCTCTCCTGGTGCTGCTATAAAGACAGAATTCCTTTCATCCTGGATATATTCCAGGTCCTTTTTGTGGATACGGAGTTCGTTCTCCCTCCATGAGCTGTTGGATTGGGCAGTGCTTGTGTTCTTTAACCCCAAAATTTTTTTTAACCCCAAAAAGAGAAGGAAATTCAGTCAGATCCCAAATTCTGATGGAGATGTCACTGAAATCAAAGAATTGGGAGACAGCAATGGCTCCAAGGAAATCCAGAGATGCCTTCCAAGCCCAGTTACTCTGATTTTCCAGCACAAATCCACAAAAGAAGAGCAGAATCCCTCTGGAAAAAAGAAAAAAAAAATTAAAAGTGACCAAACCTCATTTTCTGTTGGATTCTCCAGCAACAAGGGCATTCCAATGGAGTGGCAATGGAATGAAAGGAGAAGCTGGGAACAAGGAAGGTGGGAACTGGAGCTGAATAACCTCGGAGTAGTTACAATGGATCCTTGTCCTGCTGCTGGAATGTGGCCAGGAGGTGCTGAACAAGGAACTGCTCATTCCCTCGGTGACAGATAGGATTTCATGGCTTGGTTTTATGGGATGTGGCCATAAATCCATGGATTCTGCGTGGCTGGAATGGGCTGGGCTCCTGCTTATTCTTTCCTGGCTTAAAACAACTGGTGTGGAGTGAGGAACCAGCTGTGGGCAGATGTGGCACCTTCCAGAGAAGAGACAGGCTCCAAGGATGATCCAGCATGGAATTCTCACAGGACAGAGCTTCCCATGGATTACAGAGAAACCCTGGAGCTGTTCTTGACTAAAATGATGAGCTGGACTTAAAACAGGACAAGGAGCCTGGGCCAGCTTTGCCTCAAGCCCATCCTGGGAAATCCAGCTTGTCCTGCCTTGCCCAGCCCTGAGAGCAGAGAAAATTCCTTGGAAAACAAGGAAGGAAATGGGATTTTCCAGCCTGTAAAATAATAATAGTAGTAATAATAATAATAATA
>VWZS01002964.1:5988-36257 GCA_013397075.1 Rhabdornis inornatus | reverse complement strand
TAATAATAATAATAATAGGGGGGGTGCTATGGAGGATTCAGGTCCAACACTGATTTTCCTGGCATCTCCAAGCTTGGCTGATAGGAGAGGTTGGGAAAACGGAATATATTGGGATGAAACAACATTCCCACCAGAAAAGACTTTGGGATTGGTGATGGGAATAATTGTGAGGCAACTCCCCACAGCTCCCAAATGCAACCAGAGCTGGAAGAGACTTAGCAGAGCTGCTGATCCAGCTTTTCCCTAAAACACAGGGATTTGGGGGACTTCCTGCCAGGGAGGGATAGAAGTTGGATGGGCTGGAGTTCATCCCGGCTTCCACAAGTTTTATGGATTCTGTTGAGGAAGAGAAGGGGCAGAGAGGAGCCTGGATTGGGATGGGGACACCAGAGGGTTCCTACAGTTCCTTGGAGCTGGGTTTAAGAAGGAATTGACGTGGGGAAATGATTCCAGAACACAAAGGTTGGATCCATAATTTTTGAGGGGTTTTCCTCATTTTTTTATGATGGATAACCTGGCCACTTGAGGATGGAATGAAACAAATCCAGCAGGAATCTGGTCTGGAAGTCGAAGGAATGGTCAGAGAGACCCTCACCAAGCTCAGCTTTCATTCCCTGCCTTTATTCCCTTTTCCCCCCTCAGTTTGTAGTGGATTATAGGAACACAGCCCCTGTCCTTTTGGAGCCCCCTCCTGCCAGCTGGAATTCCAGGGAGGGAGAGAAATCCTTCCAAGAATATCCTAGAAGGTGTGACCTGGTTATATATGACCCCATTATTCCAAAAATAGTCGTTTCCTGCCAGTGGGACAGGGCCAAAATGTTGGATTTGGGAATTCCCCCAGGATTTCAAGGGTACCTGAGGCACCCTGGGCCTTCAGCTCCAGCAAATCCCAGATTTTCTCCCCACCAAGCAGAGCTGGCACAACACCTTGAGCTCCACATCCTTTTGTCCCAAAGGAATCATTCCTGGCAGAGGTTTGTGGAGTTTTGCCTCCCCTTTCCTGCTTTTCCAAGTGAAATTCAATCTCCAGGCTCCCGTGCTCCTGGCTGGATGTGATTTGGTGGAAGTGGTTTCCAACTTTTTGTTTGGGATATGATTCGGGAGCTGAGCCAAAAGGCAGGAAAAGCCACAATAAAAATTCCAATGAACGATTTTACCAAGCTTGGAATGAACCCAGGGATTTTAAGGAAAACCTCCGGGTGTTTCTGCAACTTCCCAGCCACCAGGAATGGCCACATTTTTCCACTTCCATTGGATTGGGAAGAGCAAAATGTCCCCAGGAGCTTTAGATCTCCAGGGCACAGGAGAATGAACCTGCCCTTGAATTTCCCAGCTCCAGGCTCATCCCAGAAAGTTGGGAAGTTGAACTTTGGAGTCTGGGATGATCCTTTCACTCTTCCCACTTTCCTGGCCAGGAGCCAGAGCTGTTTCCTTGGCATCCCTCTGCCTGTCCTTGCCCTGATATTCCAGGTCTGCAGCGCCGGGAAAGGGAAGAATTTAAGGAAGTCTGACAATGGGATTAATCCAGCAGGAGCTGAAGATCCATTTTGAGGAAAATCCCAGTGATTTTCCTCAGAATTTCTTGGGAATACTCCATGTCCCGGCAGTCTTTGACTCCGCTGGAATTTGTTTTGTGCTCCCTGTGTAAAAGAAGCGCTGCACAATCCTGGAATTCCAGAATTTGGGTTGGGAGGGATCTGAAGGATGATCCCATTCCCACCCCTGCCATGGCAGGGACACCTCCCACTGTCCCAGCTTGTCCAACCTTGGACATTCCAGGGATCCAGGGGCAGCCCCAGCTGCTCTGGGAATTCCATCCCAGTGCCTCCCCCCCCATCCCAGCCAGGAATTCCATCCCAATATCCCATCCATCCCTGCCCTCTGGCACTGGAATCCATTCCCTGTGTCCTGTCCCTCCATCCCAGCTCCTCTCCAGCCCTAAGTTTTTCACGGATCCTTCTCTTCTCCAGGTTGAACATTCCCAGCTCTCCCAGCCTGTCAGTATTCCCAGCATTTCCAATTCTGCTCCTGAATGACTCCACCAGCAAAATCCTGGCTCTGGTTTTCCTGAAACTTTCCTGACTTTCTGTCAGCAGGAATAGGAATTTCTGAGGGAAGCAAAGATTTGATGCAACTGTGGGATTGTGAGGATGGGAATGGGATCAGTCCTGGAGGAAAACTGGTTTTCTTGGGAATTCTCAGCCTCCTGGCCAAGGAAATCCCTTCCCAAGTGGGAGCTGCAACCTTTGCCCTAACCCAGAGCGAGAATTCCCAAAAATAGGAGGGTAGAGATGAGGCTGGGAAATTAAAAAATTCCATTGGGAATTATCAGAATTCCTGGATGACAAAACACCCATGGAATACAAAAGAAACAATGAAAAAAAAACTCCCCAAAATTCCCAAACTGGAGCCAAACCAAAGTAACAGCAAGAAGTTTCCTGCTCCCCTTGAGTCTTGTTTTTTGGGACAAGATGGATGAAATCCCTCTTTTCCTTGGAAAGGGCTTCCCAAGCTTTGAGGAGCTCCTGCTAAACTGAATCCCTGCTGTGGTTTGGATAACGGGTCATAAAAAACGCTCAGGAGGGGTCAAAAACCACAACAAAATCCCACAAATGTCCGGTTTTCCCAAAAAAAAACCCTGCCCAGGACATTCCCTGCTCCGAGGGGAAGTGAGGCAGGAAAGAAAATTCCATCTTTTCCAGAAGGTTTGCAGAGGAGCTGGAAGGGGCTGAAGGTTTGAGGGATCTGAGCTCCAGCCCCGGGATGCTCCACAGGAAGGGCAGAGATGCCCTCTCACGGGGGATCATGGAATTATCCCTCTAAAATCCCCTTTTCCCAGATTTTCAAGGCTTCTGTGTTCGTGGAAGTGGGAATCCGTATTTCCCAACTCTCCTTTTACGGTTTGGGGAAGGAAAAGCCACCCTGGAGCATCGTTGCCTGGTCAAAAGCCGCAAATCCTGGTTTTCCTCTCAATCCTTTTGCTGGGAAAACCTCTTTGGAGGGAAAAAGAAGGGAAAGGTTGAGCCTATGGAATGTTAAAGGTCTTGGGAGAGACGGGAATTGTCTTTGTCCTTTAATTAATGATGGAGAGGAATCATGGAATGAGTCCCGTGGTGCCACCGACCCCAAGCAAGGCTGATCCCAAACGTGGAACTGATCCCGGTGAAAAGAGGGAGAGTTTTCCATGGGGATGGGAATGCTGGGAAGTTCGAGCTTCCTTCTGCTGCTTGGGATTGGGACACACTCCCCAAAGGAGGACTTTTATACCTGAAATATTTTGGGATATTAAACCACACAAAGAGGATTCATGGTCTGGGAGGTTTTGGCTTCCCAAAAATTCTTGCAGGCTGGGAATTGACCCAGGAACAGGAGAATTCTGGAGTTAGGGACTTCACAGCTCCAGATGGAATGGAAAGGATTGGATTGAAGCTGAAGGAGAGCAGGGATAGATGGGATGTTGGAAAGGAATTCCTGGCAGGGAGGGTGGGGAGGGACTGGAATGGATTTCCTGGAGAAGCTGGGGATTAATAATGGATTAATGTTCAATAATGGATTAATAAATGACGATAGGAAAGGAATGGAGCAGCCTGGAGGAAAAACTCGGAGGCAAAAAATTCAGCTTGGACTTGGATGGAGGATTAGGAAAAGCTTCTGCTCAGTGGCTGAATCCCAGAATCCTGGAATAGTTTGGTTTGGAAGGGGCTGAAAGCTCATCCCATTCCCAAAATCCCACTGTCCCAGGCTGCTTCAAGTGTCCAGCCTGGCCTTGGACACTTCCAGGGATCCAGGGACAGCCACAGCTGCTCTGGGAATTCCATCCCAGCCAGGAATTCCTAATTCCCAATATCCCATCCAGCCCTGCCCTCTGGCAGTGGAAGCCATTCCCTGTGTCCTGCCTCTGTTCTCCAGGCTGAAGGAACAAGGAAAGGGAAAGGGAAAGGGAAAGGGAAAGGGAAAGGGAAAGGGAAAGGGAAAGGGAAAGGGAAAGGACTGATACTGGATTTTAGAGGTTTTTGGACAGCCTATTCTTATTCCTATACCTAATCCTATTGCTATTCCCATTCCCATTCCTCTGGATTTTGCCTTGCTCATTCCCTGGGCTCTGCACCTTTCTGGGATCATCCCTTCCCAGCCTTTCCATGTTTGTTCCCACCTTGCTGTATCCCAGATCAGAATCCCACAGGGATGGTCTCTTCCTGACCCAATTCCAGCACTCCAAGGCCTCTTCCCACCCCCTCACACATGGAAAAGTCTCTCTGGGGGGACCTGGGGAGCTCCAGGAAAAAGGAGGGATCCTTGGACAGAGAAATCCTTGGAGCAAAAGGTCTGTGAGGGTTTTTCCCTCCCTCATTCCAAGTGCTCGGAAATCCATCTTTTCCCTCTGCTCCAGAGATGGGAAGGAGCTCCTGGTGAACTTTCCCCATAGGCAAAGCATTCAGAATTCCAACTTAACGAGGAGATTTTACAGGCTTCCAAACATTCCCTGGCTCCAGGCTCTCCCCCTGTGGTGGATCCCGAGGCCAACGCTTCCATGGGGGAATTATGATTTTGGAAAATTCCATTTGAAAGATCCCAAGGGAATTTATTAAGACTTCCTGTAAAAGGACAAGGAGTTTAATACAGAGGGGGGAAAAAAAAAGAACAGGAATTTTGATTTCCACCAGAACAGGGCTTGATTTCATAAATGAAATTCCCTCACGGTCTCCCCCATCCTGTTCCCATCCCATTTTCCCCCCTCCTCATCCCATAAAACAGAGCCTGGGATCAATGCCCCATGTGTATGGGAATAAAGAGGAATCCTGTCATTCCCAGGTTTTTCTGTGGGATGGGTCACGGAGCTGGGGCAGGGGCAGAACTGCTGGGAAGGGCACAAATCCCGGGCTGGCTGGAATGGGAATTTTTTCCCCTTCCAACCAAACTTTTCTGGGATTCTGGAATTCTACGGAAAACAACTGAAATATTCCCAAAAATCCAATATGCCAACATCATTCATTTCCTCTTTTCCTTTCCATTTTGTGTTGGCATTTCTCGCTCTCAGAGGGAACCATTGGAGAGGGGGGAAAATCCTCGCTCCATAGGGAGGGGAATCCAGCCAGAGGCGTTTCCCTCCATCCCAGTCCACCCCAAGAACTGGTGACTGGTTTCCCTGGTGGATTTGATGGAATCCCAGGATTGTGCGAAGCAGTTTTTCCAAAGAAATCAATTTACCTCCTCAAATCAATTCTCCCAATAAATCCCACATTTCCATAGCCAGGATTTTTTTTCCCTCAAAGCCAACCCCCAGCACTTCAATTCCCTCATCCCTGGATTCCAACAAAATCAGGATCCAACCTTCCCTTTCCCCAAGCAGCTCCTCAATAATGTTGGAGTTGGGTCATCTCCTCCTTGGCTGCTTTCAGAGCTCACTCCAAGGTTTAGGAATCGTGTTTCACTCCGTATTAATGCCTGAAATTTTATTATCCCAGGATCATAAAAGCCCAGCTGCTGATGGCGGCCCCAGCCTCGGTTATTTCACCCTGCTGAATTCCTGGGATTGGATCCAGAGTTTCTCTGTCAGTGTGTGGAGAGAGCCCTCTGCAGATCGCTGGATAAATTCATTCACTCCTGGAAATATTCCAAGGAAGCTGCTTCCCTCCTGCAGGCAAATCCCTGGGAAAGAGAATCACCAGGACACCAGGATCCAGGATCGGCCCTTCCCAAGGCCAGGTCAGCCTTTAAGGACAAGTTTGTTTTATCCAGGACATGGGATTCCCCCTTTTCCTGACCTTTTTCCTGCTCTTACAGAGGAGGAGAGACCTGACAAGGCTTAGGAGCAAGAAGGGATCAAATCCAGGATTTCCTGAGCTTTTTTCCTCATTTTGGCTGAGGATGCACCAGAATTTAGGGAACTTCTCCCCCCATCATTCCCTTCTGTTCTCCCTAAAATGTTGGTTAGACATGGAATCATAAATCCTGGAGTGGTTTGGAAGGGACCTTAAGGATGATCCCACCCCTGCCATGGGCAGGGACACCTTCCACACACATCCCAGGCTGCTCCAAGCTCTGTCCAACCTGGCCTTGGACACTGCCAGGGATCCAGGGGCAGCCACAGCTTCTCTGGGAATTCCATCCCAGCCAGGAATTCCATCCCAACATCCCATCTAAGCCCCGGGAGAACAGGGAAGAGCCCCTGTGCTGGTTCAATCCCCAACAGCCCCTGGTTTGGAGCAGGGATCAGAATTTCCCAGGACTGAACTCATGGGAGCATCCCTCCAATGAAGTGTTAATTCCCAATAAAACCCTTGGTCCAGAGCTACTGGAATTCCTGCACCTGCTAATGAGTTAATTAAACAAATTGTGCATGGAATTGGTGGAGTGCTGGGACAGAGCAGAACAGCAGGATCATGAGGGGACACCACGGGGACATCGGGAGAGAAGCCTCTGGAAGCACCTGGCACCATGTGGAACTTCCAAGGATACTTGAGGATGGATTAGGAACCTAAAATTCCCTTCCCACCTAATTATTCCATTGAAATGATTCTCCACTTGGCTTCCAATGAAGGGTGTCCAGAGATCCTGGCTCTTGTGTCATCCCAACTTTCTCGAGCCTTGGGGCACTTCCCTGTCACTGGATGTGGCACAGGGAGAGCAGGAAATCCTGGACACCCTGGAATTTCGGAGGTGTGGAGCAGGAAGAGCTGGAAGAGGTAAGGAGAGGAACTTGGAAAATAAAGGAACAATGAGGGTGGTGGGAAGAAGCTCCAGCCAGGAGCAGGAAGGGAGGAAGGAAGCCACGAGTGGAAAAAAATCAGAGGTTTCCTTGTGGAAAGATATCCAGAATATTGGAGAGGGTTTTCCTAAAGTTTGGGGACGCCCTGAGCACATCCCACCCCTTTGGATGCTATTCCAGCTGAAAGAGGAAAGCATGGAAAAGCCACCATTCCTAAAAACCTTCCAAGGGGTGGGACAGGGACACCAGAGCAGGGGATCCAGCTGGATTTTTCCCAGTGGCACTTCAACATCTCCAGGAACAGCAGGACCTTGTCATGGATCTGCACCTCCCCATCAGCCTTTGGGATGAAAAGTTAATTCCCGGCTCTCCCAGTGAGAATTTTGGGAAGTTTTGGGCTTGATGGTGCACAAAATCTGGGATTGATTGGGCTGTAGCAGAAGAGGACCATGGAACAGGATGATCCCGAAGGTCCCTTCCAACCCAAACCTCTCCATGATTTTATGATGATTTGGGCATGGAAAAGGACACTCCACCTCGGAAATTTTGTTGCAGACAGGACCAAAGAGGAACAGAACTCACTCCAGGACATTCCCAGCTCCCATCTTCTCCTTGGATGAAGGATAAGCTTCAGCAAAATCCGAGCACATCCCAGCCTCTCATCCCACCCTGCTTTACAGCTCCATCGGGAATCCAGGGATAAAGCTTCTGTCCATCCCAACACAATCCCGCCCTGGAATCTTCTGCTTTTCCAACACACAGCTGTGGGGAGGCGGCAAATGAGGCTGGAATAAATCAAGGAGAGCAGCGGGAGGGGCCCAGCATGCGGCTGGAATTAGCGGAGAGGGGAATTGTAAACAACTGGGGAAACGTGCCTGAAATTAATTTTTAGGACCTAATGGGATTTTGCTTGGAGCGGAGTCAAGAATGAAAAGCTTTCCGTGGCAGAACGAGGCACTTTGCATAAATTTGCATCCCGACACCGGCTGGCTCTTCCCGGTCGGAGACGGGAACGCGCGTGCGTCCCTGCACGGCTGCAAGGAGGGTTTGGGAATTGCTTCAGTCCTTCTCCACAGCTCCTCTCCAGAAGTTTTCATGGGGACAGGCACTTGAAAGCCGGGATTCCTGGGCTCTGGAATGCCGTGGGATGAAAGAGCAGGAAAGGGAAGGAGAAGTCACCAAGCCCGTGGTGTTGTCATGTATGGACTGGAGGGAATTGTTAATTCCGTAGGGAGCTGTCTGGGAAATGGGACTCCCCAGGATGGATTGAATCCTGTGGAAGAAGGGATGAGGTGTTTTGGGAACTGAAATGATCACAGAATAGGATCAGGGAATGGTTTGGGATGGAAGGGACCTTCAGGATCATCCCATTCCATCCATGGGCAGGGACACCTCCCACTATCCCAGGTTGCTCCAAGCCCCATGCAAGCCAAACCATCCAGGTCCCTTCCAACCCAAAAGAGTCTGGAATTCCATCATTCCATGATCCCATGAACAATCACAGCAGGAAATTCCTATCAGCTCCCCAAAACCCTCAGCCTTCCTGGATGCTCATCCCGGCAAAAGCCCAGGAATTAAATCATTCCCTATTGATTAAGCTTGGCTTTAATTTGCAATTATGTTAATCCGCCTCCCATCCCACTTCACACTCTGCCTGGAAATGGGATCCACAGGGATCTCTGAAGCCCACTGAAGCCAGTGGAAGTTTTTCCCTGGATTTCCAAAGGCTCCAGCTCTGCCTCTTTATCCCTTTGCAGGATATTTGGTTGGAATCTCCATCTCCAAAACATCACCAGAGTTTAAGGAAGCATCAAGAAGGTTAAAATTCCTTTGCTTTATTATTCCCACAGAATGAGGAAGGATTTCCATCCTCACTGGAGGCAATAAAATCATCCCCACTGGATCACTGGGAAGTGGGAATGCTCGAACATGGCTTCCTGCCAAAAT
Source organism: Rhabdornis inornatus (assembly GCA_013397075.1). Classification (NCBI taxonomy): domain Eukaryota; kingdom Metazoa; phylum Chordata; class Aves; order Passeriformes; family Rhabdornithidae; genus Rhabdornis; species Rhabdornis inornatus. The sequence continues at coordinate 27,601 of VWZS01002964.1, read as the reverse complement.
TGAAGGTTCTTCATCAACCAAAATCAAAGGTCCTTCGTCATCCAAACTCCTTCTTCAACATCCAACCTTCTCCTCCAACATCCAAACTTCTCCTCCAACATCCAACCTTCTCCTCCAACATCCAACCTTCTCCTTCAACATCCAACCTTCTCCTCCAACATCCAAACTTCTCCTTCAACATCCAACCTTCTCCTCCAACATCCAACCTTCTCCTCCAACATCCAAACTTCTCCTTCACCATCCAACCTTCTCCTTCACCATCCAACCTTCTCCTTCATCATCCAACCTTCTCCTTCACCATCCAACCTTCAAGATCCTCCATCATCCAAAGTCCTCCTGATTTCCACAAGTTTTAGGCAGCAAGGGGATAAAGGAGAGCAGAATCCTCATGGGATTGAGGTGTGGAGTAACTTCCCAGCACCACCTTCAGAAGAACCTTCCAGATTCTTTCTTTCGCTGCCCAAATACCTGTCCCAATTTTCCAGCTGGGAGAACACGGAAAGAGAAGCTTTTCCTGCTATTTCAGGCCTCCCTGAGACTTCCAGGCATTTCCATTAATAAACTTTCCAAGCTGTCTTTTCCTTTGGCACAATCCGACCCCAACTCCAACGGAGACCAACTGGGAAGTTTTCATCTTTCTTGGCTCCAGTGTTGACAGGCTTGGGAAGAGCCTTCTCCTTACATCTCCAACCGCTGGAGTGTCCTGGAGCTCCCGACTTCTGTTCCATGCAGACACGGACAGGTCCTTAAGAAATTCCACACTTCAGCTGTTCCTCAGCTTTCTGAAGGACACAATCCCCGTAGCTCCAGTGCCCCCAAGAAACATTTTGGAAAACATCAAGCCGGGATGACTCTGCCAAGTATTCCCAGGGCAAGAACCACCCTCAGCTTCCCAAACATCCATAACTCTCCACTAAATACAAAGGAACGCCAAGTCCTTCCCTCTTTTCTCTTCATGTCATTATTTTTGGGAACAATAGGTCAAAATTCCACAGCCGGGCAGCTGGAAAGGAAACACTCCCGGGAAAAACCACAGCAAAACTTTCCTGGTTCTACCTGGGTGGGATGAGCTCATCCAGCTTCCACTTTTCCTCGATCCTTCAGATTCCCCAGAGGGAAAAAATCCTTAATAAAGGCACGGATTTGCTATTTTTAGTTATATTTACAATCTCCAAACGCCTCCAAGATGTTTCCTTCCTTCCAGCTCCATCTACCGCAGATGGAGCCCGGGAAGAGCAGTGGGAGGTTGGGCTCTTGTTGAAAATTCCTTTTTATTGGACGTTTTCTGCTCCCTAACAATCACATCATAAATTCAGCAGGAATTTTATGGGAACTCCCAGGGTGTTTTTATTTCAAATATCATAATATGAGGGGGGGGAGAAAAAATCCTACAGAGCTGGAAGCAGCTCCTGGTTTTCTTGTTTTAACAGGGATTTCTAAAGGAAGAACAGTTCTGAACCAATGGCAAAAACTCTTTAGGAACAGCCTCGCTGGGCCAAGGAAAGGAGTTGGGGTTCTGTAGTAAAGTTGGAATTTTCTGCTGGAAAAGGGGTTGGGGTTCTAGAGTAAAGTTGGAATTTTCTGCTGGAAANTGGAGCACTGTGGGATGGTGGGAGGTGTCCCTGCCCATGGCAGGGGTGGCACTGGATGGGCTTTAAGGTCCCTTCCCACCCAAAGCATTCCATGATTCCATGCAATGGTCCAAGGGACACAAGTTCCACACTCACCATCCATTAGTGATGGACACGGGACGAGCAGAGGAGAGGACAGAAGGAACCTGCTCCAATTGTCCCAGCTCCGAGTCACGACCTTCTCTGCACTTCCATGGAGTGACCAGAGGCAGAAAAGCATGATTCCATGGAATCAGGGAATTCCAGAGGAATTTGGGTTGCAAGGGAACTTAAGGAACATCCCATGCATCCCACTTCCACGGTCAGGGGCACCTTCCACTATCCCAGGTTTCTCCAAGCCCTGTCCAACCTGGCCTTGGACACTTCCAGGGACCCACGGAAGTGCAACACGGGCAGCAGGAGCAGCTCTCCATCCAGGAATCCCCTTTGGCTCTGACAGACTCTGATCCCAGCAGGAATGTGCTCCTCCCTGCCCAGGGCTCATTGCTGTTCCCAGAATTCAGAGCAGGTGCTGGAGCAAATCCCATGGGCTGTGTCCAGCAGAGGCTGCACCACCAAGCTCCAACACCCACATTTCCATTCTTCCTGGAACAGGCACGGGAAAACTTCCAAAGGCAATTCCTGCAACGTTGGCCAGAAGAGTTGAACAACAAACAAATGGGGCAGGAGGATAAAAGGATGGCAAAGTCCCAGGATAATTTTCCTGACTGGAAGTTCATTGGAGTCCTTGGCCAGACCTCAGGGCTGGGGGCAGCTCTGCAGTGGGATCTCATCCCTTTGGAAGGTACCAAAGAATTCCAAGAGCTGCGCATTCCCATCCCCCCCAGAGGCCATTTCCAATGTGTGGATTCCCAATTCCCACATCCGAGTATCCTGTGCCATAGGAAACATCCCATGGGATCCCCCCACTCTCCCCCTGCCATTGCCACAGGTCTCCCAGAGCTCCCAAACCCCCTCCATCAACCATCCCAGAGAGTCCTTGGAAACAGCCAAGTATTATCCACGTTTAAGGCAGAAACTATTCCCACCAGCTCTGCTCAGACATTCCAAAGGAAAAATTCCCAGGAACCTGCTTTGGAAGCCTGGGACCTGTCGAGTCAGGCCAGCAGCCCAGCAGAGGGATTTGTTCCCAGAAGCAGCAACGATCCCAAATCCGCCTGGAGCTGGAAGAGGCGGCACAGACCCTCGGCTTGGGCAGAGTCCGGCCGGGAACACCACAAAAGGAATTTCAGCAGCTGTCAAAAACTGGGAATTCCTTTCATGTCCCTGCAGCAGATGGACGCTTGAAAGCCAGACCTTGGCCGCGGGTGTGACCACTCCAAAACCACGGCCTGGAGCGCCGAGGGCTCGGGATGAAGCCTCCTCTCCATCATCCCAGCAGGCTGGAGAATCCCGACCACTCCGGCACTCCAGGGCCGCTCCTGCTTCGTGTCACGGAGCCGTCAGAGGCTCCTCCAAATTCCAGCCCACCCTGGTGCCTTTTATCCCTGCCAAGAGCATCCCAGGGCCTGGTTTTTATGGGACAGAGGGATGCCAGAACTTGCAAGGCCGGAGCGTGGAGAGCGCAGGAGGGAATCCAACGAAAAGAGGCAGGAGGTGGCATTTCCAAGGAGGGGAGAAAGAAACATCCCAGTTTTTAAAAGGCCAGAATGTTGGCGGGGGAAAATCCAGAGGGAATGGCCAGGAGGATCCTGAGGGATGGATTTGACCCCGGTGTCGGTCTGGGGCCGTGTCGGAGTTGTCCACATTTTCCCAACAAAAGGCAGCGACATCAGGCTCCAAATCAGCCAATGGAAAACTGATTGTCCTAGGGATGAAGGAATCCCTGATTTTCCACACAGGGATCCCTGTTCCTCACCAGAACCCCAGCACCACACCGGGATCCCTGTCCCATTCCAGGATCATTATCCCATGCCGGGACCACAGTCTCATTCCAGGATCCCTGTCCCACATTGGAATTCTTGTCCCATGCCAGAATCCTTGCCCCATTCCATGATCCCAGTCCCATATCAGGATCCCTGTCCTGTACAGGAACCCCATTCCCATGCCAGGATCTTTGTCAGGATCCCTGTCCCACACTGAAGTCCCTGCTCCACACTGGGATCCCTGTTCCACACTCAAATCCCAGTCCCATTCCCTGATCCCTGTCCTGTGCTGGCCCCCAGCCCCATTCCAAGACCTGTGTCCCATACCAGGATCCCATTCTTATGCTGGAATGAGACCTCCCAATCCCATGCCCAGATCCCAATCCCACGCCCAGATCCCAATCCCATGCCCAGATCCCAATCCCACACCGGGACCCCACATCTGTCCAGGTATCTGGGGTTGATCCTGGCTTAATTTCCTGGAATAAAAGTGGAAAACATATGGGAAAGGGAAAATTCAGGACGTTTCATTTGAGGTTTGTCCTAAATGAAAACATTGTGATTTTTCATTTCCAAGTTGGATTTTCCAGGAGAGCTGAAAGTGAAAATTATCCCTTCAGGAACTGGGAAAAGAAAGCTGTGCCTGGAACTGGAGCCACTTTAAAGGGAATTTTCTTCCATGGAAGTCAATGAGGAAAAATTCCTTCTGCTTCCCACCTTTGGTCTGGCTTCAGCCAGGGAAGGAAGGGATGGATGGATGGATGGATGGATGGATGGATGGATGGATGGATGGATGGATGGATGGATGGATGAGAATTACAGCTGGAAGCATCCCAGCCTGGCTTTATCCAGATTCCAGCTGCTGGGAATAGCTGGACATGGCACAGTTTTGTGCATGGAGATCTGCTGACATCTACAGGGCATTCCAGAGATTCCATGGCTCCATGGAATCAGGGAATTCCAGAGGAATTTGGGTTGCAAGGGAACTTAAGCATCACCCCACCCATCCCACTTCCATGGTCAGGGACACCTCCCACCATTCCAGGCTGCTCCAAGCCCTGCCCAACCTGGCCTTGGATGGATCCATGGATCCATGGAAGCCACAGCATTCCCTGATGGAAACTTCCCACTGCTTTTCCAGAAATATTCTGCCCCAGGACAAGGGTCAGGGGCATTTGGATGTCTCCCACCCAAGGAAAATTAGGGAAAACCACCTGTCCAGATGTTTGGGCTCCCAGCCCAGGTGTTTTCCCACCAGAGAATCCAGAGGGAATCCAACACCGAGCCTGGCCCACCCCACACACCTGGGAATGACCCCTCCAAGGGGAGAGCAGGAGCAGGAATGGCTGCAAGCACTGGGAGCAGGAGAGCCAAGGAGAAGGAAGGAAGCTGGGAATGGAGGAGAAATCAGGGAATTTTCCAGCTGCTCTTTGCTCCCAGGCATCCCCTGGAAGCAGGAATGGGACTCCTGCAGGTGGAAAATCCTCATGGAGGAGCACAGAGCAGTGGGAAGCAGCAGATCCTGGAAAAGGGACAAGGATCCACCACCCTGGGAATGACCCACCAGGGAAAAAGCAGCAGGATGTGGGAATTACCAGGATCAGCTCTTCTTATCAGCTTGGCAGATCCCACCTGCTCCCCTTTTCCAGAGAAACAGGGTTGGGATCACCCCAGGAACCTGGATCACACAATTATCTGGATCAGCCCATCCCAGCAATTGTGCTTGACCTGCTGTGGCCACCTCCAACTTCCATGGACTCAATCCCACTGCTCCTCCTCCAACTTCCATGGACTCAATCCCACTCCAACTTCCACAGGCTTAATCCCACTGCTCCTCTTCCCACTCCTCTGCAGGGTAAGTGACAACTTTTCCCACATGGAATTTTTATTAGGAAAAGATCCATTAACAATAAAAAACCCCAGGAGGGGGAGCGGGACACGCTCCTGGAGGGTTGGGAAATTCCGGGAGCAAAGCAAATCCCACGTGATGCTCAGCCAGGTGCAGAGCGGCCAACAATTCCTGGGCCACAAGAATTCCAGGATATTCCATGGATATTCCCAAATACTCAGAGCCTCAAGAAGTCTCTGCACAGAACAGGAGCACCAGTCCTGGGATATGATCCAGCTTTTCCAAGGGCTGTTGGCATCTCCCTCCTTTCCCAGTGAGTCTGGATTGACCTTTCTGGCCCCAGCCCAGAGTTTTCCCATTTTTCCCACTCCAAGGAAGTTCCAGCTAACTGGGGAGGGTCTGTCCTGCTCCCACCAACTCCCCCCCCACAATCCCAGAAAGTTTTCCATGGAAGTTCCTCAGCAGCCAGCCAGGCTCCTTGGATCTGCCTCTCCTCCAGGCACGGCAGGATTCGGGAATTTCGGGAAAAGGGATGAGCAGTCCCAGACAGGGAGGGAGCTGAGGGACACGGGGCCGGTGTGAGGCAGATCCAGAGTCTGTTCCTGATGGATTCTCCTCACTCGGAGTCGCTTCCCTCCTGCTTTGCTGATCCCACAGCCGACGCCAGCTCCCCCTCCTGCCCCTTCAAGCGCTCTCCTGCGGGAGAAAAGCCATGGAGAAGGGATGGATTGGGAATGACCCAGTGAAGGACCCCACAACCCTTCCCTTGGCACAATCCAAGTGCTCCTGGAGCTTCCCAGATCCATTTGGGAAGGCATCAAGCCCCACTAATCCCCCCCTGGTCCAGCGAGCTCCCAGCATGGATCATGGAATCCCTCTGGAAATTCCTTCTGGAACTTCCCTCCATCCACCCCATTCCCACAGATCTGGAACGCACGGATCAGCTCTGCAATGGCTCTCTGGGTCCTCTTCTCCAGCTTTTCCAGTTTCTTGGACACATCCCGCTTCAAATCCCTGGGAGGAGAGCGACAAGGTCAGGACAATTCCACAGCCAGGCAGGGCCCACCCTTCCCAGGGGAAATTCCTTCTTTTTCCCAAGTGCCACCACCCCAAAACCAACCCATCCCTCGGTGACAGGCATTCCAAGCATCAGCAGGAAAAGGGAATTGTGTCTTCCCCCACAACCAGGAGGGTTTTCCAATTCCATGGAATCATGGAATGCTCAGAGTTGGAAGGGTCCTTAAAGATCAGCTCATTCCAACCTCCCATGGGATTTTCCTGGCATTTTTAACCCTCAGATCAGGTTTTCCTGGATATTTCCAGCACAGCATCAAGGTGCTGGAACCTCCACTGACTCCAACACCCTTTTCCCAGGAGCAGCATTCCACAGGCACTCACCAGTCAGGTTTCCTGGGAGCCAAGTTTGCCAAATCCTAGGGAAGGAGACGAGACATCAGTGAAAGCCAAAGGCAATATTCCAGCCTGGACCTGGCACAGAGCAGCTCCAGATTCCCAGATCCAGATTTCCAGCTCTGGATTTCCCAATCCAGATTTCTAGACCCAGTTTTCCAGCTCCAGACTTCTCAATCCAGATTTCCAGCTCTGGATTCCCAGATCGGGATTTCCCAACCCAGATTTCCCAATCAAGATTTCCAGCTCCAGATTTCCCAGCTCCCCATTTCCCAGCTCTGGATTTCCAGCTCCAGATGCCCAGATCCAGTTTTTCTGTCCTGGATTTCCCAATCCAGACTTCCTGCTCCTGATTCCCAGACCCAGATTTCCAGCTCTGGATTCCCAGGAATTCCAGCTCCAGCTTTACCTACCACCTCATCGATGATTGGCTCTGGCTTGGCCGCTTCCAGCTGCTCCTTCACCGTGTCCTCCACTAGATGGGGAAATAGGATCAGTGTTGGAAAACCGGGAATTCCACCAGCGCTCCAGGGAGTCACTGGGAGCTCCAGAAGCTCCCAAAAGATTCCCTAAAACCCCATTCCCACAGCTTTACTTAAAAACATGGCACCCACACCTGAGTGCATCCCTTCAGTATCCAAACCCTTCTGGAGACTCCGAAAAATTATCTGGGAATGACGGAATGATGGAAGCCAGGTGGGATCAAGGCCTCTTTTCCCAACATCTGCAGGGATCAGCTGCTCCAAAGGTTGGGAATTTTGCTCTCCCTGACTCATTCCCAGGCCTGGGACACTTTGGAGGAGTCAAGCTCCAGCCCAGGCCTTGGGGAAAGGTCTGGAGATATCCGGGATAATGGGAAAATATTCATGGAAAAAGCCACCCATGGAGGGGCTGTGGCACCAGGGAGCACGTCCCACTCCAGCACATGGATTTCATGGAATCAAGGGCAGTTCCAGTTGGAAAAGCCCTCCTGGATTGAGTCCAAGCATTCCCAGCACTGCCAAGGCCAGCACTGCCCATGTCCCCAAGAGCCACATCCACAGGGATTCCAGTCCCTCTGGGAATGGGGCTCCACCACTGCGGGACAACTGGAATTTTCCCAATATCCAACCTGGTTATTCCCTCTCTCCCATCCCTGTTCCCTGGGAGCAGATCCTGATTCCCCCCCAGCTTCTGTCAGGGAATTGTGCAGAGCCAGAAGGTCCCCCCAGAGCCTCCTTTTCTCCAGGATAACATTCCAAACTCCCTCAGGAATTCCCCAGCTCCGTTCCCTTCTCTGGACACACTCCAGCCTTTCCACGACTTTCTTTTCCCTTGGAAGTTTTAAGCTCCTACAAAAACACAAGGAAAGGGCAGTGCCAGAATTCCCAGCCATTCCCAGCCCTCCCTTTTTATTCAGGGCATTTTTCAAGGGATTTATTCCAGGAAAACTCCACATTTCAGGATCCAGGGAACCCCTACACTTCTCCCTCAGGTGATTTACGGAAGTTCCGGGTGAGGAAATTCCAGCCCCAACGCCCTCAACTCCGGACTAAGATTTCCTTCAAGATAAATCCAACCAAAACCAGCCAGAATTTCCAGGAGGCTCCTCCAGGGAGGCTCCTCTGAGGATGAATCCTTGGATGTGGGCCTGGGAGTGTTCCCACCCCTCTTGAGCAATGCTGGGTGTGAGGGTATTCCAGATGTTCCAACCCCTGCAGGCTCCATGGACACCTCATCCCAGTGGATCTCCCACCTCGGGAAGAGCACAGAGCTTCCCAAGCCCTCGTTTCCCTTCCCACATTCCCAGTTTCTCCCACCTGAGGCTGGTTTGGCCGGGGGCAGCTTCCTCTTCTTCAGCTCTGCATCCTCAGGATCGTAATTCCGCAGCTTGATCTCCCTGGGAAAAGTGGGAAGAGCAGTGAGAAAAATCCAGGGAGCCCCAGTGGGCACTCAGGAAAAGCAGGGAGCTTGGAATCAGGAGCCAGAGGCAGCTGAAATCATGGAATCGTGGAATTGTTGAGGATGGAAAAGCCTCCAAGATCATCAAATCCATCGATCCAGCCAAGGCCACCATGGATCCGTGTCCCCAAGTGCCACATCCATAGATCACCAGGAATGGGGACTCCCTTCCCCCATCCCATGAGGAATATTCCCAGTATCCACCCTGAGCCCCTCCTGTCCTGTCCCTGTTCCCTGGGAGAGGAACCCAACTCCCACCTGGCTCCGACCTTTTGGGTCGGAAAACTGAGATACTCAGGATGGAAACCCCAGGGAAGATCCAAAATCATGGAAAAAATTCTTTCAGGGAAAGACAGCAGAAAAAAAAGGGTTATTGGTTATCCAATCATCTCCGGAAGTGCTAAAATCAAGGAGCAAATCCCAGTTCTGGAATAAATGGATGATGGAGCTGAGGGAATGAAGAACCCAAACATCACCTGGAAGTTTTTCCATGTCTTTCATCTCCTCCAGGAAAGCTCAGGAGTCAGGATTGAGCCACAATTCCAGGATATTCCCATCTAATTTGGGCTATAATTGGACACCCTCAATCCCATGAGTGATTCCTCACTGGAGCCAAACCCTGCACGCACCAAGAGGAATTCCCAAAGCCACAGCCCCGGTAAATCCAGCTGGCAGGAGCTCATCCCACCTCCAGGACACTCCAGAGGCCACAGAATCCATGGAACAGCTCAGCCCACAGGGATAATGAAGGAGGTGATGCTCAGGGAATGGGATTAATTGGGATAAATGCTCCAAGAGAAGCTTGGGAAGCAGAGGACCAGGTTTTTATGGAAAGCACCAAAAATCCAACCCTGGAAGTCACCAGAGCACGGGTGGAAAATCCAACCCTTCCCACTCCATCCCATTCCTGCTCCAGCATGGGAACCTCCTGGCCAAGAGTCTGAGGCACTCCATGGGAATGCTGGGAACACCGGGATGTGTTCCAGGACCTCGCTGAGGGACATTACGGAATTCCAGAATGGAAGCGACCCTTGGGATTAGGGCCATGGGCAGGGACACCTCCCATGATCCCAGGGTGCTCCAAGCCCCATCCTTGGACACTCCCAGGGATCCAGGGGCAGCCACAGCTGCTCTGGGAATTCCAGCCCAGCCCCTCCCCACCCTCCCGGCCAGGAATTCCTTCCCAAAAAGGAACTGGGAGGATTTGGGGAGTGCAGCATTCCAGAGGGAAGCAATGGACACTGCCAGGGGTGGCACATTCCCTGGTTTGGCTTGGGAATATTCCAAATCCACGCTTCCCTCAGGCCCAGAGCTCCTGGCTGGGGAAGCAGGAGGGATCCCAGCTTTTTTGGGAGGTGGCCCTTGGCACCAGCACGCCAGGAATGTGCGGAATGCCCGGAGTGTTCCCGATGGAAACCAGGCCCCTCCGAGCCGGCTCCGAGCTTGGCTTGTGCTTCGCTGTTCCAGCCCCAAGTGTTTTATGGAACAAACAAGTCCATGGATTTTTCCAAGCCTTCCAGCTGTGCAAGAAGCACCGGGAATGGCTTTGCCATGAAAAGCTGGAACAGGGATTTCCTCCAGTGTCACAGGCTCCTTGCTCCTGTCCTTATTCCCAAAAGTCACTTGGAGCTGCTTCAGGAGCAGCTTCCCAATCCTGCTCCCTGAGGATGAGGCTTTGACCTCCAGGAACAGCAGGAAAAATGTCTGGGGATCATGGAATCATCCTGGAATGGGCTGGGTTGGGAGGGATCTGAAGGATGATCCCATTCCACCCCTGCCATGGGCAGGGACACCTCCCACTATCCCAGGGTGCTTCAGCCTGGCCTTGGACACTTCCAGGGATCCAGGGGCAGCCACAGCTGCTCTGGGAATTCCATCCCAGCCAGGAATTCCTAATTCCCAAGATCCCATCCATGCCTGCCCTCTGGCAGTGGAAGCCATTCCCCGTGTCCTGTCCCTCCATGCCTTGTCCCCAGTCCCTCTCCAGCTCTCCTGGAGCCCCTTCAGGCCCTGCCAGGGGCTCTGAGCTCTCCCTGGATCCTTCTCCTCTCCAGGTGAACATTCCCAGCTCTCCCAGAGCAGAAGTTCCAACCCTGGAGCAGCTCCATGGGATCCTCTGGATTCACTCCAGCAGGTGCTGCCGACATTCCCGGATTCCTCACCCAAAGCACCAGAGGAGGAACAGGCAGAGATCCAGGAGAACCCACGCTGAGGAAAAGCTCCTCCTTGGAAAAGCTGCTCCTGCCCAATCCTGAGCGTGTCCAAGCCCATCCTGCTCCCAGAGTGGCTCCAGAAGGAAGGAATCCCAAAAAATCCCACCTCCCTCCACAGCAAACCTGCCAGGCCAGCTGGTTTTCCAGGATGTGCTCCCTGCTGGAGCAAGGATTGGGAGACATCCAGGTGTTCCAGGAGAGCTGGAGAAGATCCCAAATCCATCAGGATTCCCATCCTGTTCCCACAGGGTTTTCCCAAGCACCTGAGCTTTTCCAGCTGGACACTGGGAGTTTCAATATCCACGAATAAAACCGGGACAAAGGCCGCGTTCCATGTGGAGCATGGGATTCTGCTGGAGCTGGATGATATTCCAAACCATTCCCACCCCAGCCATGCTGGGAATACCAACGTTGGAACAAGGACAAACCTCATCCTCCAGGCTGGGATGGATCCAAACCCAACTTCCACCCCTGAGGTTCAACCAAAAGGAGCCCTGGAGGCACCTTGGGAGCACCTGGACAGCCACGGGATAACATCTGGGATAACTGCTGGAATTCCTGGGACCAGATCCATGAGTGCTGGGAAGAGCCAAGGAATGCAGAGCCAAGGGCTGGAAGGAGCAGGGTGTGACCTCTGGAAGCTCATCCCAACCCCAGGGAAAATCCAGGATCACCCACAGCCTCTCCAGGAGGATCCAGCCAGGACTGGGATCACGGGAAGCTCCATGGATCCTTCCCCTAGGGACGGATCAGCTCCATCCTGAGGGAAAATCCAGAGCATTCTCCAGCTCCAGAGGGAGGAAGGCACAAAACATGGATGAGACCCTCCAGGATGGAGCCAGCTCAGGAATTTTCCCAGCCTGGATCCCGGTGCTCTTAGCTTCCAGGTGGATTTAATCCCTGTTTTACAGTTTGGAGCAAAATGTGGCAGTTCCCAGCTTTGCCCATTCCCATTCCTACCCCTCCTCCTTTTCCTGAGCACATTCCCGATGGGATGAGATCCCTGGGATGCTCCATGTCCGTGCCCAGATCCCGGGAAGTGCCAACCAAACCCTCCCCGTGTCCCAAACTCAGCTCCCACCTCCTACACTTAGTCCTGATTTTTTTCCATTCTGTTCCTCATCCCAAACCCCTTCCCGGAGATTTCCACGCTCCGGGATGAAAGGAATCACGTCCTGGATTCTCCTGGCGAGCCCAACCCCCTCCGGAGCAGAATCCCGAGGGATTTGGAGGCAGGGATTAACAAACAAAAGCGCTCCGGACCTGCCCGGTGACATTCCAGAGGGAGGAATTCCTCAGGGAGATCGGGTTTCCCAACCCCCGCTCCTCCCCCAAAGCAGAGCTGCAACTTCCAAGGATAACTCCGTGTCCAAGGGCAGGGCTCGGTTTTCAGGAAAAGTGGATTTATTTTTCCTAAAGCTGGAAAATTGAGGATTATTTTTGTCCCACCCCACTCCAAGCTTTTCCTTGGATTTTTAGCTCCACTTTTCCCACCTCTGAGGAGCTTTGTGGGCACAACGATTGGATGGGAATTCCAGGCTCCAGCAGGTCCCTGATTCCCAAATCCAGCGTTTTACCCCGCGGGAATGAGACGGAAAGGCCGAAATCCTCCCACACCCTTTTCCTGGGAAAGGTGGAGCAGCCGCTCCGCTTCCTGGTCCACACAAAAATCCAAACGATCCAAGTTTCTCACAGTTCCAGAGAGAATTCCCAGAGTTTGGATCAGGGATCAGAGCTGGGAGAAGAGCAGGGCTAGCAGGGCTGGGAATTTGCAGGAAAACGAGGAAGGAAAAATGGGATGGGGAGGTCAGAGTGGAGCAGGAAGTGGCCAAAAAATGGGAGCACAGGCTGGGAAAAATGTTGGGAAAACCAGAATTGAGAGGATCTTGTCCTTCCTGCAGCCACTGCAACAGAAAAATTGGGAATCTCCATCCCTGGAAGTGTCCAAAGGCAGGGTGGATGGGGCAGCCTGGAATAGTCCCTGCCCATGGAATGGGATCGTCCTAAAGGTTCATCCCGGGATTCTAGGGAATGCCTTCCCCAGGGAATTTTTCCTGGAGAAAGGAGCAGAGGGAAAAACGTGGAGAAGGGGTTGGAGAATCCCAGAATTTCAGAATGGATTGCTTGGAAGAGATGATTCCATTCCATGGGCAGGGACACTTCCACTATCCCAGGCTGCTCCAAGCCCTGTCCAACCCGGCCTCGGGCACTTCCAGGGATGGAATTTGATGGGATTTCCCCATATCCCAAGTGCTTCAGAGGTAATTCCCCAAATCCATCCCTAACCAGAGGGAGAAGCAGGAAAAGAATCCTCGGGTAACTCCCAGGATGACTCCATGCCCTGGCAGGGACCTCCAGCTCCTTCTTCCCAGTTTTTCCTCTCCAGCCATTCCCGAGGGGGCAGAGCCTGGAATTAGCCAGGAATACGGAGCCCATGGAGAATCCTTGGAATCACAGAGATCCAGGAAGCTTCCAAGCCAATCCATCCTGGAATTCCACACCTGCGTGGGCTGGGATGGAGCTGAAGTGAAGCAGCCAGGAGAGAAAATCCCAGGATTTTGCTCCACAAACCACGGGATTATTCCCTGAACCACCACATTCCCTATCCCAGAGAATTCTTCCCACTTGGAAAATCCAGCCCAGCTCCTGGAAGTGCTCTGGGGGGACAGATTCCAGCCACCACTACTCCTCATGTCCCAAATCCAGGTGAAATTCCCAATTTTTCCCCTTTTCCCCAGGCCAGCAGTGCCCAGCAATTCCCTTTTCCATAGGGAAATTCAAATCCAAAAGGAAATCAAGGGATGGGCTCTTCCAGATACAATTCCCACGGGAAAAGTGGATATTCCACAAGAAAAGCAAAAGGAAATCGAAAGTTGGGAATTATCTGGGCAAAATTTGGGATTCAAACTTTCCCACGGAGCAGATTTTGCTCCAGGGGAAATTCCCTCTGGATCCCAACAAAACAGGCTGAGATGGTAAAAAGGTGGAAAAACAGGAAAATGCATTGGGAAGCGAAGTTTTCCCCCCACCCCAAAAGGGGGGAATCCCAAAGAATTCCAGGAATTTGAGAAGAAAGCCGGGATAGAATTTCCCACTCCACACTTTCCTCTCCACCTGCAACTTCCTTGGATTTTCCAGGAAATCATCTTGAGACAGAGGAAGGATTTTGTCTGGATCTGCCACCAGATGAAGAAAAATCCATGGAAAAACTCATTTCCTGGTGCTGCTGAAAACTGGGAATGAAACAGAGCCCTTGGATCCCTGCAGGGATCCAGCAGCAATTCCCAGGATAAAATCAGCCCAAAGCAGGATTTTTTTTTGGGGGGGGGATTTGGAGGATGAATTCCTCATTCCAGCCAGGCCCAGATCTGCAGGGGTGGGAAAACCAACCCGGATTCCATCGGCTCCAGATCCGGTGGCAGCGCTGGAATCCGAGAGCTCCCGATCCATTCATTATTCAGGAGTTTCCCGAGATCCCGAGCTCTGGTTTCACCTCCAGAGCCTTTTCTGGCACAAATTCCAAGCACAGAAAGTTCCCTCTCCCAAGAAATTTGGTGCTTCCAGCCCCAAATCCGTGTGGGATTTTCTCCACCAGAATACGCTTTTTCCTGAGGAGTCATTCCAAAAAAAAAATAAAATAAAATAAAAGAGAAAGAAAAAAAAAAGGAAGGATTTCTCTCCTTTTTTTCCTGGTTCATTTCTCCCACAGAGGAAGATTTTAGGGATAAATCCATAGGAATAGGCCACATTCCACGTTTGCCACCCAAATTTGTGATCCCAAAAAAAAAAAAAAAAGCCCTGCTGGGATTTTCCCAGCAGGAAAACACCTTCGGAATCAGCTGGATCTGCCTCAGCTGGGATTGTGCTCCTGTTTTCCAGGGAAAACAGCCACAGGAATCCATGGAAAAATACCAATCCCTGCTTAATCCATGCAGGAATGGCTGGGAATTCAGGGAAATACTCACTCAACCTCAGATTTTCCCTCTTCATCCGTGGAATTTTTCCTCCAAGATGAATCCACCCATCCCTCATCCCAAATTATTTGCACCCAAATTCCTACGGAGAATTCCTATTTAATCACAGAGAGCCAAGGGAAAATCCTCCTGGGAAACACATTCCAGAGGGAAAAGTGGGAATAAAGAAGGAATTACCTGTGCTTGACCGGCTCCTCTTCCTCATCTTCTCTGGGAATTTTGGATTCAGGTTCTCCACTCTCCTTGTTCTGCAAAAAAAAAATGGGATAATCCATCAGATTTTGGCTTCCCTGGAAAACCAGGAGAGCAAACTGCCCCAAAATCCTCTGGGATTGGGATATTTTTGGGAATTATAGGAAGAGAAGGGGTAAGAAAAGATTTGGGAATGAGTGATGATAAAAATTTGGGAATTCACAGAGCAGGATTCTTTTCTTCTCTAATTCATCATTTGGGATGGAAAACATGGAATCCCACAGAGAGCAGCACAACCAAGGAATTCCAGCTCCAGGAAAACGTTGGAGCAAAATCCAGTTTCTTTGGAATAGGGAAAGAGGCTCCGTGGGCAGGACCAGATCCCGGGAAAATTGGTGGAATTCTCACTTCCATTCATTACCCAGGCAGGAGCAGGGACGGATGGAATGGTGCCCAGGAGGAGCTGGGAATGAGCAGCCATGGAATTCTGGAATCCTGGAAGGAAAGCAACTTCCCAAAAAAGCAGGAGCAGCTCTGGATTTCCCAGGAATGGCAGCAGGGATGGACACAGCCAACACTGCTCAGCTCCACTTATCCCAGCTTTTCTTTCCTTGGAAAATGATTGGGAATAAGGAGATTTTAGCCCTCTCCATTCCCAGTGCTGAATTCCCAATTTTTCCTACATTTCCTAAAAATTTTCCATTCTTCCCCTTTTTTTTTTTGGTGCCTTTTCCTAAAGGCACAAAAGGCTTGGATGGGAAGGAATCCTAAGGATGATCCCATTCCATGGGCAGGGAATTCCCACTATCCAGTGCTGCTCCAAGCTGGCCTTGGACACTTCCAGGGATGAGGCAGCCATGGAATTCCCTGGGAATTCCATCCCAGCCAGGAATCCCTTCCCAGTATCCCATCCATCCCTGCCCTCTGGCACTGGGATCCATTCCCTGTGTCCCATCCCTTCTTCCAAGGCTCTCTCCCAACACCAGCTCCAGGATCTCAGGATTATCCAGGAATGTTTCCCAAACTGCTGACTCATTCCCTCTTCTCCCAAACTCTGTTCCACAATCCAGGTTAAAAATTACATTCCCAGCAAACAGGGAATGGAGCCAGGGGCTGGAATTTCAGGTTCAGCTCCAGCTCCAAGGGCAAGGAAAGTATTCCTGTTTTTCCAAGAGAAAACCAACAGTAATCATCCCTAAAATCCCAATTTAATTCTGTTTTAATTCCCTGCTTTAAAGGCCATTAAAACTTTGGGATACTCCCAGGAATTCCATGCTCCTTAAATTCAATAAAAAGTGGGAAGAGCCCTCTGGAATTTTCTGCTGGAGCTCT
Source organism: Rhabdornis inornatus (assembly GCA_013397075.1). Taxonomy (NCBI): domain Eukaryota; kingdom Metazoa; phylum Chordata; class Aves; order Passeriformes; family Rhabdornithidae; genus Rhabdornis; species Rhabdornis inornatus. Next base: position 11,194 of record VWZS01002964.1, on the reverse strand, counting down.
GAGCTGGGTAATGTTTAGCTGCCCTTGAATCCGTGGAATTCCAAGTCCCTTCCCACACTCGAGTCCCTTCCCATTCCTTTCCTCTCCTCATGCTCCAGAGCCTGCATTCCCCTCATTCCTGCTGGAATTTTATCCACAGGCTTCAAAGATAAGGAAACACTTGGCAAAAAAATATTCCCAAGGAGCCCTGGCTGTTCCCACTCCTGACAATTCCTGCTTTTCTCTGGCTGTTGGAATACTGGGATATTCCAATCCTACCATGAGCTTGCCCAAAATTCCAAATTCTGGCTTCTTTCCTAATAAATCCAAAGTCTTTTAAAAGCTTGGGGATGTTCCTAGAAAATCAAGGCAAGGGTTTTCCAGGAAGGGAAAGGGAAGGGATAGGGATAGAGATAGGGAAAGGGAAAAAGGCAGGGGGGGAAAGCAGGAAAAAAAAGGTGGGAAACAATGGGGCAGGAAAGGAGCAGGCACAGCTCTGGATTTCCCAGGAATGGCAGCAGGGATGGACACAGCCAACACTGCTCAGCTCCACTTATCCCAGCTTTTATTCCTATGGAGCAGGGCATGGACGGGAGGAAGGAGATTGTGGCACTCCCGAATTCCCAGAGCTGAATTCCCAACATTTCCTGAGCCCATGGGCACCAAAGGATTGGAGTGGGAGGGATCCTAAGGATCATCCCATTCCATGGGCAGGGATTGTCCACTGTCCCAGGGTGATCCAGCCTGGCCTTGGGCACTGCCAGGGATCCAGGGACAGCCACAGCTGCTCTGAGAATTCCATCCCAGCCAGGAATTCCTAATTCCCAATATCCCATCCATGCCTGCCCTCTGGCAGTGGGAGCCATTCCCTGTGTCCTGTCCCTCCATGCCTTGTCCCCAGTCCCTCTCCAGCTCTCCTGGAGCCCCTTCAGGCCCTGCCAGGGGCTCTGAGCTCTCCCTGGATCCTTCTCCTCTCCAGGTGAACATTCCCAGCTCTCCCAGCCTGGCTCCAGAGTGGAGGGGCTCCAGCCCTGGAGCAGCTCCATGGGATCCTCTGGATTCACTCCAGCAGCTCCAAGTCCTTCCTGCCCTGAGGATCCCACCCCTGGATATTTGGGATCCCACCTGAGCCATCCCACTCCCCTCTTATCTCCAAACCCACACTCCCAGGCTGGAATTGTTGGGAAGAACCTCCAGGAACATTTTCCAAGGCGAAACATTCCCAGTGCTCCAGCCCTGGGAGCCCTTTTGACTTCCCTAAAAAAACCTGGATAGGAACAGATCCTTCAGAGCCCTCCGGGTGTTTTATCCTGGCTGGAAAAACTTCCCAGGGCTCTGTTTCCACAGCAACACTTTTCCCAAGCCTTTGGCACTCCATCACGAGGAACTGCTCCAGCAAAACAAATCCCAGCAGGAAAAAAAAAACCGGGAAAAACAAGGACAGGACAAGGCAAAGTGTGGGATCGTGGATTGTCCCGGGTTTTGGAAAAGCAGGGAAAGGGTGGAAAAGCAGGAAAAGCCTGCAGAAAGGAGCAGTGCCAGCCCTTCCTCCTGCTCCAGCCTCTCCCACCAGGAAGGTGTGGAGGAGCAGGGATGTGGCTCTGGAGCAAATCCAGCCGGGAACAAAAGCTTGGGATGCAGCCAAAGGAATTTTTCCGGCTCGAGGAACAACACAGGGAACGCTCCGGGAGCAGGGATGAGGGAAGCAGCAATGGGAGACCCTTCCTTCCCATAAAAACACAGGAACAATCCAGTTTTTATAGGATTTGGGGATAAAAAAGCAGAAGGAGGAGATGTGGAGTTCTTGGATTAGGAATTTTGGGATGGAAGAGGGAATCTGAAATTCCCACAGCGATCCCATCTGGATTTTGCTGAAGGATTCTCTGGGAGTATCAGCAGCATCCCGACAGGATGAGGAATTCCCAGGAAAATTCCCTCAGAGTGGAACTTTGAGCCATCAAATCCCAGAATTTCACAGCAAGGGCAAAAGGAAAAGGGGAGAAGCTGGAAATCCAGAATGTGCCCAATGGGAAATCCCAAATATTTTCCCATAATTTAGGGAAAAAATTCCTTGCTGGGACAAGTCCCTCATCCCCCACTTTCCACGGGAAGAAAGGAAAAGTGGGAATCCCAAAGCAGGAATTCCTAAAATCCCAGATTTTCACTTAAATTCTCTGGATAATCCTGGAATATATTCCCACAAAAAGCCTTCCCACAGCTCAACCTCTGCTGGATTCCCTCGGGAATCCCAGCACTGCAGACAAAGGAGGCTCCTGGAGCAGCTTCCCATTTTTTCTATGGAATTTCCAAGCAGGAATCTCCTTATTCCATCAATTTCTTCTCCTCTCCTGTTACTTATTCCACCTAAATATTTTTGGAGAATTTTCCTTGAGGGAATCTGATCTGGAAACTGAGGGAACAGACAGAAGAAATTCCCTTTTCCCTGTTTTTGGTGCCTCCAACCCCAAGAGAATCCCAAAAAATCTGGGTTTTCCACAGGCAGGACTCAATACAGGTTTCTCCATGAACATTCCCATTGTTTTCAGTGGGAATAACCCAAAATTCCAGTCACAAGACACTGGAATGACAGGAAAACTCCAGGAAAAGCAGAATTCCTTAAGATAAGGGATGTAAGAAACAGGGAAAATTCGGATATTTTTGGGATATTTTCCTTCTTTCAGCTTCTCCCTAATTTTTAGGAAGTCCTGGACTTCCAAGGATTTTTTTTTTTTTTTCTAGTACAAATCCATTGCCCTTGAAACGTTTCCCAGAGATCTGAAGCTCGGGATCATTTGCATTCCCTGGATTTCTGGAATTAAGGCTGGAAGACAAAGGGATGAGCTGTCAAAGGGAAAAGAACCAACTGGGAATAAAGAGAAAGGATAAAAGCCGGGAAAAGCCTTTCACAGCTCCCAAAAAAATCAGGGGGGGAAAAAAAAAGCAGGAAAAAAAGAAGCAGGAAAGCTTCCCAAAGACCTTGAGCTGCTCCACAAAAACTGCTGGAATTTTCACCAGCTCAGGATCATCCAGCATTTATTCCCTCTAAAACCTGGAATTCCTGCTGGAATTGCAACATCAGGTTTGCTTCCCTATGGATTTCAGGCCTGGAATGTTTTTGGGTTCCCTGTCCATGGAATTGGATGAGCTTTAAGGCCCCTTCCCAAAAGAAATCCGGGATTCTGGGATTCTCCTAGCTTTAATAAAGCAGGAATTTCAATCCAAACCTTTTCCACACCACAACGGAATTCCCAAATTTCTCCCATAAGGGCTGGGAAGTCTCCCTCTATATCCAAGCTCTTTTCCAGGAGTTTGGAGCATCCTCCATCCCTCTGGAACGACACTGGGTCCAGCCAGTTGGAAAAATTTCTTTCCCACCTTTTTTCATTTCCCACCCTCAGCTTCCCATTCTTGGAAAACCAGGAATTCTCCGTTAAAAAGCAAAGAGCTGCTTGGAATTCCCTGCCCTAGGAATGGGATGACCTTGAAGGTCCTTCCCAACAAAGCATTCCATGAAATAAGCAGGAGAAGCAGCAGAGAATTCCCAACGGGAATGCTGGCACAGCATCCCCACCCTGATCCCAAAGAGGCTCCGTGTCACTCCTCATTTCCATGGATCCCATCCCAAAGCTCCAGCAAAAAGAGCAAATCCAGCTGGAATTCCAGGAGATGAAAGGAGCCCGGGATGGGGTTTGGGATCCAAAGGAGCCTTTAATCCTTTTTTAATGGAAAGGGATGAAAAGGGGGGAAATTATGGAAAATCTCTGTGTCCATTGCCATGGAGATGGGAATGGCAGGGGAGATTAAGGAGCAGCAGGAAAATCCAATCCCAGCAATTTTCTGCTGGGTTTTTTTTAGGAATTAACCCTCCCGTGGAAAAATCCTGGCAGGAAACAGGGAGGCTGTATTCAAGGAAAAGAAGGAAAAAGTCATTGGAATGGTGGTTTTTTCCAAGATTTTGCCTCCACCGGGGATGGGAAAAGAGGGTCTGAGTTCTGGAATCCTGGAATTCTTGAGGCTGGAAAAGCCTTGGAGATGGAGTCCAACCATTCCCAGCACTGATCCGGGTCCCCAAGGGCCAATCCACAGGGATTTCAATCCCTCTGGAAATGGGAATTCCACCCCTGCCCCGGGAGCAGCATCCCAAACAATATCCCAAATATTCCAGAGGCTGCACATGGAGGGGGTGAGAGCTGGGAAGTGCCAAATCCTCTGTCCCACCATATCCCAAAAAACTCAGGATCCACGTGGGATCCTGACACCCTCAGCCCCTCTGGAACCCCAAAATCCTCAAATCCTGTCCCACCCAAAGAAATGAGGATCCCAAATATCCCAGATAACTCAGGATCCACGTGGGATGTTCAGATACAATTCCAACACCCCCAGCCCCATTCCAGCCCCTCTGGGACCCCAAAATCCTCAGCCCCATTCCAAACCTTCTGCATCCCAAATCCCCAGACCCATCTCAAACTCTCTGTGTCCCACCCCATTCCCAGTCCCATTCCACACCCTCTGCATCCCATATCCCTAAAAATTCAGGATCCACGTGGGATCCTCTAACTCTCCCCCAGTCCCATTCCAGACCCTCTGGGACCCCAAAATCCTCCAATTCTCTGTCCAATCATATCCCAAATAACTGAGAATCCACCTGGGATCCTCCAATTCTCCCCCAGCCCCTCTGGGACCCCAAAACCCTCAAACCCTGCCCCACCCAAAGAACTGAGGATCCCAAATATCCCAAAAAACTCAGGATCCACGTGGGATACTCTGACACCCTCAGCCCCTCTGGGACCCCCAAAATCCTCAAATCCTGTCCCACCGCATCCCAAAAAAACTCAGGATCCACGTGGGATACTCTGACACCCCCAGCCCCTCTGGGACCCCCAGAATCCTCAAATCCTGTCCCACCGCATCCCAAAAATCCCAGGAAGCACGTGTCGCCCTCTGGCTCTCCCCCAGCCGCCCCAGGCCTGTCCCCAGGCCTGTCCCCAGGCCCCCTCCAGGCCCCATCCGCAGCCTCGGCCCCAGCGCGGGCCCCGTCCGAGCGCCGCCCCCGCGCTCCCAGCGCCCAGCCCGGCCCCACCTGCAGCGTGCGCTGCCTCAGCGCCCTCAGCCGCTCCCGCCGCTTCAGCGCCTCCTCCTCCAGCCGCCCCAAAACCAATCCCTCGGCCTCCTCCGGGCCTTGCGCGCCGCCGCCGGGCGCCGCCATCTTGTGCCCCGCGTCCCCCCC
>VWZS01002961.1:790904-929968 GCA_013397075.1 Rhabdornis inornatus | reverse complement strand
TTCATTTTCTAGACAGATTTGAAAGTCTCAAGATTTGAGAGTCTCAAGCACATACTCGCTTGTCAGATTTGCCTTTGCCCACCTTAGCAAGAACAGAGCAGATGTGGCCAGAACAGGTCAGACCCACCCCAAGTTCTGCCTGAGCCCCTCAGGCCACCCTTGCTGCTGATAATGCTGACCCCTCACAGGCTCCAGCCAGGCCTCTTTGGTGCTTGGTTTGTGTACTCTTCTGACCAACAAGAAGGAACCCTCCCATGCCCTGGACCTGGTGATACTTTCTTGGGCAGACCTGGTTGTTTTGTTGGGTTTTTTTCCCCCTAGGATTTGCCTTACACAGGTTCCTCAATGCCCACGGGAGGCACAGGCTTAATTCTGCTCCTTGCGCTGCCACATCCCGGCAGGAAATCTCCAGGGGAGATAGGAACTCTCAGGGTGCACAAAATGCAGCATCTGTCACCCTGATCCTGCTTAACTCAGCCTGTGGGGCCAACTCCCCCCCATCCCCAGGTAAACGCTGAGCTGACCTGGATCAGTCTCAGACACTGCCCCAGTTCTCACCTCCAGCCTGCTCTCGGGGCTGCCCCACGCTCATGACAAGGTGGCAAAGGCCCCTTTGGACAGGGCTCTCTTTGTGTCTCAGGCGTTGGGCACTGCAGGGACCAAAGAGTACGCAAGCTAGAAGGGGAAGATCGGGGAAACCTTTTGTGCTGGCACTGTAGATTTGAGAACCGGGACGTTTGCTCTGCACTGGGGGAGTTTTGAGCTGGGCTGGGTGCGTTTTCTCCTTTTGCGAGTCGACAGCGCCATTGTGTGGTTGCTTTGGCTCCCATCTATAACAGTCGATGAGCAGAGGGGTGACGCAGCAGAAAGTCCGGTAGCAGCAAGAACTTTTACGTGCCCTGCACCTGTATGGCAACCTGAAATGGTTTCTGATGGCTTCATCTTATTTTTCTGATGGCTTTATAGCCACCTAGGGAGCTGCTGCCGTGTTGAGAGGCCACCTCTGCTCTGTTGTCTGTTGAACATAGGCAAAAGTGATTTTGTGAACTTCAAATAAACTTTGAGGTGGGCACATGGTACTGCTGGGGAGGAAAGCACAGCACATAGGTACAGGGGGAGCATGTGTGGCCAGAGACCCTGGAGCTCTAACACCGAGGAATCGCCACCAACCGGCCGCTGCTACTTTGGGTTGCGACTGTCGGGAGGTGGTCACAACTTGTGTTACTTGCCCTCCACGGCGAGAGTGGCACAACCGGGAGCAGACGAACGGAAAGGTTCCGCCTTGCTGGTGTGTCCTGCGTGCCTGGTGGGAACGGGGTAGTGACTCCCAGCAGAATAGAGCGTGACGTGAGGAGAAAAGCGTCGTTAAGCGGAGCTCGGAAAGCCGGTGGGGACCTGGGCTTTCAGATCACGGCTGAGCTCCTATCTCAAAAGACAAGGCTCGCAGCAGCAGCTGTGAGGTTTCCGGCCGTTCGGCGCGGCTGCCTCAGCTTGCCCGCAGGCATGGGGCGGAGCAGCGGGCGGGGGGTGCGCAGCGGCTCGTGCGCTCCCGCCGGGCCGCGGGGGGCGCGCGCGTTCCGCCGCGCCGGANCGTGCCATGGGGCCGGACCTGGGCTGGGCCGCGCTGGTGCTGCTCTTCGCCGCCTCGCTGCTCACTGTGGCGGCCTGGCTGCTTCAGTACTGGCGGTCCACGGCCCTGCGAGCGCTACGGAGTCGCGGAGCGGCGGCGGAGGAGGCCGGGGCCCGAGCGCTGCTCGCGGCGCTTCTCGCCCTCAGGTCCCTACGGGAGCAGTGGCAGCGAGCTTGGGTGCGAGCTCTCAACAACCAGGCGCGCCGGCATGGGGTACGGCACGGCATGAGCGGGGGAGTGCGGGGAGCGGCACCGAGGTGAGGCGGGTCCAGCCGCCTGCTCTTTGTTCGCAGGTGCCCGACAGCCCTTCCCCGCAGGGCGCTCCGGCCGGAGGAGCCGTTGGGCACCGGGACCCTTGCGGACGGCTCCCTTCGGCCTGCGCGGGAGTGCACTGTGGTGTGCGAGCGCGGAAAGGGCCGAGTGGGTTACCACGTGTCGTTTAACGCGGGTTGGGGCAATATTGTAGTCACTCTGATGTTTCCACAGCAATCTCTTCGAAACTTTCTGGTATTTATTTTCTTTAATCTCCCAGTATTACCATTGTATTATCTGTAGTTTTGAAGTTCACGAAGGAGAGTATGTTTTGATGATTCCATATGGAAATAATTGCATTATAGCTTGTGTGGCCTGCAAGGCAGGGACTTAATGCCCACAGAAACTGTGGTCCGAAGCAGTCCAAAGTCTATTGTAATCTCCTTTTTCTTCTGTCGTGTGAGTGGGAAGGGATTGTCTTTCTGTTAAGTTGTACAGGAAAATTGAGCTAGAAAAGGTTAGTGTGAAGCTAACATATTTGAAGAAAAGGCAGTTAAAGTCTTGAAGAACATGATGCAAACTTGTGTTTGAGTTTTTCCAGGAAGATAGGAAAAGTATCTCCCTTTTTGACCAAGTGACGTATTCTAGGCTAGATTCAGTGGGAAGTGCCTTCTCCCGTTGGGCTTAGTCCTTCCCACTTCCCCTGTAGAAACTCACCCTCTGCTTCCACGCCCTGTCATCACAATGCTATAGTCGTCGTGTCAAAGTGTCACCAGTTTTCCATATCTGATATGCTAGCTTTCCAGAGTCCTGGAGGGATGCTCCTCGTTTGCTTATATCTTGATAGTCTTTTTCCTTCTGCGGTTTGTTCTTTCTGCATGGCTTCTTTCAGCTTATAGAATTTTAAAAGGATATGTGCTAATCTTGTTCACGTGCAAATTTGCCCACCTTTCCTTGTGTTTCTGTATCTCAGTGAATGTGAGTACATAACATTCACACATATGTGGTAGGAGATTTGTAGGAGTGCATTGGTGGTCGGAGCATGCCAGCATGTGAATTTGAGTGGATTATGCTAGGAGTGTAGTCTGAAGGGGCCAGGAGTGGACAGATGAGGGTGAGTCCGCTTTCAGCCATGTCTTATTCTCATCCCTGGTACTTGAGAGTAGCTTTAGTGACAAGCTGTCACATTTTTTGCAGATCTTGAAATGAAAGCCGCTAATTTAGTATTTCCTGTTGGAATTACAATTCACTTCCCTTAAAATGGGGCAAAGACTTGAAAAGAGTTATGTTGCCTCTCAAGTGCATGCTGCCCTCCTCATTTTACTTTTTCTGCTACGTTTTCTACGTGCCTTGGAGGATATATAGATTCATGCCACCTTGTGCATGTGGTTCCTTCTGAGCAGTGAGATCTTTTGACGTTGACCAGTGCCTCCCAGTTTGGTGAGACTGTGAGGTGTTGGGAAGAGCTAGGGGGTACCTTGCTGCTGCTGATGAAATGCTTGAGTCGTTGGACAGAGATTCTGGTCACAGAGAGAAAAAGCTGATTTGATATTTTGGACTGACCCCTGTGAGTGAATACATGGCTCCGGTGGAGGACACTTGCGAGAAAAAGAAACAGAAAGCATTACTAATATGAAATAGCAGTGAGCAAGCCAATACTGGTTATCCATTTTCAGTTTCATCACTGTTAGGGCTGTTTTCTATCTGTGTTGGAAGGGAGGCATGCATCTGGACTCATTTTTGGGGGGCAAGCAGTTCTTCAGGTTGTATTATTTATGCCTGTCTGATTACTGTCCCAGAGCCTTTTCTGCCCCTCACTTGGGTCAGTCTGTAGCATGGAGGTGGTAGTGTAGAGTCTCATTTTCTTGAGAAGAATGTTGCTTCCTGCACCTCTATCATCTCTTTTGATTGTTCTGGCCCTAAAATGCATTTAGCTTGCCAAATAGTCATGTGCTAGTGCCCAGATTTCCTGCTTTCTCTGTCTCTCTCTTTTTGTCCCCTGTGAGCAGATGGGATCTTTGAGGGCTAGGTTTTGTGGAAGGATGCTCTCAAACTCTTCATCTTGGTCTTCTATTTCTTGAGAAGGGTTCTCTGTACAGATCTGGTCTTGAAATAGGGAGAGATCCTCAAATGAGGATGAGGGACACTTCCACAGTGGAGATTGTAATCTAAGAAACGAGAAGAGGGTGGAAAAAAAGGAACCAGTGGAACACAGGAGCTGATGTTGTGGATATATGCTGAGGATGTGGATTTTGTTAATTGTTTATTTAGTGGGGGGTGTGGGTGTGTGCATGTTTCTTTTGGTGGCGGTTTGGTATTCTTTTTCCTTGGAGCAGGATAAGCACATACAGGGGAGTGAGAGAGAGAGAGAAGAAACAGGAAAGATTCTGCAATAAAGAAGGGATAACGCACTTGACCTATGGTTGACTGCTATCCAGAACAATTTTCCATCCTCATTTGGGCTTACCTGTGTGAAATTAACATAATGTTTGTGAATTCAAGCCTTAGCTGGACCCCTTGTTTCCTTTCCCTGTATGGACAAGCCGAGGTGGGTAGAATTGCAGTGTGCAATAGTTCTGGGTGCCGACTGGATTTGTGGAAACAGATCAGAGTGTCTCTGGGACCGCACATCATTCATCCGCTTTGAAACTGTCTGGGTAGCTCTGAGTACTGGTAGCTAACAGAGTTTTCTCTTTGCAGAGTTCAGTCCAGATCACGTTTGAAGAGGGTCCTCAGTTACCACAAGCCGCAAATATAAGTTGTGTGACATGCAAGGGACAGTCAGACCACAGCATGGTAAGGCTTTGCTGTTCTGAATTGTACAGTGTGGTGTATCTCCGTTGATGGTGTGTTCTACAGAGACTTGGGGCCTTTGTGATGGAGATGGTAGAACCAGGGAGGTTTTGGGTGAGGTCCGTTTAGAGGAGTTTCGGAGTTTGGAGGCTCTGGAGCTGCACATCAGTGAGCTCTGTGAGGGAAAATGTGTTAGTGGAGCCAAGGTATGTGAATGCCAAACCCAAACATTGGGGTCCTACTGTGGAGAGCGTAAGAGAGCTCTTATCACAGCACAGGGTCTGAAGTGGCAGGTTTGCAGCATGGAACTTGGTGACAATAACACGGCTGTCTCTTACCGGGATATAAACTCATCTTTTCCTTTTCTTTTTAGGTGCTATGCTGCCATCTCTCAGCTGAAGCTGTGAAATTCCCTGTCTCTGTTACTCAGCAGTCCCCAGCTGCTGTTTCTGTGGACACCTATCATGTCACCTTGGCTGTGCTGCAGGCTCAGGTAAGGTTTATAAGGAGTTAGACATTGACCTTATCCCTCCATGTAGTCCCACACTGATTGAGGAAGGAGGACCTGATTCAGTGCAAATAAAGGCCTCATTGGGCTGGAAGAAGCAATCTGTGGTCACTAACATTTGGTGAGGTGAGGAATATTCCATCTGCATGCCAAGTTTTGTTTTCTGAGTCTTCATCTGCAGATTTTGGCTATGAAACATAGCTGTAAGAAATTCCAGACAATTTTGAGACATGGCAGCGTTCTGTACTGTGCTTTTAAGTGGGTATTTAAGAAGCAAGAAGTCCAGAGAATTCAATTCCCCTCGTGGCATAAAGAAAAAGGAAAGGTATGTCCTGTGGATATGTAAAAGTATGGTGTCCTGGTAGTGGGTGTGAAAAAGAAATCTATGATGAGGAGTAGTTTGCTTGTCAGTTCCTCTCATTACATTCACAAGAGCATGCTACAGCTTTTTCTATGTGTTGAATATCAGAGATATCAGAGCTTCTTCCAGTAAAGAAGCTCTGAAATGACTATGGTAACTCCATAGTTACTTTCTGGCTGGATTTGATTCTCTGAAATGTGTTTTTGTTTCCATGATGAAGAAGGACATGATGCTGGAGATGTTATCTTACTTGGAGGCGGTGTGCTCTATGTGCACCAAAAAAAAAAATAGAAAAAATAGACATGGCAAGATTAGAAGTAGCTCAGTAGTAGCAGAAGCCAATCCATGTTGTTGCCGGCAGTTTGAAGCTTGCTCTCAGAACCTGTACTACAATTTTCAGCCCACTTTTATCAGGTCATGCCAGTTTGATTTTGTATCTCTGTTCTGTGGTCGTCTCCTCCAGAGATCCAGAGCTCCAGAGAGCTCCTCTCTCTCTTTAGCATGTCATGTGCCTGCTGCCAATCTAGTGATGGGCAGCAACTGCAGTTGCTTTTCATTTTTGAAAGGTCCCCTTTTTAACATCTCATCCAATTGATCCCCTACTCAGTAGCATTTTCTAGGTCTCCTTGTCAGCACCTGGTGAAGTTTTGGGTTGATTGTTCATGTAAGGAGTTGCATGTGATATTCTAATTGAGGTCTTGCTGCTGCTGTTTTATGAAATGCTGGTTAGGTTACCACATGCCTATGTATGTTTTGAATACTTCAGGTACTGTGCCCACAGTTCTGCCCTGTCTATTCTGCACACCTCTTGTTGGTTACTTACCTGGCCACTGTGTCTCATATCTGTTGCTTTTGTCTGATGAACTTCTGTGTTGTCGATTAATGTCAACCTGGCAATTGAGAACTATGTTGAATTTCGTTACCCAGTTTTCACTAGAGCTCTCAGGTTGGGGTCTTCCGGTGTGGTTCTGCTTCTGTCTGTCACATTAATGATACTTTTATGGGTACACGTGTGTGCAACTTTTTAACTTCAGCTAAACTAAAGGATGGTGTACAGTCTGGTTTGTTGTTGCAGACTGTTGGTGACCTGGATGGGTCTTCAACATGAGGGTCATCTCCTAGAGATGCATTGCTAACTTACAAATGGTTGTGCTTGCATTTGGCAGTGGCTAATTGATGTAGCTCAGTAAATATCCTATGTGCTGGTGCCCAGTTTGGCACTTTTGGTTTGTACTGCAGGCTTTTTCTTTGGTGGAAGAAATGATGGATCTTTTTTCCCTCTGGTGGTGCCTGGGCATTCAACAGTAGTGAGGAAGTCAGATCTCACTATGGAGCATTGAGACTTCTGCAGCTTCTTCATCCTGTAGGCCTGGCAGCACTTGTGCTCTGTTGCACTGGTGTGAGGGCCTTTCAATTGCCAGATTTGGAATGGGACAAAAATCACCTAATGTAAACAGAAACTGTTTCCAACTATGGATATTTATTCTGGGCCAGATGGAGATCCACTTGGAGGAGATACAGGATGAGGGTCTCCTGGTGTCATGGACATTCAAAGACAGACCAGACTTGGACTTTTTGGTTCTTCCACGACTTGAGCTTCCTGAGGTGAGTGGCTAACAGTGGGAGATTGACTGTGAGTGGAGGAAGGGAGGAAGGAGCAGAAGCAGCTAGAAGGCAGGCTGCTGTGGAGAAGAACGGTTGGCAACTTGCTGTCATGGCTCTTTAGGGCAGCAGAGGGATTCTTTCATCCTGGAATCAATACTAGCTCAGCTGTGTCAAAACAGCATCCTCAAGAGGGCTGAAGTGGTACCGGTATCTATTGAAGGCTTTCTGTCTATGTATGTTCCTCCTGCTGTTGTCAGATATAGAGCTGCAAAATGAGCTGGGTTGCCACTCTCTCTTTACATGAGGTGGTGGTTTTTTTTGTTCTTGTGTTGGCTTGGTTTTCTTGATTAAGTTTGCTTGAGTTTTTTTTAAGAGATTAATTAAGGTTTAAGAGATTAATGTGGGGAATCCCTGGGTTTAGAGGTTTAACAATCAGAATGCAGACTTGCTTGCAGTTCCATGATCCACATAGGTTGGTCGATTTGTTGTTTTATTGACACCTTTGTTACTTTATCCCAAGTAGATGCAGGAATTTGGCTGCAGGAGTTCCCAAAAGTGTGATGGCACCATCTCCTGAGGTGGTGAGCATGTGACAAACTGTAAAAGCTATATTGTAAAAATGTACACCAAGTAAACTACAGAAGTAGAGGCTTAGTTTTTCTCATTTATAAGGCTTGCTTTTGCCTGCAGCTGCTACGCGGAAGTTGTAAGCACTGAGGACGGCAAGTATGGAATATGGGAAGAGTACCTGCGAGGTTATTACTGCGAGAATGACTGTGTAGCATATTAGAGGCTTGAGATGCAAGTGGAGCTGTAAATGTATCCTTTTTTTTATGACTTCCCTGCATTTCCTCTTGATTTACGGAGAGAAGGATGAAGGGAGAGCGGATCTGTCCACTATAAAGGATCTGATCGAGGATACCATTGTCAGCACGAAGCCAGCCATGATGGTGAATTTGATGGCCTGCACTGCTGGAGCCAGTGCGGTAGGTCACTCTTCTCATGTCGTTCTTGTGCCTCAAACATAGGCCTCAAGACACTTCTGAGGGCTGAGACTCAGGCAGGAATCCAAGAGTTCAAGAGTTGAGTCTCACTTCTGGGTGACAGCTGAACCCTGGCCTGCACTGTCATAGGAGTTTGGGTATTGAGACATGCCGAATAGGGATAATTAGAAATTGCTCCCAAGGGCAACTCCTTCCACCTTTTTTCTTGAATGCTGATTGTCAGTCATGTACTTGTAGAGCTGTACTGCCTGAGGTACATCTGTCTTTTGACAGCTGCCCTTGCTCTGAACACCAAGGGTCTGTCCAGGGCAGCCTCTGCAGGCGTGGAATGGCCCATGGTTTGTCATCGTCAGTTGACCGTCTGGTAGCCAGCAAGCTTGTACTTGCCTGTCTCCTTTTCTGTCTGCCTTAAACTTCTCATCTGAAATAGCATGAGGGCCCACTGGAGATCAATAGCTTTGGAGACCTGCAGCATCTCTTGATGGCTTTGTGGGTATTCCCCTGTGTTGATGTAAGGAGCTACTTAATAGATACAAGGACGATGCGTTTTGCTGCTGTCTGCTGGCGAGTGAACGATAAAGGTATCGGTCTCGCTCTCGTCATTCCTCAGGTACCCAGCAATAAGTTGACTCGAGAGTCCCCGTCCGGAGTAGCAGCAGCCCCTCTGGGTTCTAAGCTGTTGCTCCGGAATCTTCGAGTGCTGAACTTGGGCTGCCAGGGGAAGGGAGGTAAGCGTGAAAACATTGCTGATCCACAGGGGCAAGCGTGCAGGTGGCGAGATTGGAGCGAGTGGATGTTATGGGTGGGTTTGAAAGGAAAACAGAGGCATGTTCCTGATGAACCACTGCCTCTTGCTGACGAGTGCACGCGTGCCCTCTGTCTCTCTGTTGCAGGAGCTGGGGATATATGCTGCATGGCAGAGCTAGACAGCCCCCCACAGCAGAAGTGGACAAGGCCGATGACAGGTAGCAGTGTCAGTGCTGCAGGAGAAATGGAGTGGAATGACGAGTTCTTTCTGTAAGTGTCTGCTCTCCTTCTGGCTGGCACAGTGTTGGTGGGCTGTCACAGTCTCTGGGTATCATTACCATGCAGTAACTGATGTGCATGGTGGAGAGGTGAAGTCCACACAATGGGGCAATGTCTGTTTGTGCTGCCCTTGTGCTGGACTGCTGATTCTGGCATTTGGCCCTAGAATACATTTACATACTTACTACTTTCTTCTCTGGACACTCTGTGTTTTAGTTGGGTAGGTAGAAACGCTGATTGTAGGCGCAACAGGGCAGAAGAATAAGCAGCCTTTCCAGAGGGATTGCCCTCTCAACTTCTACTGGCAGCCTACACAGCTCTGTAGGATACACAAACCAGAGTTGTGTAGTTTGGTAGCGCACGGTAGTGCATGCTACTGCAACTTTGGAGACGGTGATGAGGTGTGTGGGATTTGAGGGAGGGAAGATACAGAAGGAGGTTGTTTGCTCCCTGGCCACTTAAACAAGAGTGCCTAACACCAGCCTGTCTTCGGTTTCAACAGGGAGTTGGGACCTAGAAGCAAAGAGCTGAAACTACAGGTGCTGGGTAACAGCGATGGAGGGGGAAGTGAGTACAAACAGCCATGAGATGGGTTGTAAGACGGGAAGGCAAAAATGCTTAAGGGACTCACTGTGCTTTAAGCTCATGATAGTTCTCTGTCGGTACAACATGTGATGACTTCTGCAAAGGATTTTTCATATTTAGCTTTATGTGAGCTTCTGTGACTGCATGAAGTAACTCTAGGTTCTCTTCTTCTTACCAAAACGGTCTGGGTCTGACCTTGAATCAGGAGGTTCCTTTGGCCTGCCCGTCTTCATTCTGAAGTAGGGAGAGGCATGTGGGATTTTCCCTCCTGTATTACAAGAGCTTTGCTTAAGGCTCTTAACTGTTCTTTTGTACTCAGTCGAGGACTAACTGCAGCATCTGTTTTTGATGGAGGCCACACACAGTGGTCACCTTTTAAAGGGAGTTAATTCCTGAATTGTTAAAGAGGAGCAGAGGAGCACTGCCTGCCTCTTCTCCCTCTTGAACCTGGGAGTTAGTGGAGTTGTGGGGATCTGCTGTGTTGGCCCGTAGGGCTGCTTCCCAAAAGCAGGGGTTACCTTGGAGATGTCTGAGGTGCTGAGGTCATGTGAAGCGTTTCATTTTTACTCTTCCTTCTTGCAGATGTGCTGCTGGCATATGCCACACTTTGGATAGATTCTTTGGGCAAACAGCCATCTGGGAGACAGGTCTGCTCACTGGCCCCAGGAGCTGGACAGTCACTGACAGCTGAAGCTACCATTACATTGGAGGTGAGCTCATGACCCCACAAGCACTGCGCACACACACACACACACACACACTCCGGAAGTGTTCATAGTGTGAGCCTCTATCTGGAGACGTGCATGTTTGGACCTGAGCTTGGCACAGAGGACTAGCAGACCCTTATGCCATGAAGGAGTGTGTGTCACCTGACCCTCGGTCCCTAAGCCTCCCGCTGTTGAACTGATACTGTACTGGGGATGGCTCCTTGGTGCCCAGAGTCCTAGTTTTTGTTGCCTGAACATGCCTGCCTTTCCGTCTGGGAAGGAGAGCACCTCTCTGAGCACTGCTTTACTTTTTATAGCTGCTGTTCCAGGAGTCTCCTGCGTCTTTGAATGCTCCGCATGCCACATCTCTGCGAACCAGCATTACCCCCACTAAGAAGGTGGAGATGGACCGGACCATCATGCCCGACGGCACCATCGTGACTACTGTCACCACAATTCAGTCCCGGCCCAAGGCGGACTGCAAACTGGGTGAGGCTGCGCAGCAGCAGGTGTATTGTACAGGTGGCTCCTAGGGCAGCACAGACATTGCTGTGATATTCCCATGGCTGCTCATGAAGGCAGTAGCAAAACTGTTGAGCCATCACATCTGGTTGTTTCAGTCTCACTCTTTATGTATTGCTTTTGGTGTGTGGGTCGGAACATGGGCATCCTTGCTGTTCCCTAGCATCTTCATGGCTGGCTGGAAACTCTTGTGTAGCCCTAGGGGAGAGAACTGATGCAGCTCTCTGTCTGAGGGGAGGTGAGGGAGGGATGAGCCTCTCACACCCTTTTGGTAGTGGGAGGTCTAATGCATATGCTGCCACATAACCTCTGCATGATGTCAGGCTCAGTGTTTCCTTCACTGCTAAAGAAGTTATACTGAACATACTGGATGTGGAGCCAAAAGCTTGTTGACCTGGATTACTAGGGGTTGTTGCTGCTTGCGGTCTGGCATCCTGGTGAATTTGGTGCTGGATATTCCAAGAGGTGGGGCTGGGAGATGACACAAATGAGGTATTGCTATGCATCTGCTTCACAGGACTGCAGCCCAGAAAGGTAACTATATCCTGGGCTGCATCAAAAGAAGCATGGCCAGCAGGTCGAGAGAGGTGATTCTCCCCTTCTGCTCTTGTGAGACTCTGCCTTGAGTACTGTGTCCAGCCTTGTGGCCCCCCCAACGCATGAAAGACATGGACCTGTTAGAGCGAGTCCAGAGGAGGACCACTAAGTTCGTCACATACCTGGAACACTTTCCTGTGAAGAAAGTCTTAGAAAGTTGGAGATATTTAGGCTGGAGAAGAGAAGGCTCTGAGAAGACATTATAGCAAGCAGCCTTCCAATACCTAAAAGGGGGCTTACAGGAAGGCTGAAGAGGGATTTTTTTACAAGGGCATGCAGTGTTAAGACAAAGGGGGATGCTTTAAGCTGAAGGAGGGTAGATTTATATTAGCCATTAGGAAGAAATTTTTCCCTCTGAGGGTGCGGAGGCACTGGCAGAGGTTGCCCAGGGAACCTTTAGCTGCCCCATCCCTGGAAGTGTTCAAGACCAGGCTGAACAGGGCTTGGAGGAACCTGTTCTAGTGGCAGGCTGGTTGGAACTAAGTGGTGTTTAAGGTCCCTTCCAACCCAAACCATTCCACGATTCTGATTTTTTCCCAGTAGGCTTCTTACTGCTTTCTTGCCACAAAGGCTTTCAGAGGTGCCTTGCAGGCCCTCTGAATGCTCGCTTGAGGCTTTTTGGGGTTGTGTGTAGGGGGCACAATATGATAGCATAGTTGTGTAAGCTCTGTCTCCACTTACTTGTATCTCCATGTCTCTTTTGCTGTGAAGATTCTCCACTTACTTGTATCTCCATGTCTCTTTTGCTGTGAAGATTCACCGTCGAGGTCGCCTTCCAAAGTGGAAGTGACTGAAAAGAAGACAACAGTGCTCTTGGAGACTGGCTGTCCTCACAGCCACTTGCCCAGCGGTAGCCGTAAGTGTTTGGAAATTTGAGGGTCCTGCTGAAGTAACCGTGTTCCTTAGCCTGTTGTAGAAAGTGGCAGTCTGAGTGCGGTTCCCTGAACTCGCTTGCATTTTCTGCTTCAGAGAATGTCCCAAGTGCCTGAGTGAAGGTGGGGGCAGAAGGCTGGTGGTGGTGGTGTGTTGGCAGGTAAAAGACATTCCCTTTTGACTATCCAGTCAGTGACTATGAGTGTTTCCTTGCTTGACAAGAACTTTCCAGGCTATCTGGACCCAAAGAACTTTGCTCACCCTGCACTGGGGGCTCTGATTGTGCCTGGAACAGAGCACTGCATCCGTTTTGACAGTTTGCTGTGAAAGCAAACTATTGGGAGTCTTTGGAAGTCTTTGTTGAGCAGGGTGGGGTGGAGTGGGTTTTTTTTTTAGTGATACGCCTGGTGAGAAAAGAAACTTTTCAGGTACTTGAAAAAGCCAAGAGCTATCTATACAGAGCTTCCTTAATTTTGTTTATTTGGACAAGTCTGTCTTAAACTCTGGGTGGGGAAACTATGTTAGTGTGCGTGTAAGTTGCCTATTGCAAGTATTGCGGTCAGCAAGAAATCTTTTGCCTCTGTCGAAGATTGCTTCTCCAAGCATCTGTATTTTTCTTGTGCTCAGGGGATAGCCATATGCCTAATGGCTTGGATCCGGTGGCCGAGACAGCAATCAGGCAGCTAACTGAGACGAATAGCAAGACCACCAAGAAGACACCAACAAAACGTAGTACATTGATCATCTCAGGAGTGTCCAAGGTCTCTGTTAGTTAGGAGCTGCATTTCCAGTTGGGGAGGTTGTTTTTAGGGATTCATGTGTGAAACTAAGCTGTCCTGTAGGGACCAGTGTGGTTCCAGCACAGATGACTGGCTCATCAGAAGCCCTTAGCTGCTTCCCAGTGAGCATTAAAAGGTAGCTTGCCAGAGAGAGTTCACAATGGGTAGCTGCAGAAAGGGATGTGGCTGCCATAACTGGTTTTGAACCTTGTGGAGAATATAAGGAGTTCTCCTTGTACATGGCTGTGGGAGTGAGGGATGTGCAGCAGAATGCTTTTTAATCAGCCACGTTCCAGTATATTTCAGCCAAGAATTGTCCATCGGTGCCATCTAGCACTGATGATCTGGACTGGGCCATCTGTATATAGGTGTATATGGAAGTAGGGAGATGAATGCAATTCTTTTGATCCTCTCTTCATGTCTGTCTGCCCCTCTAACCCCCCCATCAGGTACCTATCGCTCAAGATGAAATGGCACTTTCTCTGGGTTATGCTGCATCCCTGGAGCCCACAGCATATGGGGACTCTGAGGCAGAGGGCACAGCTGGCCAGATGCATGATTTTACCGAATTGTCACGGCCACTGGAAGCATCGCCATTGGGACAAAGGGACAGTCAGGAGCTGGATGAGACAACACGATCAGACATTTCTGAAAGACCATCCGTGGAAGATGTTGAGTCTGAAACTGGCTCCACGGGAGCCCTTGAGACGAGGAGCTTGAAAGATCACAAAGGTAAGGATGAACTGTTAGATAGGGTAGCTAACAGGAGCCTGTAACATTAGCTGTACATGAGGACAAAGTGACATCCAAGTTCCTCATCCAAGCATGGGGTCTGCAGCCACCTTTCAGCATAGCAAAGAGCAGCCTCTGATGGAGCCTGGAAGAGCCTGCCTTTCTCTTGTGGTTTTTCCACTAGAGTGATTTGAAACGCCTTCATTTGTAGGTGTCTGATTCCTGTAGCCTTTTAAGTTTCTATGCTCTCTTAGATGGGAGCCCTGAGCAGCCTGCGTATTATAGAGATCCCCTTTTCTCTCCCTGGCCTCTCCCTGGTCCCATGCAGATCCAGGTGCATGTCTGTGAGTAATGATTCATCCTCTGAATTGGGCCACTTGTGGTGTGGAAATGGAGGCCGCCCAGCAATAGGGATTGTATGGGTCTTGATTGCCCTCCTTCTTTCTCTCTTAGCATTGAAGCAGCTAGTGCCTCTGACCTGTCATACTGTAAGATGTCCAAACAAAATCACTTCTTTTACATGATGGAGTGGGCTGCTCCAACCTAGCTGCCTTTCCACACATTAGTCAGTTGGTGCACCTTGGATTTTTGTGCTACCCACTTACGTGAAGAAATGCAAATCAAAATCTTGATTACTCACAATATTAGAGTGGGACAAATTCTGGGGAGGCTGTAACATACCTGTTACAACCAGGTATGGTTTGAGCTGTGGAGGCCCCCTTTTTGAATGTCAGTGGGTACAAGGGTGTGCGACCCAGATTCTTGACAGAGCTAGCAGGTGGGGAAGAGAGGTAAAATGGAAAGCGGACACCCTCTGCAGGAAATACCGTTGTAGTGTTATATGGCATGCAGGTTTTGGATGTGTCTTTCTGATCCATTTGAGGTTGAAAGCAGCTGGCATCTCCATCTTCTCCTGCTTGTGGGAGTCATAAGGAGCCATTGGCATTAATTGCCTCCAGATTGGGCACATCATGAAAATACGGGCAGTTGTTCTAGGCACTAGATGACAAAGTTAATCCGTGTGCCCTTGAGACAGGCTGGTCTGAGAGGCCTTTTCCCTCTTTTATGTTCCTCTCAGGGTCTTCAGGTTCAGATGATCTCACTTGTTTTCTATTCATATGAGTCTTGGCTTTCATTTAAAATGCTGCACGCTGCCACTGAGAGGAGGACACTGTGTAAAAGGAAGTTTATGCAGAGGGGACATGGGACGGAATGTTTAATGAGGCAGCTTGTTGGTGTTGCAGTCTGTCACGAACTGAGACTTTGCCTTGTGTTTGGAAGCTGGGATTAGCTGACCTGCTATGTACTTCTGCCGCTCAGTGCAGAGGAGGACTGCTGCATATCCGAGAATGGCTGGGTATGTTACTGTCCCTGAAACTCACCAGCACAGGACGCTATCATGGTTTCTGTCTCCTTCCTCTCTCTGCAGTTAGCTTTCTTCGGAGCGGTACCAAGCTCATCTTTCGGAGAAGGAACAAGCAGAAGGAAGTGGGCCTGAGCCAGTCACACGATGACTTGTCCAATGTCACTGCCAACTCCACCACCAGAAAGAAAACTGGTAGCTTCTCTCACCGCCTCATCAAACGCTTCTCCTTCAAGTCTAAATCCAAACCCAAAGGTAGTGACAACACATCAGCTTGTGAGAACTGAAGGAGGGAGAAGCCCATTGGAAAGATTTCTCAGAGATCGTTTTCTAGTCTCGTCTTCCCACTCCGTGGTATCTGTGACTTGCAGTCCAGTTCTTTCCAACCTTGGCTGAGGGAAGACACCCCAGTGCTTTACACCATTTGGGGAGTGGAGGTGGCAAACCCAGGACTTAGGCTGTTTGGCTGCCTTGGCTTAGGCTTCTCTGCTTGTTGCACCCCACTGTGCTCTCCCAGAAAATCCAGGTGGCATGCTAATCCCCCTGGGGTTCCCTGGAACTGCGGGAGTGACTCGGTGTGTGTAGACGTCTGGCATCATCAGGTGCCTCACAGAAACAGGGGCCAAGTCTCTCCAGAGTTAAAATCAAGAAGCTATTGGGTTAGCTGCAGTGCCGAGAAGCATGGGATGTAGCCTCACTCTGCTCTTCTAGTGACAGAGAATGATGCAGCCACTGATGATTGATCTAAACACTATTATTGCTTGTGCTTGGTGCAGAGGCTGTAACCTGAGGTGTGCTGCAGGGTGATGTGTTCCTGGGCTGTGAGCTGTCAGAGGACAGCTGTCAGAGTTGCAGTCCTCCGTCTGTCTCTGCCATTGGAACAGTCTCCTTCAGACAGCACTGAGGAACCCCTGCTTTCCGTGCTGTGTTGGTGAAGGAAGAAGTCCCTAAGAAGAAGGAAGTTTTAACCACTGCACAGGTTTTTGTAGAAGCCCAAGCCCTCGCAAGAGTGCCTGGTCAGTGCTGTTGTTTCTGTCACCCTGTGCAGCCACCCTGTGACACAACACTCCTTCCACATCTGTGTTCTTGAACAGGGAAGGGCCTGTACTGAATGCACACACCAGCTACTGTATGAGCATATGTCTTACTCTTGGGGGAGGTTGAGGATGTTGCCAAAGGGCTGCCAGGCTGTCTTCCAGACCTGCCGAGCGTCCAGTCTCGTGCTGTCATGGTTCTCGTGCCAAGGACTGGCACCGTGCTGGGGGTGGGTGGCAAAGAATAAGGCAAGGAATGTAGTGAAAATCTGATGGGGAGCCTGAAGGCACATGGCAGAAAGAGGCAAGAGTTTACATGTTATCACTGATGGGTTTCCTTTAGTAGATTGCATTTGTTATTTCCTTTCTTCTTGCAAACACAGTCCACCCTGTTCAAACAGAGGGCATTTACAGGGAGGGAGGGGCGCACAAGGGAAAATAGAATCCGTATGCAGGAGGAGACTGTCGTAGGGAAACAGTTGTCCAGTCTCCTGGCCCATACACAAATATCCCCAGAAGTTCCCTTCACACAGCACATAACAATGCTCTGGAGAAACGCTCATGCCCTGTCAACATGCCTGGTTTGAGAGAAAGCTCCTGCTCTCCTGTGGGTTGTTGAGTTAAGGAGGTGGGACAGAGGAGAGGAAAAACCTCACAGAAGAGCTCTTTCCCAGGCCTGACTGGATTCTCTAGCTCTGCTCTTCCGCTGGAGTACCTCCTGTGGTGTTGTCTGTTGCCCTTCCTTATGCAGGATGCTGCCAACTGAAAAAGCAGTTCTCTTGATGGTGTGGGTAAAATGTGTTTCTTGGAAGGACAAATCCTGATTTGCTGATGCTGCTGCCATGTGCCATCTCCAAGGACCAGAACATGGTCAGTGTGCTGCAGCAAAAGGATGTACAGGCAGCTGTTTCTTGCATGTTTGTACAGGTGGGGAAGGCCAGAGTTAGCAAGGGTGTAATTGAAAGTGCCAGTGTGTGCCTGGAGGAGGGACTCTTCGCTGTTTTTCCTGCTGATTCCTCACATGGTTGGGCATGTATGAGTCCAAAAAATCGTATTGGTTCAGCTGGCTGACCAGGAACCTCTACATCTGTTTTGGTCTGGGAGTCTTTGTTATCCCCAGGCTCTGTCATGTCTTTTATCCTTTGTTTCTTTCCTTGTCTGCATGGCACTGTGACTTTGTTTGCACTTCCATGCACTACGGATGTCAGAGAACTCACTTTTTCTCGCTGAGGATCATTTTCCTTGATGCGAGTGACTGGTTTGTGCTACAGTGCCATTGGAACTTGGCCATCTGTAACTTGACTGTCGCAATCCAGCCACTCGTTTCACATAGCCTTCTTTTGCTGGGTTGGTGTGGTGCTGTCACATGCAGTGCTGTCCTTCTCAGGCACACTCTTGTTCCCAAAGTCTCAGAGTTTGGTTTCAATTTGGTATTCTCTCTTGCACCATCCCTTCTATGACTCATAGCATGTGACAGTACTTTATGTTCCATTTTAACACCATTTCAAGGTACTAAACCTTGAAGATTTGAACGCAGACAGCCCCACATCTCTGGTGGGAGGCTGTGAAGCCTTGCACTAGAAATTCTGGTTTGAGTGGAAGAGCCTGCGGCTCTTCAGTTTTGGGTTAATCAAGGACCTGTGGTGAGTCTCGTTTGATAGTCCCATGTTCTTTAAACTGTAAGAGCAGCTTGAGCTGTCTTGGTGCGGAGTGGCTGGACATGGACAACGAGGGTCACCACTGTTCTTTGGAATCAGGGATCTGAGGCTTGTGTAAACAAGGAGGACTGTGTAGGCTAGCCAGTGTTGTCCTTGTTGCTGTAGACTGGATGCAGGAAAGGCAAGGTTTGTATCTGACAAACACATACCTAGATTCTTGACCAGCATATTTTGGTCTGGCTTGAAGGAGGAGGTGATAAGAAAAGGAGTAAAACACCGAGTTACTCACCGGCCTTTGGGGACCCTTTCTAGCCATGTTAAATGGGCAGTTCCTGTCATATGTCTGTGGCTTTCCTGTTTTGTTCCTGGTTTGTTGGCTCCAGGCTGTGCCTGCCAGTGACTTCCAGTGGAGGTACAGTTTTTGATTTTGAACTTGATGTGGCAGAAGACACCTGCACTGTGTTTGGCAAAATGAATGGCACGTAGGAAGCATGCCAGTAGGGGCATATCTTCCCTTGAATTTTTAGCAGGTTAGTCAGCTGGCAAAGGATGTTGCCAAGCTGACAGAATGCATCCCCAAACATTAGGTCCTACATCTGCTTGTGTTTCCTAGAGATGTATTTTCTGGCATTTTGTTGCTTCTCAAAGTTGTACAGCATAGGAGCAGTATTTAACCTTTTATCTTCTTTTGAATGTTCTCTGTAAGTGCAGACTGTTTTTCAGGGTGTTTGGTGAAAGTCGTATCTGAGGAACAGAGGGATAACAGGGCATGGGTCTGCTGTGTGCATTGGAAATTTTTTGGTTCTGATATGCTCCTCATTAACCATGTTGATCTTTCCTCTTCTTATTTGAACAAGGCTTTCTTTCTGGCCTGCAGAGATGTTTTCATCCCCCAGGCAGTAGTTGCTGGTATTGTTAGTCCTGACTATGAGAGCACAGGTTTCTCAAAGGCATGAATGGTGATGAATCTGCCTCATGGTGGATGTGTGATTATTGGCGTGAGAAACAATTTGTCTATCCTAATCTTCTCAGATGGAAAGAGGAGGTCACATAGAGTTTTGTTCTCCAGAAGCTGCTAAGACAAAGTCCCCAGGAATTTCCCCCCACAGAATGGCTGCTTTAAGAAACCTCTTTTGTATTTAATCCCCACTTCTGTTTCTGTCTTTAGGACAGAAGAAATGCTATTTGAAATCTACTCTCCCTGTTTAATTTCTTCCAGATACCTGTGCCCTAGCCTTGGTGCTACTGTGGACCCTGTGGCATTTTGTAATGCCTGGGACCACAGAGCAGCTCCATGAATGGCGCAGGCTACCATCAAACTTTATAAGCTTGAATGATCTGCAGTTGGCAGATTGTTGTCTCAGGGTAGGCTCACTATTTGCACCTTGTGAAATTGGTCCTTGACCAAATATATAACAGAAGAGGAACAGCAGAGCGATGGGCTTGAATGCATGGAGGCTTCAACCTGCATATGAGGCCCTGCGTTCCAGACGCTGTGTTTTTGCTACTGGCTGTATAGGCAGAGCAGTCACTTGTAAATGAAGCCAAAGTAGGCATTTTTTGAGATTGCTTTCAGTTTTTGTTTGTTTTGGTTTGCTTGGAGGGTTTTTTTGGGGTTTCTTGTTTGTTTGTTTGTGTGTTCTATTTGTTTTGTTTTGTCTGTTTGCTTCCTATTTTGGCTGAACAGTTTTACTAGAATTTACCTATGCTGTGTATTTTTACTTCTCTGAAGAAAATAGATTAACATTAGCTGTAAGCTGTAAATATGCTTGTAAGTGTATTTCTGTCTGGATACATCTTCTCCATATGCTTAGGCAAGGCTGTTCAGGAGTCTTGTCATCCACAAAGCCCTCGCTGTTGGCCCATGAGAGATATCCTCTTGAGTCAATGGAAAACGGACACAGGAAAAAATGAAGGGAACCTCAAAACCTCAGTGTTCTGAGGGTGCCATAGGATTTAGCATGATGGATGTCTGAGGCCAGAGGAATTGGGTGCATGGGTGTGTGTTTGCATGTGCTTGTAATTAGAGCATACTCTGCAACTGCCTATACGGGTAATGGTGCAGAGTGACTGAGGACAACAGTGCCAATAGATGGGACAGCAGAGTGGCCGTACCGGCTTCTGTGGCATTCATATCCATTTTTTTGCACAGACTTCTGCAGGGGCAAGCAAGCCCAATTCCTGCCTCTTGCAAGCACCCTCATGCTACTTATGCAGTTGAGGGTGGGGTTTTAGGCATCTTGACTAAAATGGGGAAGAGTGAGGGGAGGCTACTTGGGTGGAGAGCAAGTTCAGTGGAGAGGAATGTAATGAAAACTTCTTCAAACCATGGGCACATGCTATTTTTAGACTAGAACTGGACGTATGGCAAATGTTTTTGTTAGTTTTTTTGGCTTTAGTGATGCAGTAGCTTCTCTTGGGTCATTGTTTGCTAAACCTAGAGAAGTAATTTTTGAGTAGCTGAGGAGAAGCTTGAGTGTTTGGAGGGTTGTCGTTTTTGGTCCTTTTGCATTGTTCTCTCTGTCCCACCTCCCCTACTGCTAGGTCATGGTGAGTCTCAGGGTAGAGTAACAGTCCCAGTGGTGGTCACACTTTTGGTAAAGGTGTGCTTGTGATAGCACAGCTCCTTCTGCAGGCATGACTGCTCCACCTCACCTTTCCTTGCTTTGTAAGGTACCGGACCAAATACCCACATGGAATTTGAATCAGCACCCCTCCTTCTGTGTGCTCTTTTTGTACTTCGATGCTTTCTGTCTGGGTGAATTATTTTGACTGCACATTGTTCCAGTGGGAAAGAATTGGAACTGTATAGCTAATAATGAAAATAAAACTGCGTATGAATAAATGAAGTTCTTGCACCTTTGTAAATCTCGAAGAATAATTATATTGCTGTGTAATAGCTGAATCGCTTAACTTATTAAACAACATGAAAATCAAAACCTGAGTCTGACTTCCTACCTGGTGTAGTGCTGTGAGTTTCCCTCCAGC
This sequence comes from Rhabdornis inornatus, assembly GCA_013397075.1. Taxonomy (NCBI): domain Eukaryota; kingdom Metazoa; phylum Chordata; class Aves; order Passeriformes; family Rhabdornithidae; genus Rhabdornis; species Rhabdornis inornatus. The sequence goes on along the minus strand of VWZS01002961.1, from coordinate 908,951 downwards.
CTGTCTCTGTCTCCCTTAAATTCTCCCACTCAAATGACAGCAAACCGTGTATACCCATGCAAGGGTCTGTAACACCCCAAAACATTTAAATGTAAGGGGGTAAGCCGATGTTCTTTTACTCTGGGTTGGCACACGTTCCTGAGGAGCACCAACGGCCGTGGTGTAACGGAGTGGTCGAGATGAGAGTGACAGTGAGTTTGTGTGTAAGCTGAAAGAGTTGTGTGTGGTGGACGAATGTTTCCTGTATAAATAAAACAAACTGTAATCAACACTTCAGAAATAGAAACATCGTTATATTGTGTTAATATATATTTGGCTTGCATTCCCCTGTATTGTTCTGCATTTGCAGGATCCACAGCAGAGCTCTTCCCTGCACTGCCCCGACACGAATGGGGCTGGGCCAGGAAAGCCCTTGGCTTTTTCCTGGGCATTGTCTCGATATTCAGTAAAATTTAGGTTGCTTTATTTGATATAGACAGAGCAAGCAGTGTGCTGGGGAACGTGAGGGGTCACTGCCCACACCACGCCTCACTGAACCTTGGTTTGCAGCCTCTTCTTATACTATGGTTTCCCGCTGTAATCAGTAATTTTTGTTTTTTCAGCTGTCCCCATTTTGCCAGGTAAGCAGTGGTGGTCGAATAAATATCCTTATACAAATTCACAAAGTCTCCAGGCGATAGTCAGTCTCACAGATAACCATCTGGAAGTTCTGGGAGTCTGGTCTTAGAGATAGGCAGCATTAATCAGACAAAGGCGGGAAGGGCTGTCGGTAAGTCTGATTTTGCAAGCTGGTAGTAAATGCTACTTATTTAGAAAACATAATATAACAAAATGATTTAAAACAGAATAATTTTATCATATAATTTCCTTTACCTAGTGTCCATGCTTCACTTCAGAGCTTAGTATTCTGGTTTATGCAAACCCCAAGACTTTTGTGATTAACACGAATCTTTTATCAATTACCACATCGACTCACACCTGAATGAACAGAACAGTAAATGGACATGGAGCTTATCCTGCCTTCCCTTCCCCACCCCCCAAAAATGCCCCGAGGGCCCAACAGCAGTTACAGATTCCCGGACAATCAAAAATCTCCAGTAAGGTATTTTAATGAATCTTCCCGACATCTGAAGAAACGTGGGGAAATGAACCCGACGGCCGCTCACGCTTCCGCTCTCGCGCATTCTGCACCCCGATAACATGGCTCGCCGGCCGCCGGTGACTGAGGTGGACAGAGCTCGCCCGCGACCGCCGCTCCTCAGACCTGGGCAAAAGGCGGTTCCGGCTGGGAGGAGGGCGGAGCCGTCACTCGGCGCTGCCGCGGCCCCGGCCGCCGGCCCTCCTCTGCGGGTCACCCGCTCCCCGCATGGGAGAAAGTGACGTAATGTGAACCAAGGGAGGGGCCAAGGCGGCCATGGCGGTTGCGGGCACTATGTAGCGGAGTCGTCCCCGGGCGATTACTGCTTCCGGCGCAGAGTTTCGGAGTAGCCCCGCGGAGGAGGATAAGCACCGTGGACCTTAGCACCGGAGACAAGCGTGTCCACACGCCCTCAGCGCGGCTGAAACCGTTACCGATTCCGGCCGTCGTGCGAGCAGAGCTCCGTGCCGCCAGGAAGCTCATGCCAGGGCCAAAGATGGCGCCCCAGCCCCCCATAGGCCGCGAGGGCCCCGCGCATCCGGCGCCGCCCGCGTAGCGCCCGGCCGGGAAGGCGGAGGGCAGCGCCCTTGGAAGGGGCAGCGCCCTCCGTGGCCATGGCGGCCTGGCCTGCTGTGCCCCTCCTCATCAACCTCGGCGGGTCGCTGCTGGGCTTCGCGGCCACGCTCACGCTGATCCCGGCATTCACGGACCACTTCCTCGCTGCGCGGCTCTTCGGGGAGGACCTCAACAAGACCTCAAGACGGCCCATGTGAGTAGCGCTGTCCTCCGGAGGTGCCCCGTGGGGCCGGCCCTGGCCCGGCTGACTCCCTCCGCTCTACTGAAGCGCGGAAAAACTCTGTAACCCACAAAATAAGTTATAAGTAGTAGATACGTATTTATTCAGCGCTGAGGTGCATGGGGGATAGCTCCTCCAGAAACATGCACACCTTCGGCGACCTGCGCCTCTCCTTTTATTCTCTACAAACTAGGACTGCACAATACGCCTAATACATATTAATTTCCTAACCTCGCTTCATATTAAAATTAGCTACACGCCTTTTTGCGGCTGCGCATTGTTCCCTTTTGGTTCCTCTGGTGGTCGTCTGGGGGTCTTTGGGATGAAGTAAACAGCCTTCCTCTCAGTTGAACTTTTCACCTTGCCTCCTTGCGCATGCTTTCTTTTTAGTCCTTTGGTCATTTTCCGAACTTTTACACCAGTTTTCCTGGTTTCAGGGGTCTGAGGCCTCACCTTGTAGCCTTGCTCTCCTCCTGTTCTTGTAAGCACCGTAAATTACAGTAAACAGAGTTTCGTCAGCTCCCTTTTAGTCAAAGCATTTTCTTGGTGTTTGATTCTTAATTCTCAATTTCTCTGTCTCAGTCTCCCCTTTTCTAGAAAATTAGTAAATTCTTTTACTTTCTCAATTCTGCCGATCTGTTTGGCTCCCACTGTGGATTTTGGAGTGGGAGATAATCTTTCACATCTAATTGTTGGGTTTTATAATAATCTTTTATCAGATCCCCTGCCGTTTTTATAATTAATTGTTTTTCTGTCTCAGTCAGTGTATCCAGTAGAATTGCGTATCGCTCCAATCTGGATTGTGGTGTTTTATTATATATCGCAGACATTTAGCAGTGTTAACTGGATGGCTGCGGTAATTTTTAGCAACCTTTTCCCATGCCTCCAAGTCGACTGTGGAGAAGGGAACTTTAACCAATACCCTTCCTGCCTCTGGTCCCACTGCCTCTCGCAGAGGTGCCTGTAACCAGACCTGTCTAGTCCGGTGTGTGTGATTGGAGGGGGGTTTGCATTCTCTGAGTCTACATCCTCATCCCTTTCCTGTTTTATGTGGGGAGGCTTGAGCAAATCGTCTGCCAGATCTTGTTCCTGGGCCACAGTCTGGTAAACCTTATCCAATTTTGTATATCTTTGCCCTGTACTATACGCTGAATAACACTGCTTAAGCTTTCCTGTCTTAGTCTTATTCTCCTTCTCTAGAGCCAATACCAGAGGGTCAGATGGAGCCCTGATCCCACAGTCCCTCTGCCATTCCGGGTGATTTCAAAGGGAGAAGAACATATCAGCATATGATACCTCTGTCCACTTCCCTTCCCTCCTAAGAAATAGCATGAGCTGTAGTAGTGTGTTACAATCCAAAGTTCCACTCGGTGGCCACTTCGCTCCATCATCCAGTTTATATAATGGCCACCACTCCTTGCAGAAACTAATGAGGTCTCTCTTGTTTTCTGTGCACCCATGTCCAGCAACGTCTTTCCAATGTGCAATAGTACAGCCTAGTGGACTAGCCTTAGCGATCTCTTTACTTTGTCCAGTTCCCATTATCTTCTCCTTCTTGTCCTGTCCCCTTTCCACCCAAACTTTTCCTCACACAATTTCACTGTTTCTTCCCAGTATTTTTCCCACGCACAGTCCCAATTTGCGGGTATCCAATGTGACTTTCCACACACTAACTTCAGAATTTTAGGTTCAACATTGACTTGATTAGGGTAGCTTTTCAATTCACACTTGGGGCATATGCCCTGCTGGTTGTTAAAGCAACAATACCAACATCTTTCACAATCTCTACGCTGTAATAAAACCCATGCCAAATGCCAACCCCTTGGTCCTCTGATGGCTCTAAATCTCCCACAAAGATAAGCTATCCCATTCACCCCCCAGAATACCCAGAGTCTCTACTGTGAGAATTCTCAATTTCTCTGTCTCACTACCTTCCAGCCCCGAAGCACAGGGTGTGATTAGCGGTGCCGTGTTCCTGATCATCCTCTTCTGCTTCATCCCTGTGCCCTTCCTGAGATGTTTTGTCGAGGAGCAGTGCGCAGCCTTTCCTCACAACGAGGTGAGGCTTGTCCAGTCCTGCAAGCGTGGCAGGCAGGGGCAGGGAGTGGCCACCGGTGACCAGGGTCCTGTTCTCTGTCCTGCAGTTCGTGGAGCTCATCGGTTCGCTCCTTGCCATCTGCTGCATGATTTTCCTGGGCTTTGCAGATGATGTTCTGAACCTGCGCTGGCGCCACAAGTTGCTTCTTCCTACCATGGCTTCCCTCCCACTGCTCATGGTTTACTTCACCAACTTTGGGAACACGACCATTGTGGTGCCTAAGCCCTTGCGGGTGCTGCTAGGCATGCACTTGGACCTGGGTAAGTTAGGAATCAGCTGAAGCCGTCATCCACGTGGCAAGCAGTCAGTGGAAGGGAACACATGAAGTACGTTGTGCTGCAGAGGGAGCAAAATAAGGATTTGCTTAAGTAACCAGTAAGAGAGTGGCACTCCACCCGCTAAACATTAGGTGGAAAGAACATCCAGAAACCCAGCACACAGGAATTCAGCTGTGCACAGGCAGGCACCAATCACTTTCCCATGATCCTGGCAATACAGGTGATTACTGGGGCACACAGCGCATGACTGATAACACCAGGATGGTAGAAAGACAGGAACAGCACTACAGCTGGCCGCCATGTCACAGCAGTTTGCCGCAGCCACAGTGCTGTACGTACATGTACACTTGATGGCCAACTTGGAAGAGAAGCAATCTATCTGTAAGCTACCTCTATCAAAACTCACTGAGATTGTTAGATAATAGGGTGGTGTATAAAGCAGGAAATGAGAGCTTCAGTGAAGCTTTGCCTCCAAATACTAAAGCATTTGGCTTGCTCTCATCTGCAGGTATCCTCTACTACGTGTACATGGGTATGCTAGCAGTGTTCTGCACTAATGCCATCAACATTCTCGCTGGAATTAATGGAATTGAAGCAGGACAGTCGCTGGTGATAGCTGCTTCCATTATCATATTCAATGTTGTAGAGTTAAATGGTAAGGAAAATAACAAACATTTGTGGGCACAAAAACCAAAGGGAGATTGAATTCTAGATTTCAATAGCTGGTATTAGTAAAAATGAACCAGTCTTGTCTTATCACAAATACATGTTTTTCTTTTTTCTATAGGGGATTATCGAGATGATCACATTTTTTCTCTCTACTTCATGATTCCCTTTTTTTTTACCACGCTGGGCCTATTCTACCACAACTGGTAAGAGGATAGACATTCAGAATTTGTTAGGAAGCATCCTTTCCCTCTAGTTTCTCCCTTTACTGTTGGAGTCTGAAAAACAGAGGCCTCTCTGAATTCTTCAGAGAGAGCAGAGCGCAGGGTTTGAATTAACACCTTTGGATGGATTAAAGTATATTAAGCCACTCATACATGAAATAGAGGTGTAGGTTTAAGTTCTAAGTGAGTAAGTTTAAGTAAGGATATGTTGTAAGTACCTTAAAAACTAAAAGCCTTAGATATTAGTGTAGAAAACAAGTGAGAGTTCCAAGACATAGTTCCAGACATAATAAAAATATAGTAGGAGTACTGCTTCCATTTTTCAGATAAAACAGATAGGCCTTTAGTACTAAAAATCTAAAACAAACAAAACCACATAACAACGTGCAGGTGGACCACTGGAGTGTAGAGAGGCTTCTTGCTGGAACCAAGAACACAATGCATTGTTGGAGCAGTAGCTTTTCTTTGTATTAGAACAATTGTGGTCACACCAGCTCACCCAAACACACAGAATACACTCTCTCCTGTGCCTCAGTGGCTGTCTTTTCATACCATATTCTCCTCAAGTCAGGTGGTGGGTCACAGTCCTGCAGTTCTTAGAATAAATACCTACAATTGTTTGCAGGTCCCCATTGGCCCCTAACCTGCAATGTGGGCATACATCCGGTGGTTATAAATAGCCATTTTCGTGGCAATAGTAGTCACATCAGACCTTTTCTGCTCCATGGATTGCAGGTACCCATCTCGAGTGTTTGTTGGGGACACCTTCTGCTACTTTGCTGGCATGACCTTTGCTGTGGTGGGGATCTTGGGACACTTCAGCAAAACAATGCTGCTTTTTTTCATCCCGCAAGTATTCAACTTCCTCTATTCATTGCCTCAACTCTTCCACATCATTCCTTGTCCCCGTCACCGGCTACCGAGGTAATGTACCAAGTGACCTATAGTGGTGCTACAGGTTGTGTCTTTTGCCTCCAACACCAGCTGAGAAAGGTGGTGGAAAGTGCTCTTTTTAAGAGCCATCATAGTATGTTTATTCTTTAATAGACAGCAGCTCACTCTGCCAGCTGCAGTCAGATCATACAGTAGAGGTTTCTCAAAGAAGTGAACTTTCCTGACCAGCCCTCCCCTCAGGATACAGAATAATTTTTAACAAGGTTAGAACATGATGATTCTAACCTACAAGATCAAGAGAAATTCACACAGGCTGCTTTTAATGCTGCAGCAGTGGGATCTGCTAAGATTTCATAGTAGCAAGCATTCTGTGGCACTGTGCTTCATCAGCAATTCTCTCTGCAGGTGTTAGATTATTCTATTTTATTCTCTAAACTACACAGCATATATTGGGCATGCAATGGGAAGGAGTTTTCTCTGCCCCACTTGAGGGGCTAGATACCAGCAGCTGTTAAGTGCATTAGGTTATTCCTGTTTCTTCTGTTGCCTGGAAAGGCTGACCTGGAACAGAGACTACACAGAGCAAAAGGAATAAAATAGGTATTTATTGAAAGGATACACCTTAGGTGGTACAAGAGCCCACCTGGGGCTACACCCAAAAGTCATGAGCTTTACACTTTTATAAGTTTTGGTTCACCCTACATATTAGGGTTAATTACCCAACCACAGCTCCAGGCTATAAAGTATCAGCCCCCTGGCTTGCTCTTTTTCCCTCACCATTGTTTCTGCTTTTTGGGTATCAGTTGTCCTTGATTCTCTAGCTAGAAAGGGATTGTTTTGTCTAACTACCCTGTGAAGAGAACTTACTAACTCCTAATATGAAGTTTCAGAGTTACACACTAAGCAGAAGAGATTCTTAAAAATATAAAAGCTAAAACCCAGGGCATCACTTCCACCACCGGATTTCTTTCTTAGCTATAGATCTAAGTCTGCTTAGAAAGTGATCTGTCTCTTTGTTGTATCTGGACTAAATTTTAAATGTCTCTTTTAGGCTTAATCCTAGTACGGGGAAGTTGGAGATGAGCTATTCCAAGTTCAAAACTAAGAGCCTCTCTGCCCTGGGAACAAACATTCTGAAGGTAATATGTGGAAAACATTCGAAATCCAGATGCATTTTCCAGCAGTCATCAACTGCAAGAGAAACAGGATGAGAGAAAATGCAGAACTTCTGGGTTCAGTAGTTATTGCGTGGTCAAATCTGGAAGAAATTCTGTTACCATCCCTCACAGCCACTGAATTGTGTTAATAATCAGTCTTTCAGAATAACCACACATACAGAAGTGCCCCAGGACCATCATGAGTCTGTGCTGTGTTTTCAGTAAGAGCACAAGCAGGATTTCAGGGATGGTACAACAAAAGGGCTCTTGAGCAATACTAGCCAGTGAACACCAAACATACCTGGTGAAATATCGTGCAATATTTCTTTCCTCAGGTAGTCAAGATCTTGCACGTAGTAGATGTGAAGAGTGGAACAGATGAAGATGGTGAATACACAGAATGCAATAATATGACACTTATTAATTTTGTCATAAAGCTGATCGGACCCACCCACGAGCGAAATCTCACTCTCCTGTTGCTATTCATTCAGGTCAGACAAAGGGTTCCTCCAGTAGAAAGATTTACTCTGCAATAGAAACAGATCCAAATCCGTCTGAAGAGTTTTAAGGGGAAAGGGGAAAGTAAGATATCATGGTCTTCACACAAGGTGCAGTGGAGCTTGGGGAGAATAAGAGGCTTACATACCTCAAGGAGGAAAGAAATTCCCACACCTCCCTGTTCATTGAGAGCTTATAAGGAAGGTTAGCTTAAGAAGATTCCCAAGGCACAAATCATTGGTTGCAAGAAAAACGAGGACAGCAGAGTGCCTTGTCACTTTGACTCAAAGCAGCCTTTTGATATGTTCCTGTTTTTCAGTAATACCAAATAACAGTCACAGAGTTGTCATCAGTAAGTGGACTTGTGTAAGTATGGCACGTGGCTCAGCAGTACCTCAGTCTGAGGGGCATGCAGGAGCATTTTGAAGCCACTTGGAGAACAAGGATATGCTTCACGGATACTGCACTAACTCTATTCAGCATGTGAATTCTTGAGCATAGTGTAGTAAAAACGCCGCTTTTGGAAAGACCTGTATTGGTTAACTGCCCACAATAAAATCCTTCTTTTCATGCTCAGATTTAAGATAAAGGATTCTTATTAGGAAAGAGACACTTAGCCAGATTCTGATTTGGGAGGAAGGACTTTCACCGAAAGCCTGTTGAACAGGGTTCAGGCAGATGACATCAGGGATAGGAGAAGACAGGAAGTACATAGCCCTTACCTTGATCCCAGTCACAGCAGAGATGTCCTGACAGCTGAATTCAGCATCCTCAAAACAAGAAACAGATGTCCTCTTGTTTTGAGGATGCTGAATTAAAGCTTTGACATAAGGTATTTTCCATTACAAACCACGGGGTTTATGTTATAATGTAGGATCCTTAAGGTGGAAGGAGTTATTCCTAAATGTTTATCTCATCCACGTTTTCTTAGAATGTGACTGTGTGCAGGCACGTGGAGAAATCTCCCACTGATACCAAAATCCTCAGAGAAACAAAGTCTTTGGATAGACTTCTGCCATTTGTCTTCCTCTACTTAAAAAAATGTAGCCTTTTTGTTGTTGTTTTATGAAACGAGGCATGCTGGAAAGCTTGGCAAAGCCTTTTGGAAAGGAGGAATCTGATAGCCTGTAAAACCATTTGACAGTATAATGTTTCTGTTATGTGTCTGATTTTTACCTAGGTCCTTGGCAGCACGATTGCATTTTCGATCCGGTACCAGCTAGTGCGCTTGTTTTATGATGTCTGACTGGACTGTCAGGAGCAAGGGAAAGAGTTCTACCTGCCAGTCCATTTTCTCCAGTTGCTTGACCAAATGATTGAACTGATCTTACTCCCGCCCTCTGAGAACCTCAGAATACCTGTCAAAACGCAAGCAACTGCTTTGCGTGGGCTAGTTTTGAACCGGGATATTTTTTGTGCACCAAAGGCTTTTGTCCAATTCTGTGATAGAAAAGATTTACTGCTATTTGGACATCATTGTTATTAGGAATACCTTTTAGAGGGGAAGCAAATGACAGCACTTAGGGAAGGTGGGAAAGATGGAATCTCTATACGTCTAACAAAGACATTACTGTTCACCAAGAGCAAAAACAGCAACTTTAATTTCTGTGAGCAGAATAAGTAAAAGCCAGACTCCGCTCCTGGCTTCTCCATTCCTGTTTTTGGTCCATGGACATAGAATGACATGTGATAACCCATACTCAAAACTCGGAGCGCTCCAAGAATAAAATAATTCATGGTACCCTTTCCCCTGCAGTGCTTTGCCTTGACAATATTGACATGCAGTGAAACTAGGTTATATGATCCATCTCTAGCTTTCTACCCTGTCAAGCAGCTGATCATTTCTACAGTAGACTCCCTCCTTTTTTATGGCTACTGGGAATGTTCCTGCTGATGAGCTTTTGATTCTGAATACCTTTATTGTCTGCCTTCTTCCCTGGAAGAGGACATGTCTGGAACAGGCTAGCAGAGTAAGGATCACCCTGTCCTTGTCTTAACAGGGTATCAGTAGGACCCTTAGATCAACGTGGAACTAAAACCCTGCTCACTGCCATCCCTCTTCCTTAAATACAAGTAATTATTTATATAGCAGTATTTAGCACCATAGTTCAACACAGAATTGCTACCTACCCAACAAAAAAACACAGAACAGCCATTGGAGTACCAGGTTGTAGTTTGTAAGAGTAATGGTAGTGAAAGTTAGTGAAATAATGCAACAGCAGAAACAGGAATGCTGAGGTGGGTGAGAGTAGAAATTGCCAGGTCCAGTACCCTAGTAGATGCAAGGGACCACACCTCCACACACCTATGTCCAGCTAGTAAGAAGGCCCGGAATGTATTACCAGAAGGCAAAAATACCTGTGTCCAGCGGCACCGATCAACACAGAAAACACACAGTACTCAAATATGAATGGTAGGAGTGGCCAAATCCTCTTCCTCCTCTCCAGCTGATCAGTTATAGATTGGTACAGTATATTCTTTAACACATACAAACATTATGAAACCATTCAGTATCTGATCTTAAACACTCAGTCTGTCCAGTTACTAGCTGCTGGATTTCCTGCCATCAGGGCATATGAATAGAGAAATTATTCTCTCTGCTAGCTGATCTAGGGATGTGGTCTTCCAATAGGTACCTCTCAAGCAGCCACCCCCTTTTCCCCAGTAAGCTGGCTTAGCCCTTTCTCCAGTAAGCATCTTCTGGCCCCAGCTTGCTCTCTAGTCAGGCTCATTCACTAGGGATCACACACACTTGCATTCTACCTAGCCCTGGCCCCTCCCTGCATGTGCTCAGGTCTTCACATTTGCTGGAACCACTGGCTGCACTGATCTGTGTCCTAATGCCAGTTGCTGGCACTTGGACCTCCAGATGTACATAGGCACACAGGGTAGACAGTCTGCTCGCTCTGGGAAAAAAGAACATACCAGTTGGGTTAAGTAAAACAGCACAGACTGCAGAGATAATTATTACTGATCAGCAGCATTTTAAAACATTACCACTTACTTCCCTTTTTTTCCCCTTCAATGTTTCTGTGATTTCTTCCTCCTAGTCCACTTTGACTCCTCCCTCTCCTTTGGTGCGTCTCTTAATATACCCACATTATAAATCCATAATATATATCACACATTCCCACAAGTTGCTAAAAAGGATCTCATGGTAGGCTTTTTCATATCCCTAAATGCTCTTTCCCCCATGTGCCATCCTAAGGCAAATGCCCTTACAGACAGGGATACCTCTCAGTCTGTAGGCATCCCGGGAGCCCTTCTACCTCACTCTGGATGGAAGCCCGGCCCAGACAGGGGACCAGGCCCCGGGACTGACTCCACCCCTCAAAAAGCACCGTGCGCCTGCACTGGTGGCACGAGGGGCTCTGCGAATCGGCATCTCCCTCCGGGTGGGCCGGCCGGCATGGTTTAGATTTGGTGCCTCGCTCGCTGATTGCCGGACCCCGTCGCCAGCACACTCAGAGCAAGCGCGTTGGTATCACACAAGGGACCAATCAGCAAAAAGCTGGTTCCGGGAGACGCACCAAAACTAGGGGCGGTGGCGCTGTCCAGTGAGCTGGGCCCTGCTTGGCGGGAGGTTATAAAAATCCCGGACGCTCCAGCTCCGGCCCCTACGATTTAACAGCAAAGGGGGACGCTATGTCTGGTCACGGCAAGAGCGGAGGTAAGGCCCGTGCTAAGGCCAAGTCTCGCTCGGCCCGGGCTGGGCTTACGTTCCCGGTAGGGCGGGTTCACCGGCTACTGAGGCGGGGGCACTATGGGGAGCGAGTGCGATCTACTGCGATGGTGTATCTGGCGGCCGTACTCGAGTACCTGACTGCTGAGGTCCTGGAGCTCGCGGGCAACGTGGCACGATACCACAAGAAGCAGCGCATCATGCCCCGTCACGTACAACTAGCGGTGCGCCACGACGAAGAGCTCAATAAGCTATTGGGCGGCGTTATCATCGCGCAGGGCGGCGTCGTGCCCAACGTTCACGCTGCGCTGCTGCCCAAGAAGACCAGAAAGAAGCGCAGCAAGTCGCAGGAGTACTAGGTCGGCCGGCCATTTCAGCATCCTTCTATCACACCTCTGTCGTCCTTCCAGCATCACAAAAAAGGTCCTTTTAAGGGCCGCGCTATTGCTCACTGAAAGAGCTGAAATCCGCGGAGGAGGCAGGTGGAGGGAAGGAGACCAGAGGCTTGGCGGGCCGTGGCTGCAGGGGGGCGGGCAGGAACCGGCCCGGGGCCAGTCAAACACTGAGCGCGACAGCTGCTCCCGGGGATCCCACCACTGCCGTCCCCCGTAGCCGGGGAGAACGGCTCCAGGGACCGGCCGGCAGCACCGTCCTCGATGCTACCCGAGCCCTGTTCCGCGGACCCAGGCGTTCCAGGTTCCGCGCAGCCCGGGCCGGACTCTGTGGACGCGGAGGCCCTAAGTTCCCCGTCGCGGGTCCGTAGCTCTGTGGCGCTGGCCTCCGCGGCGTCGGTCTCGCCGGCGGCTCTCTCCGCGCTGAGTGGAGCCGTCCGGCCCGCGCCGCGAGCCGAGCACTGCTATAGCAGCCGCCCCCCTCCCCCGCGCAAGGCACCTTGCCGCGGGAAAGAACGGGGGTTTTGGCGGTTTTCTTCCAACCCTTCCTCCTGCCGCGCGCAGGCGAGCCGGCTTTCCCACCCCAGACCGCGGATTGCACCGCGGGATCGCGACCAAAAACACTTTTAACAACTTCTAAGCAACTGCAGCGCGGCCACGCGGGTCGAGCCGGCATTGCACCGGGACGCAGACGGGGAGCGGGGAGCCCCTGGGCGAGGGACGGCGGCAGCCCGTGGCCAGAGCGGGTCGGGCGTGCCCAGCCGGGGCTGTCGCTCCACCTCACTTCCAGCGGCTCCATCAGCCTCCCGCCTTCACTACCCCCACCCCCGCCACCCATGCACGAGTCCAGTGCTGCAAAGAGGAGCGGGGGAATGTCAAGAACTGCTTTTAACCACACTGCTGGGGGCAAACGGAGCAAAAAGACGTAAACCTGATATCAGATTCAACCCCATTTTCACAGTTCACGTATGTAAAGCTAAAGGTGTTTTCTGCTGCAGTCTCAGTGCAGTTCCCATCTGCTCTCGGGGTCATTGGCGTGTTGCTGTGCTCAATACCCCCTAATAGTTAACTGCTAGTCAAAAGAATAGAAGGATCAGTTTAAAGGGTGTTAATAGACTGAAACTCTGTTAAAATCCACATTTTAAAATTTCATTAACCCATAACTTGTAATTTTGACAGGGCTGTTGTTAAAAAGATCCATTTTATGCTAAAATTCTTAAAATAATGGAGGTACAAAACATTTTACATCCGATTTGAAGAGATACAACCTCTATTTAACAATTCGTTATAACTCAAATATTAGTGGACACTTATTCAAATATCAACATTAAGTTTTAATTTTCCTATAGTTAATGGTTTCAAAAAACAGCTTCTAAGTCTTTGCAATGCCCTCACTATGATTTAATGTAGCTAGAATTGTACCACTCTTGCTGGCTACACCCCAGGTTCAGCGGGCATCATTGAGCTGCCTTGCCACACTAAGGATGTGCTTTGCTCCCTTGCTCAGAAGTAAACTAGCTAGTTCAACACCCAGGTTCTCTGCAGCTTCCTGGGCCTGACCAGGAACATTCTTGGCCGTGATGCCAACGTGTTGCACATCATCATTCGGTCCATCTTCATTCTGCAAATATAAACACCTCAAAGTAAAGCAGCAGGAAAACAGTGGCCAAAGAACTAAGACACCCATGAAAAAGGATAAAATCTAGTCTGAGGAGCCTCTTGTGCTGTTACAGCTTACAAGAAACCAGACCAAATATAATCTATTTCTAAAGGCCTTGTTTTAGTCATTTAGCTTCAGGTTTGTATTTTGAAGCCACCACAGTTCACATACCTGGTGGGGATAACTAACACTGGTCTGCATGGTCTCCTTCAGGCTATCAGATCCATCCAAGCTGTAGACTGCTCCTGTCAAATACAACTTGGAAAAAAATACAGAGTGGATTAATACCACATTAACAAACAAACAAGCAGCCAACTACCCACTCTTTGAAAAAACCCACCTAATATACAAGGCTGAGCCTGAAGGGAAAGGCTTTTGTCATGCAGTGGGATCAGCATGAGTAAGTGTTGGAACCCAGAAGCCTGTGAGCTTTGAACTGTCTGTGCTTTCTGACACTGATCCCCAGGAGAAAACTGCTTTTGACCTGAGGCCTTGGAGAAGGCTTCCAAATTTGAGTGATGGAGTTAAAACCATGGGTGTGTAGTTGAATAGAGGTGTGTGTGGTGTCACATGGTGAAGGGTTTGGAATTCAAGGTTTTTAGAATATAGTAATAGGTATGGGACAAGATGGAGGTTCAGATAGTAATTTTCGGTTGGATGGTTAGTGCTGCAGTGCGGGTCATGGGTGTTCAGTTATTGGGTCAAAAGTATAAATAATATAGGTGTTAGTTCTTTATTGGACTGTTTAGCTTTACAGGACCTTGTAACTAGCTAGATTCAGGTCTCTGTTTTGCTTGCTTTTAGCTGGTAGCTAGAAGTGTTGCAGAACTCCCTGTACTTTAGACAAGGTTTAATAAACAACCAAGTCCGAACAAGAAATTAATCTCCTTTGTGTTTTATTCCTGACCCTGAGTAAAGGCAGAAGAAAATGAAGACAAGCCACTAATTAGGTGGTGCAACTAACCCCTTACAAGGTGGTTACGTAACAGTACAATACAAGTGTAAGAAAAGTAATCCCTGTTAGGGGAGATATGACTTCTCAAGGAAAAGGCTGAAGTTTTTTTCTAGTTTTCCACCTCCTTAATCACACTCCACTGTCTAAAAACAGGTTTGGTAGGGTCAGAGGCAATACTTTCAGATCTCAGGACAACATGAAATAAGAAGCAGGGGTGGAGGGGAGAATCTGGTATGTAAGGGAATTTTTTGAAAGACAGCTTCAGTAGCCAGACCCATTCTTGTACTCCTACTTTGGACAAAAACACAGAAGGGTCAAGTCAGGAGACTATTGGCCCTACCTGGCTAGAAAGATACCTGCTGAAATTAGCTTCAGGAAAAGATATGGAAACATGCACACACTTGGAACAGATTTCCAGAAATAATCCATGAAAAATACAAAGTACTCCTCACCTGGCCATCCTTCAGCAGGGTGTTGACAGCAACAGGGACGCTACATCCACCCTCCTAAAACACAAAGCAGCTGACACTGAGGCTCCTACTCATCACATTCAAAGCAGAGGCCTCTGAAGAGTTTAGGCTGCACACAACCCTGCCCATCACTCTTCTGGCCCTTTTCGATTCAGAAGTACTCTCCTTTGCAGTTTTAGAGAAATGTAACAGATTTCCCATACTATGGCATCAAGTCAACTAGCAGATCAGTATTTACTGCTGCAGGCAGAGCAAGGGTGCCAGACCTACCAAACGCTTCATAAAGGCTCTCTCAGCAATGCAGCACAACACAGTGTCTGCATCATGCAGGGCAGATACCATATTCAGTATCTCTTGGTCTTTGGCACGAACTTCCACTGCTAAAGCACCCTAGAAGAAGAAACACACAACAAAATATAATAGTTCTTCAACTTCATGCATCTACATGTGTACTCAGCATTGATCATGAAACAGAACTCAGAGGCCCCAGACCCTTTTCACTTAAGGGAGTAACATTCACAGAAATTAATTACAATATACTCCACTGGCTGCAGGGTTGTCCTACAGTAGCTGCTATAAACAGAAGATCAGGATTTATTCAGCCAAGTGTTAAAGATCATGCTGCCACCTCCGACCACTCTAGAACTCTGCACAGTACTTGACAAACGCATGATCAAAATTACTTTTTCAGACTGAATGTGCAGATTGATCACTTGCAATCACTAACAGATCACCAGCTCTGGTTTAACAAGTTTGATACTAGCAGGGCAATCCTGCGTAAGCTCAGCCATGCAGCCAGCATGGACTGGAACAGTCTGCCCACCTAAAAACAGGAGCACAAGGAACGCGCTCCAAGACAGGTGCTTCAGCTCCACCCTGCAGGAGTCAGGACACCATGCACAAAGAAGGGAGCATCACAGAGCAAAGATACTGCAGCAAGTTTGCACAGTTATCCTGGTGCAGCATAATACTGGCCCTGCCAGAATCTGCCCCATATCTGCTGTGTTGCCCCACTGTAGCTGTGCATGGATTACCTTTCCTATTTACTGTTTTTCTATTACTGATAGGAATCAGCTCCTAACACACTGGGTAGGAGAGCAAACTCCCATTCTTCTAACAAGCTGTGCCTAAAATAGTGTAACAGCCAACAAAAGAGATCGAAGTACTTTTCTGGTAAAGAAAACATGAGAAGTCTTCAGCACAGTTAACTACTCAGATATATCATATTGCTACTGACTTTCAGTGCCCTTTAAGCATGGCTTAAGGAATAGAAGTTGTAAAGTACCTGTCCAACAGCATAGAGACAATCTTCAGGGCCTAGGAGCTGGAAGAAAGTAAAATCAAGAGTTAACTCAAGTTGCACTGTTCACAATATAAGAAACTAGAGCCAAATTCCTGTCTCTAATACCAAATGATTTCATGTCAGACCAAAGAAATATCACCTCTCCCTTCCCATGCCCTCAGTGTTTCCATCACAAAAGTGAGATAATGCACTTTCCATCAAATGGAGTGTAGCACTTTGTGAATTAGTTAATCACTGAACTCTCAGCCTTGCACACTGTTGCACTGCTAGACACGAGTGATGTGAAGTGCTAAGAGACAATCAGATTACAAACTGTTACTGAATCATGGAAAGCTGAACACGAAAAATTTCTATATGAAGAAAAAGACAACCAACCAGAAAACCCAACCGCTCCTTCCTGAAGTGCCTCAAATCAAAGCTAGCATGGCAATGTAGTCAGGAGATTGTATGCTTATCTTGGACAGGACAGCCACAAGGTCTGAAAGCCAAATAGTTGATAGTTCAGCAGAGAATGGTATTTTCTGCTTTGCTGTGCCTCACCTGGCCAATGCGACTTTCCCAGCCCATTCTCTTCAGCCCAGCAGCAGCCAGGATGATGGCACTGAAGTCTTCCTTCTCATCCAGCTTCTTTAAACGGGTATTTAAGTTTCCTCTCTGTAGAAGTGATTAAGCAAGCATAGAAACAGCAGGCAAACAGTCCTACAACCACTTGAGTCTTTACAGACTATACAGAATCCAACAGTCTCCAAATGAGAATGTCAGTACCATCCTGAAGGAAGTGTTAAATATGTACAATTGTTTCTTAAAATAGAATTTTGCCAAGTATTATGGAATATTAATTTAAGTGCTGAGTCTACTAAGATATGCATACCATTGAAGTACACTAATAGCACCCAACTCCTTCTGCACTGCAAAGAACTCTACTCCTAGGACTGAAGTAAGAATGCCTTTTCTCAGTAGGTCAGCCACCCACATTGGAACTAGTGGTCCAAACTGCATCCAGGGTTACTGGAAACCCAGCAGCATCTGGTCACACGCCTGTGGCAAACACATGGGAAGCACCGTCACGCAGTTTTTCAAACACTGCAAAACATACAACACATCTGTACACTGAACCCCCAGCTAGATCAAGGCTGGCTGCTTCTTCACAGCCTAATGAGAAAGCAGAGGACAGGATGGCTACAGTGCTACCTCCCCCTCAGAACAGGGTAGCGGAGAACAGCTTTTCAGGAAGCAGTTTGTTCTTATAAGTCAGGTGGCACAAATCAGTCTCGAATTTAGATTTTACACAAAGTTGTACTTTCCTGTTTGCAGCTTTACCTAGCTCCTATGGCTTCCCAGGAAAGGATACAATATCCCTGAATTCTAAATGAGGGAACTTCTTCTTGAGCTGAGCTGCTCTCCGAAGTGAACTGGTTCCAATCACACTGCAGGGGAAAATACAATCACTGAAATCCACAACACTTCTAACAATTACCTCTAGCCCAATATATGACAGAAGTTTCAAGGAAACAAATGGTAACTTTTTGGTTTTTTAGCTGAAATGAAGATCAAAAAAACAGTCAATGATTTGCATCTCCTTAGAAGAAAGAAAACCACAAAGTTTAGCATAAAGCATGTCTGAAGCCACTCCACAGGAGCCAGTTTACAGGATATGCTTCTGACCAGCAGTCCCTAGCCACTGTCAAGGACTGATGAAACCTTACTGAAAGACAACATTTTTCACAGAAAAAAGATTCTGCTGCTCCAAAATGAACCAAAGCAAGCCAGACAACTAAGTGATGAAGTGACTGAAATGGAGGAACTTCATCAAAGACAGAAATGCCTTAAGCAGATTATATGCCTACTGCATATTATTGCTGGTTTGGAAGGGACCCATCAGGATCACTGACTTCCAACTCCTAGCCCTGTGCAGGACATCCCAAGAAGTCCACCATGTGCCTGAGAGCATTGTCCAAATACTCCTTGAGCTCTGTCAGGCTTGGTGCTGTGACCACTTCCCTAAGGAGCCCATTCCAGTGCTGAACTACTCTCTGGGTGGTGAACCTTTTCCTGGTATCCAACCTAAACGTCCACTGATTCAGCTTCATGCAGTTCCTTAAGTCCTGTCACTGGTCATGAGACTGACAAAATCAGTATGTGCCCTTCTGCTTCCTCCTTTTGGTAACCTGAAACCTAAACCAGATGTGATTTTCCTGCTATCCAAATGCACAGAAGCACAAGTCTTTGTGTCACAGCTACTTTATTTCTTTCACTCTACATATTAAAAAAAAAAACCAAAAACCTTTCTAATAGCTACCTTGATCTAAGTAATTTCACTCATCTGTCTCACACAAAAGATTCCGATAACTTCTATGGAAAGACAGGTCATTAAAAATGGAGAAACCACAAGAAAGTGATGCCAAAAAAACAAATAAAAAATCAGAACTGGCTGAGTGAGAACAGAAGCATAGGTCAGGTCCATGAAAGCCAAAATCCTGCACCAGACACCCCATCTGCATTGTATGCATTCCCCACCAGTAAGCAGAATACCAAGGAGCAGGAACTCACTAGAGAGATCGTGGCAAGAAAGGTTCTAACTTGAGAAAGCATTGCCACTCAAGGATGGCTTGAGAGATGAACCTCACTCAGTGTGCAGCACTCCTGTGAGAAAGCATTACTTTTTCCAGCAAGTGGGTTCAGGTTAATGTCTGTGGAATGCTCACAAAAGGCAGTGCAAAACTACTACAGGATAAAGCAATGAGCTGACTGACTTACCAATGGAAAATACCAACCAACTGACCCCTTCTGTTTTTACGCCCGTCTTCCCCTTCTTCTCCCACTCACCTCTTTTCAGGAAGGAGGCTCAGTGTTTTTCCACAGTTTTTGGGATGAAAGACAACAGCATCAAGTGGGTTTTCCCTTCTGCAAAATAACGCAAGTGCAGAATGCCTGACACATCATTTAAGGCATGGCCGCTAAGCTCAACAGTTCTGCTATCATTTCCTGCAAGAACTGCCTCTGGCTCCGAAATACTCCACCATCACTGTACGAGCAAGAATTTCCAGCACACCTGCTAGCTATGGAACACTAGGGCAGCCCTAGTGCTTCACTAGAGCTTCGACTATTTTGGAGATTAATCACAGGAAACTTTGAACACCTAAAAGTACCTATACTGCCTTTGTTCTCCTTTACCAACACTATAAAATGCAAGACCCTCGGAGAATCAAGCCTCACGTCCACACTTACTTGCAGACAGCGCCAATCGTAAAGCCGGGAGGAAGACAAGTTGGCAGGTCCTTCAGGGAGTGAACCACAAGGTCAACTCTAAAAATTAGAGGATAGTAGTCAGAGAACAGATGGTGAAGCTCATGTGGGTCTACCAGAGGCCTGCAGGTCACCTACAGAAAAGTTTGAACCCACTCTGGGAATTAACTTGGAGGAGAATTTCAAGATTCCATAGCCAGGATTACTATACAACTTTTGTGTTACTCCTAAAAAGCTACTTTACCTTTCTCTGTCTCTCTTTTCCCCTCACCTAGCAATGAAAGACACTTAACAAGCAATCAGACTGAATGAGGGGAAGATGCTGGAGATGGTCACACAGAGAGACTCAGTGTACCAAAATGCATCAGTACGTGGGTTGGTATTATGCTTCAAACATTAAGTAACAGCAAGCCAAACTACAGGCTACCTGCTTTGTCACACAGGAACTGAGCATAATTGTGAACACTTGAGTCTCCAATACTTTTTCACCAACTTCACTGAAATGCAGTATGATGTAACTATGTGGCAGAGATGCAGAAGAACACCTTTGCTTTCAAACATACTTTAACTAAGGCACTATGGAAATCCTCCTCAGAGTACTGAAAAGAGAGATTAACTAACAATTAAAATCCCCCAACACCTCAAACCCACAAAACCAGCACTAATCTCTCTCTGCTCAGGGACTAAAGAAAGGTTTTTTGTACAGAGAAGTTACACAGAACACAGCACAATTTGCCCATGCCAAATTCTCCCGTACATTTAAATTGCATAAGTTAATAAACGTTAACATCTATAGGATAACACTAAATCTGTTTCACAATACATTACCAACAACAAGGAAAGTATTTTAAAAAAAAGATATATCCATACATGGCACTCATATGAGACCACATCCTCTCTGTGTATTACAGCATGTAATACACAAACAGCAGAAGAAAACCTAACTGGGGCAGACCAAGTGACACAACAACTCCACTTCCAAAAACATGGCCTAAGCCCAGGGTAGAGAGAAAAAAGAGGGGAAAAAAAAGACAGTGACTTATCAAACTATTACTTTTTTTAGCCCGAGAGGTACCAGGACTGAAGGAAAGTAGATTATTTATGCAGCAAGACAAGTATGTCCAAAGAGCACAGAATGCCAAGGAGAAAAACAAAACAATAAGCTCTTACTCATTTCTTTCAAGTGCATTTTCCAACTCTTTGGTGAAGAGGCTCTTCTCTCCAATCTACACATAATGGGAAGAACATGAATCACAAAATAAGCATCAGCCAATAATAACATAAATGCAATTAGTTTTTGAATAAAGGAAGAACAGATCCTTTACCTTGGAAAGTGCTGTATCCAAGATCTTGTCCCCAGTTGTTGACATGGCCACTGCTCAGAGACAGTACAGGTAAAACATGAGGCTTGATAAAAGCACTGGGCTCAGGCTGAAAATATCTATGCAAAATGCCATGAGCAGTCACACACTACTGGGTGAACACTGACTCAAGCTCAACACAAGAGCAGCTCACTTCTAGAAATACACTGCACTCAAGACAAGTGAAATTGAGATTTCTTTCATTGCCCTCAAAAACAAAAGCAAGGTGAAAGAGGGCAGGTTTGCGGAAGAGCTGACCCAATGGAAACTGCCACGCTCTGTCTCTGGAGTGCCAGTGAACACATATAAAGCAGTTCTCTTCAGTGCAAGGCTGAGCTTCCATTATTCCTATTGAAAGCCTTGAGCCCCAGACCAGAAAATGCCTCTAATTCTCAGAGGGGTGCAGCCAGAACAATACCAGGTTTGCAAATGGAGCAACACACCACCATATCCATCACATACTCAGCACTTAAATCATCAAGAACTTATGAAATCCATCTACCTCCCCTAGAAGGAGCAGTTGTTCAGCCACACAACTGAACTGAATTCAGATGACATTCTCAGATAAACTTAGATAGACCTCCTCCTCCTGACTCTACACACATCTCTTGCACACAAAGATAACCCACTGGCTCCTGCTGCCATCTACCCCAGGGCAACAGCCAAAAAAACCTTACCAATCTCAAAGCAGAGGTCAGGATATAGCTCACGGAGCATCATAACTACACTGTCGGTCTGAATCCGGGCCAGCTACAAGGAAGCAGAAAACAAAGTCCTAAAGAACGAGCATATTGTCCATACAGTAGCTAAGGAGGCTTTGCCATGCTTTCACAGCCAGGGACACATGACCAGTATATTCTCTCTAAATCAAAAGCATTAGAAACAGGTTGTCTCAAGTAAAATCACTCCTAGGTACAAACTCCTTGAACTGTGTGAACTCCTATTGCGACCAGAGGATTTCACTGAAGAACTTCTTTTATTGATTAAAGAGCCACAACATCTCCCCATGTCCAGCACTGCAGTGATGCAACCACTGATGAAACAGTGCAATAAATTCATGGAGTTAGGGAGAGTAACTACAACAGAAGCCTACAGATCATAATTCTCATGCTTTCACTTTTCGGTTTCACATACGTGGAACACAACTGCTGAATGATGACCACTCATCATTATGTGGGCAGAAAAGTAAGCAAAACAATTATTCTATTGCTCAGATGAAAGAACAAGTCATATTGCACACTGAGCTAGAGTTAAGGTTAGGGTTAAAGCCTCCCGCTTTCTCTAGGAGTACAAATTTTACCAATACTGCAAGCTTTGGGAGAAGCCAGTACGATTTCACTGAGCTGGCAGAAAATTCCGGTTACTGTCAAATACAAATTACTTATCCTCTGTAAGAACAAAGATCTAGTTAGAGGTTCTACAAACACACACACATAAAAGTAACAGCTCACATCATTAAGTACACCAAGAAACAAATCTCAAAGCAGTAAACTGCATGAAGAACATTCTATTGCATAAGAAAACCAGAAGCAAGTAAAATACTATTACTAGTGTATCATCTTTCTGCACATGCAAGCGGCAGAAAACTCAAGCTACTACAGATGAGTTTCAGCTTTTCTCTGACCGAAGCGTTCGGGACCCTTTGGTAATTAACGTAATTCCAGGACTGCAGCTCCCTACAAATACAATGAATGTATGTAGCTGCGTCTCTTTGCAAAGTGCCCCCCAAAGCCTTCGGTTATCACATGAGGTAGCATATATGCACGGCTATCTCCCTTGTCCTGATGTCTACATAAAGCGCCTTTGTGACAACACGGAATTCTTCCTAGAACGTGTTACCAAAAGGAACGAGATTATCTCAGGGCAAAGGCCTGAGGGTCGCTTATCTCTCTCCGTGAGGCTGCTCCTCCCTGCTGCACCCCGCTGGCAAAAGATACCTCCTCTATCTCTGGATATGCCCCTTCCCCGGCCTTTGAGCGGGCTGCAACCATCAGTCATCGGGGGATGACAGCTACAAGAGCTGCACAGGCTTTGCAAGCTGCACAGTCCCAGGGGGACCCGGGAGAGACCCGCACCGTCGCCCCCGGCCCCCGCATCGCGGTAGCGCTAACAGAGTTGACCGTCTCCTGGGTTCCGAAGAAAGGGCTTTCCAAATTTCTTCCCGGAGTTCCACGGCAGGAGTCGAAATGCGCGAACTCAGGAAGCTCAGGCCGTTCTTCAGCCCCAAGAAGCCCGCAAACCCTGCGCTGCCCGGAATGAACGGCGTGCCCGAGCGGGAGCATTCCTCGCACCCCAGCCCTGCCACTGCCTACCTGGCTCCGGCGGGTGCCCACGCGGATCGCTCTGCCATCCACGCCGTTCTCTCCCTGCGGCAGCAACGGGTCGGCGCCCCCCCCGTCAGCCTCCCCGCCAGACTCCCCTTGCCCCAGGCCCACAGCGGCCGCCGCCGGCTCCGCCATGACCACCGGCCCAGCCCCGCACCCACCACGTGACCGGCGGCCTCGCCCCCGCCGCGCTGACCACGTGACCACGCGCTGGCGCGCCCGCACGAGCNCCCCCTCTCCGCGCTCCCGGAGCGTAGCCGGCCGGGCTGCAGTGAGGGCCGGGTACGGCACTACCCGGCCAGTCCGGTTTATTGGGGACCCAGGGATGAAAACAAATACAGGTGGCCGCGGACACATCGGGGGACCCCGTACAACACGAGAGGGAGTGTGGACAGGGCCTGGAGTCAGGTACTGCGCTTGGTGTGGATGAGCAACTCCCGCTGCAGGCCAGCCTCGATCGTAGTAGCCGACTTTCCCGAGGGCAAGTCCGTGATCAGCGTGAGCTTATTGAAGACACCGCGACCAAAGTAGTCAGCAACGACTGAGAAGCCATCGTTTGAACACTTGAGCTGCCAGACACAAAGCAGCACCATCAGCAAAAGCCTCCAGAGCCTCTAGTCCCCTTCCTTTCTTCCCCTGCACTTAGAAACCTCTGGCTTAGGGGACAGGGCAGCCCATGTCAGTCCCTGGCTCTTTGCTCATTCCATGCAAGGGGTGAGTGTAGCAGAAGAACCTGCTAGATTTTCTGGCACTGGCATTCCAGCTCCTGTTTCAACCCCACTTTTGAGCCATGAACAGAGCAGATAATGAGCAGGAATTAAGCAGGAAGGCAAGTGCCTCAACTGCTCTAGTTTCCACGTGTTAACATTTTCCAACTGATGTCCCATTCTCACACTCACCACTTACTTCATCCTTGGGCAACACAAAGTAGATACAACATTTTGGTGCTGTCCCCATTCCAATTCACACTATCCTTCTCCCTTTCTCCCTAATTAGTTCTATACAACCTGTTGACCAGCTGTCACACTGACCAATACGTCTCGAGACCCATCTGAGGGTCAGATGAGAACATATGCTCTCTTTCACCTTCACAGAGCCAACAATGACTCTTCATGTGCTTTACACAATGCAGTCAGCCTAGGGTCTAATGCCTCATTATCCAGTTAACATAACCTTGTCTACAAAATAGTTTTAAGCCTTACCTGTCTCTACCAGCCTTCATTTACAGGTGTATAAATGAATCTAAACTCTATTAATTTCAGCTTGGTAAGACAGGCAATGTTACCCTACCTGATGCTGAAACTGGTCATGCAGATCTCTCTTCTGCTCCTGGGCTCGGATCATATCCATCACTTTGCGATTTTCTGGCATACAAGTAGGACATTCCGAATCACTCTCAGAGTAGCTTTCAAAGCAGTGCTGGTGAAAGGAATGACCACACAGGAAGTGGACTGAAGGGAGCTCCAATGCACTGGTGCAAATGCTACACTTGGTCTTCTGAAAAATCTTGGGACTGAGTGACAAGATGGAGAAGCATGAGAAAGACAAACTACACTTTACCTTACTAAAAGAAAACAGCAGTTCTGTCCTTGTATAGGACTAGAGGAGACAGCACACAGTCCTGCACCTTGCTTTTAGCTCTTCAATTTCCAGGCGGATCCTTGTAGTTTCTTCTCGGTATTTCTGAATTCTCTGCTCATCCTGCTCTATCTGGCGACTTTGCTTCTGCAGCTTGTTGACAAGATAATCCTTGATCACAGACAGGGTGGCTGTGGAGTTATGAGCCAGCGTCTGCACAACTGAGAGCAACTGAGACGTTAGTTTAAACATAAGCACAAAAAACTGCAGCTATGCTTGTACTGCTAGGGCAGACCGCTTTCCTGGGACAGGCCACTTACAGGCAAAGACAGCTGGCATTCTCATGGAATTGGAAGAGCTCACTTAAAGATTCTCTTTCACTTTGACCTCTTCCAGAAATGGGCAACTGGGAGCATGTCTGGATAACTCAGACCAAAAGGGACATAGGAAGGATCTAGTAGTGGATTGGATTCTAGCTCTCCACCAAGGCACAACAGGAGTTTCAGCACACCCTGCACTGCCCCACACTGACAGAACACAAATCATGTACGAGACACCTCACTGATACTGCAGATCTTTTTCCCTAACTAGGGAGCTGTGACTGACATAATTTTTCCCTGTAGAGCACGTTATTAATTAAAATGGTAGGCTCCAATTTCATTGATTCTCCTAATGTCTCATCTACAGAAAGCACTACAAACTAGTCTGGGTTGGAGTCTTTTGTGGTTTGTTTTTCTGGTTTTTGCTTGGGTTGGGTTTTGTTACAGGGGAGGCTGAAGGTTGAGTGTCACATCTTATTACCAAGCAGCGGAGGCATAAGATTCTTGTTCTCGATGTGTTTCAGCACTGCAGCAATATACTCTTTGCAGTTCTCCTCCTTCCGTGCAAAGTAGCCAAGAGCCTGTTCCCAGAGACAAGCCTCTTGGTCGCCATACAACTCGCACACCTCAATCACCTTCTTGTACTGCTCATTCTGCATGTGGTAATGCATGATCTGTTGGAAACTATGGGAGAAAGACTCATCAGCTGCAACAATCCATGTGGCCCTTTGAGTTGTTACAGGGACCTCAGGTTTTCACCCAGCCATGCAATCCCCAGACTCAAGCAGAAGTCAAAGACAAGTCTTTTTTTCACTCTATGTAACTGCCTTGCTTCAACAGTGAGGCATTTCTGCAGAGCAATCATCTATCATTCCCATCTTGAGACACTAAAGAGGTCACTACCATTAATGGTACAGACATTTATGGCTCAGAAATCGCTGCAGTGGGGGCAACAGGAGAAGGACAGGACTCTAAAGACAAGAGTTGCTGGAGTCTGAAAAACAGAGGCCTCTCTGAGTTCCTCAGAGAGAGATTAAAATGCAGGAATCAAATTAAAGCCTTTGGATGGATTAAAGTATATTAAGCCACACAGATATGAAATAGAGGTGTAAGCTTAAGTTTTAAGTAAGTAAGTTTAAGTAAGTAAGAATATGTTTTAAGTGCCTTAAAAAGTAAAAGCCTTAAAATGTAGTGTGAAAAACAAGCTTCAGAACTCAAGAACAAAAACAAGTCTCAAAAACAAGTCTCACTCAGTGAAACCTCAAAAACATAGTTCCAGACATAATAAAAATATAGTAGGAATACTGCTTACATTTTTCAGATAGAATAGACAGTCCATATGCATAGATTATATGTAAACTTTCATACTAAAAGATTAGAATTCTAATAGGTTTAGAAGAAATGCTTCAGCTTCGTGTTTTTTAGCTCATCGGGTAATTTGTAAACAAAAATCCATATACTGGAGTGAAAGCTCGCTCTCTCACTCTCTCTTCCTCCACCATCATCATCATCACTACCATCACATGAAGAAGAAGAGGAAGAAAAAGAAGAAAAGAACAACAAGAGAAGACCATGGAGCATCTGTCTCTCCAGACTTTGTACCAGGCTGCAGCCTCTGCCACTGCTCAGGACTCTGTACTAGGCTGCAACTCTGGCCTTCTCGGGGCCTTGCACCAGGAGCTGCTTCTACTTCTAATTGGGACTTCTATTTGGGACTCTATGCCAAAGACTTTTAACACTTGGGACTCTTTGCCTTTTGAGACTGATGTGCCTTTACAATAAAGAATTTTAAGCAACTAACAACTGCTCTGCTCTTTTGAAGATTTAAACCCAAAACAATCCCGACAAAGAGTAACACTCACAGTTTGCCCTGCTCATAGAGGTAGAGAACACCATCCTTGAAATTGTGCATCTGACATAAGACCAAAGCCTTATCAAAGACTGTTTTGAACCTTCCACTCTTCAGGAGGGTGAGGGCTTCATTGTGCAACTTCTCCTTGATCTACAAAGAAGGGGGAGAGGTCAAGAAGAGGAACACAGGCACACTCACATCCACACTATTTTGCACTAAGACCTGACAATTTGGAGCTCTTTGACAAGTTTTGGTACTTGTTCTTTAACCCTTTTAAAGCAAACCGGACACGATTTTCTTTGCCCAAAGAGCCAACATCCTCACAGATCTAGGCAAGAAAGTAAAGGTACTTTTGTGGGCAAGGCATCTGTTCACAGAGGCTGTATTGTCTGGAATCTGTCCTTAAACGAAATACAAACAAAACAAGCTCAGCCATCCTGAAGGGAATATTCTCCCAGCTACTAGGCTGCTTTCCGATTTCTGTGCTATTTGTTGAGCACAGCATATGTATTGCCTCATGTTATCAATGCCCAGATGGAAAGGGCATTGCAGGAATGCAAATGTGACTCAGAGACACCAAATCTTTCTCTCAAAACAATGCTGGAGGAGCTCGAACCTGCTCATCTTGTTCATGTGCCCAGTTCTGCAATCGAAGTTCCAGTAAAGTGTCATAGACACCCTGTGGAGAGTCAGCCTGCACCTCAGTCATGCGCTCCAGAAAAGCTTTCAGTTCTCGGGAGTTGTTTGCAAAGACTGGGATGAACTCCTCTGAATTAGCCTGTAAAACAGTCAGAAAAAGACAAGCACCCACATCAGTCCAAGCCATACTAGTGCTTCCTTCCTGCCATGAGGAATGTTCATTTCCAGAGTCTCTGACAGGACAGATACAGCACAATACAGGATCCTGACAACATCAAGGATCAATCCTGAGCAATAGCTTTAAGAGGTCCCCTGCCTCTAGGACTATCAGTCCATCAGAACGAGGCTTGTCTTAGAATCATTGAATAGTTTGCATGGGAAGGGAACTTTAAAGGTCATCTAGTCCAACACCCCTGCAAAGAGCTGGGACATCTTCCATTCAATCACGTTGCTCAGGTCCTCATCCAACCTGACTTTAGTGTTTCCAGGTATGGGGCCATCTACTTCTCTTGGCAACCTGGTCCAGTGTTTCATCACCTTCATTATAAAAAGTTCCTTCCTTCAATTTAGACTAAATCTGCCCTCTTTTACTTTAAAAATATTACCTCTTGTAGCATCACAACAGGCCCTGTAAAAAAGTTTGTCCTCATCTTTCCTATAAAATTCTTTCGAGCACTGAAAGGCTGCAATGAGGTCTCCCTGAAGCCTTCCCTTATCCAGATTGGGCAACCCCAGCTTATTCAGCCTTTCTTCAGAGCAGGTGTGTTTTCCATCCCCGGATCATTTTTATAGCCCTCCTCTGGACCCGCTCCAAAAGATCTATGTCTTTTCTGTGCTAAGGGTTCCAGAGCTAGACACAGTATTCCAGGCGGGGTCTCACCTCAGCAGAGTTTATTTAGGTGTAATTCTCATTATACCTAAAACATCAGGCTGGCAACACAAGGCATGCAGAAGCACTCACTGCCAAGTTACTACCAGAGAGCAACAACTCTCAGTCAACATAAACCATACCTTTTTTCCTTCCAGCATCCCAGGGCCTTCATTAACTCCCGAGGGATGGTAATCAGTGCATAGGATCTTCAGCAATTCAGTGGTCTCATTAGGGACATGGTGCATCAGGATTTTACCATAGCGCTTCATGTTACTCTCTGCCTGTTCAAAGGGCAGTTTTCCAATGTAGCGCAAAGCCTCTTGGTAGTTCTGTGAAGACAGACAACAAAACAATTGCAAAACATTGGCCTCTGCTCTCCACTTTGAGGTTAGAACAAAAAGCATTGAAGACATGCTGTGAGTATGCCGCAAATACCATTTGCTCTGAATTACCACCCAGTTCACTATTCCTGCTCATTTTCCTCCTCAGGGAGAAAGACTGGAAACATTGCCTGGGGAAAACATTTAGATGAATCTCCAGCTAACCACCCTCCCTCCTCTTAAAGGGCACTGTAAAAAGCCACATCAGAAAGAAAACAAGACCTTCTGATTTCCACACCTAGCCTAACATACAAGCCAAAAGCAGAAAGGCATCACACGAACAGCAATGAGTATTGCTGCTGCTGCTCTCATCAGCACGCACTCCTCAGCAAAGAGGTCAGTGAAATTATATTCTCACTAAAGAGGAGGCTAAAGAATCGGTATTCTCCCCAGTAAGAACACACATGCAGTTACGTCTCCTCACCTTGATGTCCTCTAACTGGATTTTGAGGTACCATTCATGATGCTCATGCTTCTCTGCTAGGTACACAGCGTGGGAGTGGTAACCAGCTTGGCGAAGCACCTTGATAGCCGTTTCCACATCAAAATGGACCTCACTCTCACTTGTCTCCGAGAACAAAAGCAGAGAGATGGTCCCTCAGAAAAATTCTAACAGTCCAGAAGCAGTAATCATTTATGTAAGAAAACATGAGCAGGGACAATTTGGTACCTCTCATGCAAGGGAAAAATCACCCATGCAGAAAGGAAGGAGTGTAACCACTTTTTATTTGCTTGCCAGTGGCACTGGCAGAATCAAACACACTCCAGACCCAGATGGCAAACCAACCAAACTGAGAATACATGCAAGAGCTTGGACATAAAGGAGCAAAGACCTTTACCACTCAGGGTACTGAGTGGTAAATTCATTATTCTCTCTCCTAATAGTCATACAGGACGGAATTTACAATGTCACCACTACCCCTTTTTAGTTGTTATGATGACATGAAAATGTAGCATGATTCCATGTCCCCCCAATACCTTAATGAACTCTTCCAGTTTGGAGCTGTCTTTGAGTTTGGTATAGCAATTCAGCAGAAGTGTAGTGTGGTCTGCATTGGCCAGGGACTGCAGATGGAGCATCTGCAGATAAGCAGTGAGGTTGTGGATACGCTGAGCATCCAGGAATTTCCGAATAACATAAGATGGTTCTAGCTTCCCTATAGTTCTGTGAGGAGAAGAGTAATGTTACAAGGTATTGTATGCTCATGAAGTCAAAATAAATGGAGAAATTAACAACAGAACACAGAGAAGCCTTAACTTTAGCAGGCACTAACCCTCTTGGGACTGCTCAGCTATGGATCAGAAGCAACAACTAGTTACAGGGTAAGACC
The DNA here is from genome assembly GCA_013397075.1 of Rhabdornis inornatus. NCBI lineage: Eukaryota > Metazoa > Chordata > Aves > Passeriformes > Rhabdornithidae > Rhabdornis > Rhabdornis inornatus. The sequence goes on along the minus strand of VWZS01002961.1, from coordinate 878,838 downwards.
ACCCATCTGCACACACACTGACACAAAGGCCTTGACCAGGATGACCATGACAGCATACAAGGAGTTAATCGTCCTTTAAAGGTGGCAGTGAGAAGACGGACTAACCTCTGAGCACAACAAACTGGGAAGCCAAAAGAAGAGATGAACAAAAGCTCCATCTTCCTTCATTTCAGTCAGATAACTCAAAGTCAGCTTTAAATGCTTATGCTCTAAACATGGAGCAGTTTAGCCACAGTTACTGTGACAGTTAAAGCAAGTCAAGGTAAAACGACATTCTGACTCACACTAGATGTCAGGGACTCGAGCATCAGCTCCACAATAATGTAAGACTTTGTAGCATTTAAGAAATTGAACACGAGATTTTCAGTAAGCCCCAAAACAAGGCTGCTCTGAGTTCTAGTTTTAAAAAACCCCAAGATGTTTCAAAACTGACACTGAACTGTTTGAGTACTTTCCAAGAAGACATGGTCAAATTCCAACAACTATCTTGCACAGAGTGATCCCTTCTTTATAATGATGTCACCAGACCCCACCCTATCCCAATGGGCCTACATTATTCACGTTAAAATATGATCAAAGAGAAGAACTTTATCCTAAGATATACAAAGCAATTTTCAAGCAACTTGTTCAAAGACTTTTTGTCCCACTGACATCTTTCTCTGTACAGGTAGAATTTTCACCTCCAGTCATACTTTTTTTTCTGTTTTGGACTGTTTTCCTTCCTGGGCTGAAACAGAAATCAAAGTCTACGTTGCTCCTACCTGTACTACAACATCACAGCTCCACAAGACCCTCACCTACCGGATATACTGCTGGATGGCTCCATCATGGTTTCCCTTGTTATAGAGATGATCGCCATACTGCCGGAAAATCTCTGACAAACCATCGCTGTCCAAGTGGTGGCTCTTGGCCAGGTTAATGGCCATTTCAAATAAGTTCTTTCTGAACAGCATCTGTTAAATACATGGTAAGAGCAGTATGAGAGAAATACCGCCCCACAAAACAAGTTCAAACACACCTGGAAAACAAGTTTTTTCTTCTTCTTAGTGCATACATGAGTTTGGGCCTTTACCAATTGTCTTACCAACAACACTGGTTATACTGAAAAGCTATTCGGTCACTTGTTGTGCAACTCACTTACCTGAACGGTTCAATTTTTCAGTCTGCAGAACCAGTACAATCTTACAGACATAAGGCAGAGACTAATAAGAAAACAAATTTACATGCCTCCAGTTTGGTTTGTGTATCCTTTTCCTGCAGTGCATGGATCTTCCCATCTCTGGTCAGCACATAGAGAGAACCCCACTCTGCCAAGACATCCACTACATCATCAAAGACTGAGCTGTATGCAATGAATTTGTTGCACAAGTCATAGATATTCAGGACTTGTTTGTCTGAATTCTGTGCCTCGTTCCCAGCAAATTCTGACCTGGAGAGCAGAAGAAAGTTTTAGAAAACAAGACAAACATAACTTGAAATCTTGATACCTGTTCCAACTAAGCATGTATAGAAAGCAAGACAAACAGAGTTCGTTTAGGCAATTAAACTAAGTGGATCCAGAGAGAAACCACCATGTATTTATATACAAATTCCATCATCCTGTTACACTGAGAAACTCATAGGACTGGAAAAAAATCCCATTCATGCAGCACACTTAACTGTGCTACTCTCACAATGCAAGTTAATCAATATATGGGTCTGGATGAACCTCAATATCTGAAAGAGTCGCAATCTGCCCCCAGGAGCAAAGCCTCACGGGGAAGAAGGAGAAAGAATAAAAGCATGAAGCTGCATGAGCGAAAAGAACTCATCTGTTTCAAGGAGCCCTACTTTGGGGAAGTCTTTCGGTCCTTGGAGACAATGATGAGGTACCCCCGATACCAGTGAACAATTAGCTTTTGTCCCTCGAAGGCAAAGCAGGGGCCACGTTCGTCTGGTTGGTAAAGGTACACACATTCATTTCCTGCCACAATGAACTGGAGATCCTGGGAGGGGTCACTGAGAGATGAACAGCGCAATCCACAACCGTGAGTGTCCAGCTCCAGGTGAGGATAGTCTTTCACTGAAAGCATATAAGACTACAGAGGAAACTCGAGGGTTTGGGGATCGCTCTGAACTAGACTCTGAAGCCAACAGAATTTGCAAGTCAGAGTCGCTTTTTTTTCAACTAGCTTCTCACCTGGATGTTCTCTGTGGTCACCACAAACAGATGTGTTGTTTTGCCAGACTGTCGAAAAGCAAGGCCAGTAACCGGGTAACTGCCTTCATGTAGGATCTGGGTCTTACTGTGCCGATCTCGAGTGATGTCTCCTTTAGTAAGTACAACGCTCCCATCTGCAAAACCTGGTGAAGGGGACAGACTAAACTACTACTTATACAACACACCTAAAATTTTATCCAGCATAAGTTAGGGAAGCTCCAGTCAGTGACAACACCATGCTCACCAGCATGGTATAAAGCAAGGAGATTGCCACAGGTTCTCATACCAAGTCAATCTTCACCAAATCATCCCCCACTGCTCCTGTTCAGAGCTGTCACACAACTGCACATAGGATAGCACTGTTCAGCAAGGGTTAACTTGCTTTCCACCCACGAATTTCATACGCAGATTAATTTTGCTTGACTCTGTATTTTGTTTTACAAATGGCCTTCCCATACTGCAACTGTAAGTATAATTTCAAGTCCCTTGCTTATTCAAAACACACTACATACTGTAAAAAAGACCAGAGGGAGATTTTTTAAGAGAGGGTAAAACATGCAGTTTTCATAGCTTGCCAACAGCCCTAGTCTTGTAAGTTGTTCCAGGGTTGAAGGCCACCACACACACAGGGAAAGCTTTTTGATTTCAGTGTAGGAACCAAGTCAGCTGAGAGCACTTGTAATCTCTCACTACTGCTCTTATTCTGTCAGAAGAGCTAAGCAAAAAACATTACCAAGGAACGGTTAAATCCAAAAAGGAAAATTTGCTTTTTTCTTTGAAAAAAGGTTTGTATAACATGCCTGAAAAAATATCACTGTAATATTAGATTGTTTTTTCCTGTACCAACAGAAGCTAAATTTAGTACTAAGTTCAATAAATACGTAGCCTTACCAACTGGCAGGGAAAAGAGGACAGCAACTAGAAATATGTGCTTCAAAGTACCAAAGTCATTAATGTAAAATACACAGTCAGGCTAAATTTATCCATTTATCTCCTGAGCTCTAGGATAGCATGAGATACACAGTATCTCAGTGAGTATAATGTAACAACTGAGTCAGAAGAAAGATCATCAGGACCTTCTATGCTGATTTTTGTGTCATCTATTCATGTTCCTCACCTATCAGTAAGGACTGTAATATTTTTCTTAAGCCATTACAGCTCAGCTTTACTTACCGATAGCCATGAAATTAAGATTCTCGTGGACAGTTAGGCAGGATACAACCGTGGGCTTGTTACCTGGTATTGCTGGAAAAATTCGTGTGCAAAGAGGATTACCACCATCTCGTTTCTCCAGGTTCCAGACTTTCACCTACAAACAATGATGATCTGGCATAAGCAAAACATGGGATATTATAAGGCCACCGCCTGGCATCAAAATGTTATAGGACCCAGAACGAACAAGCTACTTAAGGTAAAAAAGGGCAACCAAGATCATCCCAATAGTCTTTAAGAAAGACATGTATTACAAATGCATTTTCCCTTCGTTGTCGTTTAACTTACCAAAGGATTAATACCCTCTTCATCCTCACCAATAGAAACCAGGATACTGTGCTGCTTCAGCTGGTACAGATGTGTTACCCTTAGCTTGTAAGCTTGGAAACTGCTGAGTTGAAGAGAGCGAGGCAAAAACCAAATGTGACCTTCCATATTTAGATCACAGTTAAGGCACATAAGGGGACAAAAAAAAAAAAAAAAAGCCCCACACCCCAAATCATACAAGAATCTGCATGCCTTTTGCTGACTCCTGGTAGAGCTACAGCAAATACTTCTGCAGAGCAACCCCGGAGCACCAACACATACAGTGGAGCTTTGGTTCTTTTTAACCAAAGCACAGCCGCGAGCGGAAAGCTGCCGCACTCCCAAGGCCGGAGTACCCCCCGGCCCACGCCAGACAGCGCCCAGGACTCGCCTGCCACGCAGCCTCGGCTCGGCCGAGCCCCGCGCAGGCCACAGCGCCCGGCCCCGCACAGGATATCTCCGAACACGAGGCTTCCCCGGCCCGAGTCGCACACTGCGATGCCCGGGGGCAGCGCAAAGGGCTTCGCGCTGGCCCCATCCGGCCCCGTCGGCTCCCTCACGGTCTCTCTGTCAAAGAAGACGAAGCGGCGCCACTGCAGGTAGGCGGCCATGACGGGGCCGGCCCCGCGCGCTCGCCTCCCACGTGACCGGAGTCTCCGCCCCCCGGGTCACGCAGCGGAGCGCGCGGAGCGCGCGCGGGCGGGGCAGGTGCAGGTGCAGTGCCGGTGCAGTGCCCGGAAATTTGACTTTTGTGCTGGTTTCACCTGGGGAGGACAGACTCAGAGAGAGGATTTTCTCTGTGAGTTGATGGGACCAATTGAAGGCTGGTTTGGTTATTGACAGCTGAGGAACCAATTGGAGAAAGTTAGTTCGCTCCGTGAACACAAGTTTTGAAGGAGGTAACCCGGAAAAGAGCTCTCTTTTCCGGCAGCAGTGCAGGTAACTGGGCCCGGGCCTGGCCCCACTGCAGGCCTGGCAGGGGGGCAGGGCCGGGACCCCCTGTCTGGGGAGCTGGCATGTCCGGGCAGGGAGAGGTGGCCGTGGCAGTGACTGCTGCTGCTATTGAGCTCAGGGAGGCTGAGTGAGGTCCCAGCCGTTCCCCCTCCTCCCCCTTTCCAGCACGGCCTGGGTTTCCGAGGTCCTGGCAAAGCTCCAGCGTTGCAGCATTGCTTTCCCCATGTAAAATCTTAACTCTTTCAATGCTCAGTAAGACTTGCAGACTTTTCAATCCTCCCCGGAGTGAGAAGGGAAAAATAAAAGAGCTAAGTTTCTTTAGATGGAAGGAGAATGAGGAGATGCTGTGAAGGTGGCTGAAAATCCTTTTGTAAAATTGTAGGGATGAACTGATATCGCACTGAAAAAATGCTATAAACCGTGGAGAAAAGACACGGGGGGTTGGAGTGTTCCATTTGATAGATCATTTGACCAAAAGCACCTGTGTTGAGAATCTTTGCCCCGAGGAAAGAAAGGGATTTCGGTTTTCTGAGGATGAAGCATGAACAGAAAGAGATGAAGAGAACTTTTGCTTTGGAACAGCCCATTCTTAAAAGTAATACCCCATGATCTTAACATGGCCCATAAGCACAGCTTTGGGAAAGCTGTGAAGATGGGAGAAGCTTCATGATTTGCAAGTTTTTTTCCCAGGCGTATGCAAATTGTGAAAAGTGAAGCCACGAGAGAACTGTTTTTTTCCCTCCTTGTGGAGAAGTCACTATGGCCTGACAAGAGGAAACTTCTCTCTGAAGTGAACTGAAAAGGACTATTTAAGTTGGGAACTGACTGAAGTAGTTTTTTGTATGTTTGTTTTGTTATGAAGGTTGGGAAGAGGGGAGGAGGGAGTGGTCTGAAAATCTTATTCTGAATTTTTCTTTCTTTGTATAGTTAATAAATTTCTTTTTATACCTTTTTAAGTTTTAGGCCTGCCTTGCTCTTTTGCTCCTGGTTCTGTCTCACAAGAGAAAATGAGTCTATTTAAATTGGCAAATCAAAACTGTAACATTTTTGGTGCATTGGCCAGGAAATTCAAATTAAACCAAGACAACTTTAAAGACTGAACTTTGAACATACCTATTGAAAAAATATCCCAGAGCCTGCTAGGAATTTAAAACTCAGAACGGTGTCAACAACCTTAAATGAGTCATTTTACAGTAATATTCTTGCATTACAGTAACAAATACATAATCTTTTCAATTTGCCTCTCTCCAACAAGGCCTTAATAGTATATACAAAAAGACTTGGCATTTAAATGTGGATAAGAACTAATGAAATCTGGATATTTGCTGTGAGCTCAGCAATATGACCAATTACTTATGTGTTATTTGTGACAGATTGAGTTTCTTGGCTTAACAAAAGCAATATAGTAAATATATTAAAAATAAAGCTATACCTTTGGATACATGTGTAAGTTAGTTTCAATGCAACCCCAGCAAACCAGAATGCATTCAGCATTTATGTACTTACACAGTACTTCATTTCATTGCAACTGTACACTTTTACTGTACCCCAGGCACTGCTCAAAGTGGGACCTTGTTTACAATCCAAAGTACTTAGTTACCATTATGGTAAATTCTGTATGAATCTTTTGTTAAATTAACTTAAGCTATCAATTAAGTGCTGTTAGGTTTACTGTTAAACCTTTATGCATAAACCACTGGTCAAGTCCAGGGCTCTGTTGAACAAGAGGGTCTACTCTGAACCTTGTGACTCAACTTATCCATTCTTCTAGTCTAGTGGAGGCAAGACTGTGGAGCATTCAACCCTGGAAAAACAGCTGCCATCAGCTGATCTGTGCAGAAAAAAGATGCCTCTCTCTCATGGACATAGGAGAGCACTTTTCCATTTATCACATGCCTCCTTTTCTTGAAGCTTCTCTCCAAAGGTTGTTGCATCCAATGCAGACCTCGAGTGTCTAGAAGGACACCAGCATGCTTTTCACTCAGCACAGTTAAAAGAACAAAAACAGAACAAATGGGAGTTCCAGGGAGCTTTTATTGAGTTTAATTAACAAAATCAGGATTTTTCCATTCATCTTTTTTGCACTCGCAACTCATGAAGCTCTTCACAAGTCAGTGCTACAATACATACAAAGCCAGAGAAAACACATTCTCAACAAAATCTGAGCTCCACTGGAGAGTTTGCCAATTGTCAATTTAACAGAAAGCCGATTTTCCCCTCCCTCCCTTGACTGTTTTGAAGGACTAGACCATATTGTTCGCTGGTTAACAGTTAGAATATCAACCCCTTGTCTAGGGTCTACTGGATTATGACACTCCACTTGAATTGCAAATAATTTCAGTTCTTGAAATAAAAGTTCCAGTTTCTTTCAATAAGGGGAACAGTGACTATTTTCTTCTCCTGACACCCCTTCCCCAAAATTACTGGTTAAAATACAGCAAGGCTGTATCTTAATAAACATATCCCTGCCCCCCTCCCCCTCCCCTTACTCCTCCCTAACTTGTCTACAGTAGAATTTAACAATGCTTCCACGCAGATGCATTTTAGCAACGCAACAATGAACTGAGCAAAGCCTACAGGATAATCTGCCAAAGCCTTCTTGTGAAGTTCAGATGCATGCTCTTTGGTCCAGAGACCTGGTTGATTACAAAGATGAAGTGTAATTCAAAAAAGATGGACCAGAAGTTGACAGCAAGCAGAAAACTCCTTGCAGGGACTACAGTTGCCCAACCTCTGCCATGGCAGCTGTATTGCTGGAGTCTCTGGGAACAAAATTCACTTTGTTCTCAGGAAGTAATGACCAGCAGCCCTACAAAGTTCAGCATCAGGGCAAGAACCATAACAACAGCACCTCTCTTATAGAAACTGAGGCAATACAGCCCTCTGCTCAGGTTTGTGTCCTATCAGTCATTTGTGAAGAAAAAAGTGATTGAAGCATTTTTAAATCCTTGAAGCAGACACCCTCCCCCCATCCCAAATAAAAATAAACAGAAGATCAGAATGAGATGATTTAATACCACCATATACACAACATGAATTCATGTTGAGCTTCCCTGTTCTTACCCACAGAAACAGTCATAGAGGGCAAGGAAAGATGCTCCCATCTCATTCTGGAAACTGAAACATGTATTTGAGACCAACCCACCCCCCTCCTCTTGGGAAATGCCTCCACAGCCACTGCAGTGCCCACCTGAAAGTGGACACCCAGAGACTGGCCTATAGGTTCTCTCAAGTGGCTGAAGATACCATGACCACCTTCACAGCCACCTCACCCAGTTGTGAAGCTCCATTTCAGAGACTCATAGAGTGACACTTTCAGACTTCCAACAAAAAAGAAATGCAGAACACATCAGGTTCTCATCAACTTTGTCAGAGGAAGTATTTGACCCAGGGCTCAGCACTGAAGGCTCTCACTAATCTATCTGTAAAGGCTGGTGACCAGCAAAAACTGGAGCTCACAAGAAATCTCAGGAACCCAAGATTTATACACACTCCTTACTCTTGGGTAGGGAACAAAACAACCAAGAAAACCTCAAACCAAAATAATAAAAAACAAACAAAAGCCCCAAACAAACAAACAAAAAAAAAAAAAAAACAAAACAAAACAAAAAAAACCCCAAAACTAGGATTATCCTAGTCTTCTGGAGCATCTTTCCATTTGCAAGATCACATCTGTTTGAGATAGCCTACTAGCACCAAAAATAGGCTGCTTCCTTCTTGACAAGAAGCCACCTAAAAATGGTGCCCCCGATAGTTTAGGTAAGTGCCAATCCTCAATGAGAGGCCAATTTTAAAGTAATACTTTCAAAAGTTCTGTGCTTCAAGAGGGACCATCAATGCATGGCACCAGGCTAACCTACCACAAATCCATGCAGAGCACACACACCTGACTTGACATCGCTATCCTGTTCTTGTTACATGTGCATGCCCTGGTGAGATACAAAATTTATTTACATTTTCATGTCTTTGTTGCATTAAAATGATCCCTCTTCTATCTGGAAAATCATAAGCTGGCTGCAGTACAGGAGCAAGATTTTACTTTTGGTCGAAGTTACTACCCATAAGCTCCCACCCCCCACCCACATAAAGCACCCCAAAATTGTTTACATTTAGTACCTGCCAGTCAGATGTAAGCTATGTGGCTCACAGAGACCAAGCTCTTGAGTCTGTACTCTAGTGCAGCATTTGCTACAATTATGGAGTCACTGCTGACAAAAAGAAGAAAAATATCCCAAACACAAAAACATTTCAATCTTGTAAAGTTGTTGTCAGGAGGCACCTGGCTTCTATTTATGATCATCAAGGAAACGGATGGCTAGTCCACCTTGTGATTCCAAACTATTTTACTCCAATTCAAAAAAAGGGTTAAAATGGGGAGAAATTAAGACAATTAAATTCTGCCTCAAAGGTAAGCAAGCATGGTGTGAGTGCAGCATCTGTATATGCAATAAATGACTGAGCGAAAGGGACTGCATTCACCCAGGTGCCTCCTGACAGTGGTGGTTAACAGGCTAAAAGGGATTTTAAAAAGAGTAATTTTTTGATTTGTCTCACTCCTTTTGCCTGTAGATCAGGCCAAACATCAAGCATGTTGGGAGGGGCACAATTTAAAGCAACACTACTTGACCAGAAAGCACTTTTCAGCTATATACAATGCAAAATGACAGACAGCAACTCATGGCAAACCAGAGTAGATGGCAAGCAACCTCCTGCAGCTTCTGACGTTAACAGGGGTTTGCCCTTACCTGCTCACAATTCTGCACAGAGGCCACTCTGGGCAGAAAATGCAGTGCTACAGGAAGTGAATCGATTCCACAAAGCTCCAGAACTGTCAGTTTATGCATGAAAATTGGTTTTTCATGGTCTCTCAAACCCAAGTCCACACCTTACACATATACTGCTCGGCGACACCCACTGGATTTCCCTCACACCACGGTGGAACACAGGTCATGGACTCCTTCAGAGCTTGTCAGGTTCCTGAAGTTTCTATGGGGAAAATCAAAGAGCATCTCCCAAAAGGCTGAGCTATGGATTTGGAGGCCTTGGAGTCCCACAAGTGATCTCTTCCATACGAGCAGTACAGGACTATTGCTAGCACCAGAGCAAATCCACTCTGACAAGGGACACTTGTGGTGGCCTGCAGTTCACAGAGGTCAGAGCACTTCTCATTGTTTAGTGTTGCAGAAAACTGAGCCCCTCTCATCTTTAGCTGCTCCCATAATCAGTCTAATCCCTTTAACCTCAGCAACCTTCATCATAAACAAAAAAGTTATATATGAACCCAAAAAGGAAAAAAAAAATCGTATTTACAAAGTTTGTACAATATACACATCTGATTTTCTATGGGACACACTGCACCAGAAGAAAGAGGGCCATGGCTCTTGAAAGAAGTCTACCTATCAAGTGCTGTAACTACTAATGAAGACTCATGGAAACCAGTCTTTAGTGTTCTGCTAGAGCACAGGGCTTTTCTTATGGCTCCTGCAAAGGATCACAGGCTACTCTTTCCTTCTGGAGCTATGATGCTGCACCTAATCAGCCCAGATTTTATGTTGGTTTCACTTTAAATACAGATATTTACAGTTTGGGTGAACTGCAGATGCATATCAACTCCTCCAATAAAAAAAAACACTTTTAAAAAAAAAAGTAAGTTGAAGAAAAAAGTAGTATTACCAATAACCAATACATTTCACCTCCCAGCCCTAGGCTTGAGTACATGGGAAGGAGGAGAAGGGGAAGAGAGGGGAACTTTGACCTGAAACCAAAAACAGACGTTGATTCCATGGGCTGTGTCGGAAAGGTGATATTCTGAATGGTCTCATAGCATAAGGCACTTTGCACGAATAAGTAACAAGCTCTTTAGCTTAAAAAACAGATGAGTAACCAGGGAGAAGTTGAAATGCACTCAGTCAATGGTTAAAGAATTTGAAATAGCAGACAAGCTCGTGTTCATCAAGATTCTTCTCTTTCCAGGGTTTCTCTTCTTCCCTTGCTGTCCCTCCCGCCCAAAGAAAACAAAATTTAAAACCAGCAGTTAGTGCAACTAATGTTCAATCAGCACACAGTGCAAACAAGTGGAAAAACAAAAAGACATTCCTCCTTTTATCTTCTTTCTTCCTTGCTTCCAAATTTAAAGAGAAAAAAAGGCCGAGCTCTTTAGTCTTCATAGTTCCGAAATGAAAAGATGAAGAAAAACCCACAAAGAGAAGGGTATCCCCAAAGAAACGATGTGTCACAGATCTGGATCATAGGGCTTCACCTTCTGGCATGTGTAATCAAAGCCTAAAAAACAAAATAAATAAAACAAACACAAAACTACCAAAAACTACACAAACAAACCAACCAACCACCACCCAAAAAAAAAAAACAAAAAAAACCCCCCTAAACCGACAAACAAACAACAAGCAAAAAAAAAAAAAACCACCACCAAAAAAACCCCCCACAAATAAACCCAAATCCCACAAACAAAAAAATTTAAAAAACCAAACAAAAATAAACATTAAAAAAAATAAAGAAAAAAAAAACCACAACAAAAAAATAAACACTAACAAAAAAAACAATAAAACAACCAAAACAGCCACAGTTAAATTGGTTCTGTTGGTTCTGTACAAAACCAGAACACAAAGTGATGAATCACATACACTAACTATGCAACAGCTCTCAAAAGGCAAAGGGCATATCGAACAGCTCAATCCCAATTTCAGCTTTGTACAAAGAGGTGCTGCTAATGCCCTTCTGTACCTATGGAACATGACTACCTCCTGGTTTCACGTATTTTAGGAAGCAGCAAACTGCTCTCCAGAAAGGTCCCAGCATTCCCCTTAGGAAGGCACCTAAGAGCCTGTTCCACATTCAGGCTGTTTTGTATTCTATTTATCTATAAAAATGGAGAAGATTTAACCATCAAAGCAGAAGCTTTCAAGTCAGCTTGGTATGATTATCTAGGGCTATCCTTGGATGATTTCAAAGAAGGAACCATAGGTTCATTTTAATGCCATCGAGCAGTCTGTTTCTATAGCCACTTTTTTATTTTTGGTCATCTCAAAAGAATTTCAGCAGCTTCACTGGTATTGTCTAATTCATGATGACCTCTGAGAAGAGTACACATAAAAATGATTTTCAGCCCAAACTGTATTGTGATGGATCTTGCACATCATCTTAACTAAGGTCAGATCACCATCCTGCAGCCATTTAATTGACTGCAGCCCAGGGCAAGTCATCTTCCTATAGAAGGACTTAACTCAGCTATTCCTGAGACAATGATCAGAAAGGGAGCACTTAGATGAGCCTCCAACAGCGAAACCTCATTTTCTTTCGAGACTATGTGGACGATCTCAAGTGGCAGCAAAGACAAGTTACAGCTTCACTCCCTACTCCGTTCACTTCCAAGAATTCTATGAACCAAAGAATACAAAAGAGGCAGCACCTTTTGCTTGAACCTGGTCCTTCTGGTTGGTGAGGTGCTTACTCTTCTGTTGACGCTCTGTTCTCTCAGCTATCCATTTTATCTCCTCACCTTTTTGAGGACTACTTTCCTCTCTGCCCCTCACCAATTTCTCATTTCAGCTTAGCAATACAGAAAGAATCCATTAGGCTACTAGTACTTCATCCTGGCCTCTCCCAACACCATTCCCCACTCCCCCCTTTCCCCATTTTTGGTCTCCTTAGCATACGGTCAGTATTTCAATTAAAACAACTAAAAAATACTCATCCTTCCCCTCCCACCTTCAGCACATCTTCTGACATTCTATTTCAAACCCTTTTTTTCCACATTCAGAGCTTTTTCATCACATCAGTTTCCCTCTTCCCCTGAGGTAACACTGACACCAACAACATTCCTGTCATTCAACAAAACTCTATTCAGCAAGGCACTTACCTACATTTTTACTGTTTCTCATCTTCTACAGGTTCACTGTGGTATTCTGCCACATACAAGCTCTTGTCAATGTTGCTTGGTATGGGTTTAATTTCAGTTCCCAACTGCTCCTCAATACTTTTCAGGTTGAACCGATCATCATAGGTAATCAAATTGATGGCCAGGCCAAGATGACCAAAGCGACCTTGGCAAAAAAAAAACAACACACACCTGAACTGAACTGAGTTAACATAGGGGCCGACAGAAAAAACGTCTGCAGACTGTGACATTAGTCTCATTCTGTGATGCTAGAAACAAATCCAGCCACAGGTCTCTACACCTTTCACATGAGTTTTTGGTAAGGAGTTTTGTAGTGCTGTAGGAGTAAGAAAACTCAGGAGGTTCAAAATGCTCTGACCAAAGCTCCGGGATAATTACCAGCAAAAAGTCTTCCAGAGCTCTTGAACAAGCCTGAACTACAAAGTCCAACTACACTGAGTTCCTTTGTTTACAGCCTTTCTTCACAGCGTATTTTGCTGATTCCCAAACAGTAAAAACATACCTCAAAACACATGCAGAAGAAAGCAAAAATCTCAAGGCTTGAGACACTCTGAAGCTGAGATTTTAGTACAGAATTTTCCCAAACTGCAAATAGGGCAATAGTAAGAAGTCTCCTGAGATAAAAGCAAGACATGCCCTTTTTTTTTTTTTTATAAGACTGTTCAAGCCATTTTCAAGAGAACAATCCTTTTTTCAAGTAATATCCTCAGTGAGGATAGCCATCTGGAATGATACCCAAAAAATAAATTTGTCAGGAAAATCAAAACTACCTAAGGTAATTCTCATATACAGTAATAAAAAACCTAAAGCCAATTCAAGGCTAAAAAGCATCAGAGTCATCAGCAAAGTTGCACCTAGAACAGGTTCCTCCTCTCACCTGATCTGCCAATGCGATGGAGATAAGTTTCTGCCAGCTTTGGGAAATCAAAGTTTATCACCACATTCACAGCCTGGATATCAATACCTCGGGTAAACAGATCTGAAAGACAATCCAGATCACAAAGAAAGTTAATTTCAGGGAGCTCAAATGCTGAGAGTATTTAGGGTGTAAAGATTAACAGTGATTAACACTGCTTTGTGCTAGTTTCCAGATATAAGCTTTCCTTGCATCAAAACCAGTTTACATACAATCCTGTTACAGCTTCCTCTTGCTTTGTATACATTATAAACTCAAATAATGTAAGAAGAACAACCAAAACCACCAGACCTGCACATCTAGGCAGAAAAAATAACCACAAAGCTAGTTTTTTCCATGTTACACTATTTTGGAGCAGTTCTTCTTAAGCATCTCTTCACACAGAATTTTGCACTGCCAGTGTCACAACAGACTTGAGAACTGAACTACATTCCACCACCTCAACTACTTCTATTCTGCTTCTAGCGATTTTCGTTAAGGTGGCCCAGACATATGTAGTGACAGCAGATACTGCCAGGTACTGCCTAAACAGGCCATACAACAAAGAACTAAGACCATACACAGGCCAGTCAAAACTACAGAAGTATTTAGAAAAAGTGAGCTATAAACACTTGAAAGAATCAGCAAAACTTCGCATAATCATAGTCACGGCTCTACTGATACATCATGAAGTTTACGACCCAACAACTCAGGGAACCCCCACATGTGAAAATAAATAGAAAGCACTATTTCTGTAAAATTATTTGTTGTCAAGCTGCACCTTCACAGAAGATAAAACTTGACATGCCTAAAGGAGTGCTGCACCCTGCTACACGCAGGCTTGGCAAAGACATCTTACTAAAACATCTTGTTTTGGTTTATTACAGCTAACCGATTTAACATACCTGGGCTAATGCACTTTCTATCACAAACTTCAGAAACACGAAAATGTTTAGGAACTCTTACCAGTGCAAACAAGATTGCGGCACAAGCCATTTCGGAAATCATGGAATACACGATTGCGGTGCTCCTGGAAATACATACATATAAACAAAGAGAAACAAAAAATCAAATCCCACAGACCAACAAGCTGCTAATTTCAGGTATATTCAGGTCACTAACACTCAACTCCAATCGTGTAAATTTCTCCTCCTTCTCATTAGAGAACAGCTGAGTTGAAAGAAGATGCCAGTACAAGTTTTTTAGCACGCCTTACCATATATTCTGAAGAATTTAGTCAAGAGGGTCTTGATCCCACTTCTCAACAAAGACAATTAACTGACTGCATTTTAAAATCTCCTAGGGTGGCATCAAAACCATCTCAGAAAAGGACTACCTAAATTTACAATTACATGAAATCAGATCAAGGAAGTTGAACTGATACTTTGACTGCTGTCTTTCCCCAACCCTCCCTTGACAACTTTCACATGTTTTATTTACTCCGTTAAAATCTGAAGCTGGCAGTAACTTCCTGTTGCAATATGAAGCATTTTTCACTACTGATTCAGAATTAGGGGTGGGATGAGTCCATTTTCTGTGAAGACTCTCCTCTCACAAACACCTCACTTTGGGCCACACAGAGATTAAGTAGTATCACTGTTAAGTGAAATTTAGAGAGGGAATGAACAAGCTGAAGCCTTCTGCAAAAACATAACTGCACTTTGATCAAAAGCATACAAAAATCAGACATCGAGGAACCCACTTCCATATCTCTCTGTTCTCACTAACACCACCACTTCTGTTTCTGCTCAATTAATTACTGCTCTGCATCTGGCCCAGCAAACATTGGCATTACCTGTCAGCTGCATGGGCAGCAAGCCAGACTAGTTTACACGAAAAAATGTTTCAAAGTACTCCTGTTCTGTGTGCATCAATTTCAGCCTTCTGACATCTTTTAATAGTGTGAAGCTAGAGGAAGTATGAGCTACTGTACAATTAACAGAAACCTCTGCACCAGCAAATCTGGAATGGCATTTTTCACCAGCTACACCATAGCCACAAGTTGCCTGGTCGCCATACACCAGTCACAACTTTCAGCAAGGGGTTTGATCCAACTCATCTCCTCAACTTCTCAGATTCCCCTGCAGCCACAGTGCAAGACTACCGTTTGCAAAGCCACACAGGGCACTCAATGGGCTACTATCAGGGCTTTTGTCATTTAATTCAGGCCCATTTTCATCTGAGTTAGTTACACTGTGTGCTCTGCCCTGGCTCCCCACGCTGCCAAAGCAAGGCAGCAGCACTAAGAACTGTGCCTTCTGGCTGCAGTTTGTGCTTACACTGGGACTAATTAACCTGACCTGAAGTAGTCAAACACCAACTGCCCAACTACACTGAACAGTCTGGAAAGAGGGCTGGCATGGTGGAAGGTTGGTAGTGGGTATCTAAAACCAAACCTATAGCAAAGCAATACATGTTTCAGTTCATGAAGAACATGCAAATTTAAAGCAAGCATGAGACTTAATTCAGCTATTCAGTATAGCCTGGGGTGGGATGGAACAAACTTCATACTCACCTGCCTCATTTTAGCATGGATATAGAAGCAGGAATAGCCCAGCTGGGAGATCTTTTTGGCTAGCAATTCAACCCGTTGAGAGGAGTTGCAGAAAATGATCGACTGGTTAATCTGGAGCTGAATGTATAAACAGTGCTCTCAATAAATGCAGCATTTTACTAACAGAGGATCCTAGACATGTCTAAATCTCTTCCAGAAAGAAAGCGCAGCAGGTATGCTGCTGGTAATTTACATCAGACATTTTTGTACAGGAAAAGAAACAATTAAGAAAGTTCTGTAACACAGATGTTGGACAAGAAGCATGCATTTTTAGCCTTAGATATACAGCACATTTTGACAAAGAAAAATTTCCATTAGGCTGCCTTTGAAACACTCGGTCTTATTCTTGGTTCCAAGAGTGAAAAAGCTTCTGGTACGTTCCTGACACAGCCCTACTCCTTACCCTGGAAAAGAGTGTATTGAGGCAGTGCACTTTCTGACGCTCAGTGACATAGGCATAATACTGAGTAACTCCCTTCAAGGTCAGCTCCTCCATCAGATTAATCTCGTAAGGTTTCTGCAAATGGGAATTCTGAAAAATAAAGACATTGATAGAGCAGGCAGATCTACATGCAAAACAATATAAGTAGTTCCCACTCTACAGTACACTTAACTTCCTCCAAGGCAAGAATGCACTACTTAGCCATTCACTCTTCATACTATGGTGAAAACAGACAGGGTGCCTAAATTTTCACATACTATTACTTATAAACCCAGGATGACTGAGCAGGCCAAACAGGAGCACCCTCCAGAAGAAAATTCACACAAATGATGTAACTAATACACAAAATGGAAAACAGCATCCTATTAGGTAAAAACTGCACACACTTAGCTTTCCATTAATGCAACTGCGGGTCAAAAACTGCTTTCAAACTTCTGCCCTAGACTTAGGCTGAATTAGACTAAGCCTGTGAAGTTTAGATGTATTTAAAAAACCAAGCAGGCACAGCTATGCACCGCTCATTCACACCCTTCCTGTGCAATGTCACCACCATCATCATACACACATGGACACTTCTCCACCTACCATGAACTTCTGCACACTCAAAGGAAAAGTGGCTGAGTAGAGCAAAATCTGTCTGTTTTTAGGTAGCGTGAGAATAATGTCTTCCATTATTTGAACAAAATCTTGAGAGAGCAACTTATCTGCCTGCAACAACAGAAGTAATAAAACAGCAAGTTAAAATAATGGCATATCATTTCTGTCTGTTGGTAGCTACACATTTGGGGGAAGGAAAAAAACCAGTTACCAGGGCTCCCACTAGAGTCATCCAAGAGCCTTCACACAGCTATATTCTCTCTCACTCAGAAGCTTGTATGCTACTGGACATTCATAAATCAATTTTATGTATTATGTGGTAAGCACAGCTGACTCATTACGAACAGAAACCAAATGAAATGCATTCCTTTGTTGCAGAATAGACTGTTACTCTGTTCTTCAGCATCAGCAAAAACAGGAGAGGTAAATCTTCCTAGGCTGTTTTCTTAAAAGATTTACATGCAAAAAAATCCTACTGTCAAAGTAGTTCTGCAAAAATACTCAGAAACGGAGGAGACCTTACAATGTCTCTAAGCAAGTTTGAATCACTGCTGTGCACCAAAAGGACACTCACTGAGACATAGCATTCCTTTAACTTCATGTTAAAATCCCAGATTATTTAACATAAGGAACTTGCCTCATCCAATACTATCATCTGGACATGCTCAACTTTTGCTACTCCTTTCTTGATGAGATCGAGAATTCTCCCAGGGGTAGCTATCACCACATGCACTGTAAGGTTAGGAGAGAGAAAAAAAAAACCCACATGTTAAGGTGATTAAAACTGTGTTTCCTTACACCATTCAGGGCCATGTTTCATAAGAACAGTTTGGAAGAATGACAACAGTATAGCAACAGCAAACATTGTAGTCTGTTCTGTAACAGGCATACAGTAACAAGCAGAAATCCCATGACCACATTGTAAAAGCCACAAAGAAACAGCAACCTTAGTGTAGCTAAAATGCTCTGACCTGTATCATCAAGTCTCATTATGTCATCTCGCAAATTGGTTCCTCCGGTTGTTGCCATCACTTTGGCACCTCCCATGTGTTTGCTGACTTGGATACAGATTTGACTGACCTGCAGGGCTAGTTCACGGGTGGGAACAATCACCATTGCTAGAAGTTAAAAACATCACTGTGAGTTACTAGAAACATCCTGTATCTTAAATACTCATCCTCAGAGAAGACAGAGACTTCATGACGTCAAATAATGAAAAGCACAGTTTAGGAATTCCACTCTGGGAATCCTGAACAAGGATAACAAGGAACTACTTTTGCAAGGCAAATTCCATGCAAGGGTTCTCCAGCCCTTGATGCTCCCATTGCACAAGTATCCAGCATGCTTGCCTATTGCTCCATATCCATTTTCCAGGGCAAGACAGAAAAGTCTACAAGTCTTCTTCTATTTAAACCTTTGGAAAGCAACTGTGGGACTTCATATACTCCATCACCCCCCATTAGCTTTCTCTGGAAGTACAAGCAGATAATGTACACTCATTTCATAACGTACCCATTTCATTAACCAGTTTTAGATTCAAGTCTCTTAGGTAGTGACTGACACCATTACCTGGCTGCAGCCAACTGAGATCCACCTCAACTGACCTTGTATATTGTCCTTCTTTAAGTCTAGCCGTTCAAGTAAAGGAATGAGGTAGGCTCCACTCTTGCCTGTTCCATTTTTCGCTCTTGCCAAGATATCCCTACCAGATAAAGCAATGGGGATGCTCTCCTCCTGAAATGCAAGGACAGAAAGCCCATGAGCAATTAATCACAAGCCATGCTTCACTGAAGAGGCTGACCAAATTTAACTCCCCTCACTAACAGTATCACATGAAATCTGACTGTTTCACGACCATTATTATTACTATCCCGTAACTACAAGCGTGACAGACTCACAACAGGAAGAAGTTAAACCCATCAGTAAAGAGCTCCCCAACACACTCCACTTAGAAGTCCTTATCTTGCCTGATCAGAAGAAAAGGATACACAGATAAACCCGTACTAATACATTAAGAAAAAAGTGAAAAATTGGGGGAAAAAAAGTGAAGAGACAATGACAGTCACTAGCGAATTCCTCCTATGGAAGAAGATTCCCACCTACATCTGAGTGTCAGAACCACCTCAGCCCATGTGATTTCAAGCTCTATATTCCTGTGATGTACTTCTCATAAGATCTTCAGCCATCCAAACACAGGCCCCACGTATTTTTAATTTTACTACCTTTTTCAGCAACATCTAATGAAATCTCAGCCTTTTGGAAAGGTGGCATCATGAGTATCTGTTTATAAACAAAGCAAGCCATAGTTTTACCATGCCTTAAAGAGACAAGGTGGCAGAGCTGTGTCAGTGATAAACCTTGAAAGACCAATTAAAAGAGAGTTCAATCTTCCACCCCTCCCCTGAAGTTTACACATGAACAGTTCTTACTAGAACTGTTTTAGAAGTAAAAGAAAGATGGAGGTACAGAAAAGCAAACTTGCTAAGATATTAATCTCTCTCCCACAATCTTCATAACTCTTCTTCCGCAAGACTACAATAAAAAGAGCCAACACTGTGATAAAGCCGTAATTATATTTTTAACAACTAAAGGTATATAGCCAATGGTAAGTCAGTTTTGGAAAATTTATAGAACAGACCCCTGGGACTACCTATATGAAAGACGTTACTGAACAGAGAATTAACAAATTAACACCTCCAGCATGAAAGGGAAAATCCAAGTTAACTTTTCCAAAAGTGTACGGCAGTCCCATCACTAAGTCACCCAATGAAGGACTTAGTGATTTAGTTGCGGGTTAGAAGTTCTTGCGTTTCCGAAGGGACACCAAGTTTTTTTGTTCAAAGTTCCAGTTTTCCCTAATGATGGCATAAGTATCGGACATTTAGGCATAAGGATGTCAATACATTTACAGAAGTTAAAAGCAGCATCTAAGTAGTCTGTTTGCAAACAACCTGAATAGGAGATGGTTTTTCCCAGCCCATTTCAAAAATTCCCATCAGCAACTCCCGTTTCAAGCAGTAATCTTCAAACTCATTTCCTTTTGTGGAGGTCACGTCCTGAATAATCAAAAAAATAAGCACATCCATAAGATCAGATCATACAACCTGCAGCTGTAGATTAATCTGTAATTGCCTGTACAGGAAGACCACAAATTACTATACAGGAGTTCCCAATAACCCATGCAACACCCTACAGCAGCAAAGGAACCACTCGCTTTCTCAAGAGCCAAACAAAGCTCCTGAGTGTATACAGCGACAACTTCCCATCTGCCTCGCACAATGCAGATGCTGCCTGTGTCATGCCATAGTATTAGTAAAGTAAGAAATCCACAGTGAACTCCATTTTTGAGCTTTCCAAGAGAAGCATCACTCACGAACACTTGAGAGAACAAATTAATTCTTCATTTAAAACAGCAGGAGCTGAACTACTTTTTAGACTTCACTCAGGAAAAGTATTTCACCCCTACAAGCTCTCCCACAAGTTTTATTTAATATTTATTCCAACATTTCAATCATCCTTACCGAAGTTTTGATCCTCAAATCCTTTGGAGGGAGTTTTAAAGTCTTCTTCCAGTCATCACCAGGTCTACAGCAAAATGAAATGAAAACAGATTTTTCAATAATTAATATTTTGATTTTTACATTTTATTTTCTTAGACATAGTGATGAATGTGTAATATTTTCACCTCTTCAAAGCTAAAAGCACCTACATATATGAGCTCAAATCTTCTCTGAGCTAAGCAGGATGTAATAGGCAGAAAACTGTAAACAGACAAAATCAGCCATGTGCCAAACAAATCTGTGAAATCTTTATCCAGTCATGATTCAAGTGCCATTTTTAGGGCACTGAACCAAACAGTAGAACAGACTTAAAACTGAGCACTTACTTAGTCACATAACAGAAACTGGCTATAATAAATCCACACAAGAATATTTCATGACTTAAAAGAAAAACTCCCTTGCTCAGGGAACATCCATTCTTAATCCCTAAGCAACGTGAAAAGGTAAAAAACACTTCTGGTGAAAAAACTAAGTAAGCAATCACTCCACTTGTTGACCAAACGTCTTTGCTCTCAGTGAGATTTAGATACCCATCCTCTCTTGAAAGCCACTGTAGAGTGGAGACCAAGTCCTTCTCATTATCAGCTCCAGGAAGTTATGCATGAATTTTGATGAGTTTAATTCACAACATTCATTAGAGTAACCATGTAATACATTAAAAAAAGGGGGGGAAGGGGCAAGTTAGGCAGATTTTAAGAACCTGAGTGTTCCATCACACTTTCCCTGAGGAGAGCCGGCATTTCCTTCACAAATAATTAACAAAACAAAAGCCAATGCTATTCAGGAGGAGGAGGATCCATGGAAGAAGAAAGAAAAGCAAGGCATTACCATATCATCCAAGTATTTTACACCTTCCAGAAATTCCAACCTGTACACTTCCAAAACTAGCTGCATGGGAGGAGGATATCACAGTGAGACTGTATCCTCTCTGCTCAAGCTTTGATGAATTAAAGCCAGAGCATTACAATGAGGAGACCAGATGCTACTGTTTCAGATCAATAACAAGAGATAACTGACTTTAAAGCATTTCTCACCACGAGAAAGAACTGCAACAAACTGAAAGGCATACACAACTAGACTGAGATCAGGTGGCATTTCCTCCTCGGTCTTAAATGTCAGTTCAGTTCCTTCCCACTCCTATAATTCCCTCCTGCACTACTTCCAACAAGCAAAAAAGACAGGATTCTAAAGCTGGGCCACCTCTGACAGTGGCTCACACTCAAAAAAGCACCGCGTCAAATTGGATTTTCACAACAATCGCTGTTGGAGAGAAGCTTGCACATGGAAATACAGCTTTTTCTCATAATGTACATCACAGGACACTTCTAACCACCCATGTCACAAAACAACAGAAGACAACATTTTCCAAGTAAGAATCCAATAATGCTTTCCCATACACGACTTTTAAACATTCCCTTTGTGGTAGCTGATACAAACACTTACTTAATAGCGGTGGTCATACTCTGTGCTTGCTGTTGAGTGCCATTATTGATTGTGTTGGCATTTTTCAGCTGGTTCATCTGTTGCTGAGTTTGTGTGCCTCCACCTCCTGGGCCCCCGCTGGGTTTCACAGGGCCTCTCAACTGCCCATTCTGACTGGATAGACCCATTATAACAGGGTTCTCTGTTCTGGCCGTGCTCATGCTTTTATCTTTAAAGATGTCTTTTTAGACTTCAAAACTTTGAAAGTCAGTACAGAAACTGTAATAACAGTTTATTAGACTCTCCAAAATGAAGAGATAAATAAGTCTTGCTCAAAATATGAGTCCTTTATTGCAATGCAGGCAAGCACCTCTAAGTCACTCAAAAGTAAAGCAGTAACTTGCTCTGATGCACTGTGGAACAACTTTTTTTTAAAAAAAGCCCTCTATTGAAGTTGAGTTATTATCAGAATTCGCTTGCTTCAATCTGAAAGAGAAGCAGACAATAACAATTAGTTTGTGGATTTTTGTCTACATAGATCACATCAGTTTACTTTTGTATTTTAAGAAAAATTTCTTCCCAGGCAGTGTGCAACAACAGTACTTGCTTTTTTGTTTCCTCAGGGATAGTTATAAAGACATGCATCAAACTTTTTTTGCCTTTCTATAAAGTGTTGCCTAACATCTCCAGACACCAAAGAAAACCTCCCAAACAGATGTACTTTCAGCAAACTTCCACTATCTGCCCCCTCTCATAAAGTAACCATTAAGTGTATCAATTGCTTTGATGGCTCTTCAATTCCCCTACAAATTCTCCCACTTCCACGATGCAGCCAATGTGCCCTAAATATGAACAATAATGTTATGCATAAGTTTGTGAGAGAAAGCAAGACTACGATATCAAGTGACATTCCAGATAGAACTGACAAAACCCTTACATTACTTCGATTGCCCTCTTCGGTTTGAATGGAAAATATAAATTACATACACCCTAACCAACAGCTTACACTCCTCCAACCCAAAACGCCAGCTCAACCAGCGTTTGCCCCCAGGTTTACACCGGATGTTGATTTAAGGCTATGCAGAACAGTGATGGAACAACACCATTACGCTAAACGGAGAGCAGCTGCCTCTCTGAGTCCAAGTGACTGAGTTTGAACTGAGGCAGTAACACTGCTGGTTATCCAGCTTCTGCCTGTGATCTTACCTTCCTGCTGTCAACAACTTATGTCGTGCTCGGAAGACAACATTTCATACACATGACTTAATAATGACCCTGTATGTAACAGAAAGGTTGAAAAACTGTGGAAAGACAATACAAAATCTGCCCCTTACATTAAGCAAGCACGGACCAGAGCTAAAGACCCCTTACGATGATACCAGGGAGACAAAGTGTCCTAAGTCCAAAATCTTTTGGAACAAAAAACAGGCTTGACTTGAGCATCTGCATCTTGGGAAAACACAAAGGAAAAAACCAGCAGACTAATGCTTCCTAACCTCGGCATTCACAACAAAATGCATGCTTTCCCAGTGAATAAAAAGGCACATTGAAGAGCATTTCAAGAGAGTGGAAAAGGAATTCAGAGTTCCCAGCTACTTTCAAGTGTGTCAATTCTGGCTTCTGGCAAGATTTCAAAGTTTGCAATAACCAGGATCTTCTGGTAGTTAATTTTCAAGGCATCTTCGAAGAGATATTTCTCTCGGCCATTAACTTCGTAAAAGCCAGATGAGTTACGAAGGTAGCCAGAGACGCCGACTGGCTCCGTGGCAATGAGACCCGACTACCAACGCCGAGGTGTCCAATAGTGTAAGAAACGAAACCTCTCAGTCCCTTATGCCCTCACGCTCGTAACAATCCTTTAGAGAAACACAGGTTAAAAATAACGCACAGCCTCACGGATCGCAACAAACCTCCCCGTTCTAATAAAAGAGAGGCTACCATTACGCAAAACAACGGACTGAAAAAAGGGCCTCCGTCGCCTATCTCTGTTCTCCGGGCGCGGGGGGGCAGCAGCTCCAGACCTTTCTCTTCCCGTCGGTTGCGCCCGGCACAAAGGGAGCCCTAGAGGTGCTCAATGCGCCCGGTGAGCCCGGGCCGCACTGCGGANGGCCCCCTCGCCCCGCTCCCACAGAGCCGTACCCGGCCTGGCCCGTCCTCACCGCCACCAGCCGCGCTCCCCCTCGCCCAGGTACAAAATCCTCTCGCTCCCCCGGTGCCTTGTTATGGCGACTCGACGCTCCAAGATGGCGGCTTCCTCCTTCCTCCCGTGCGCCCTCCCCCTCCCGGCGGGCGGCACCGCCCCGGTCTACACGCACCACGCACGTACGTACGTACGTCCGTACGTACTACGTGCGGCGTGCGCCACGCGTCACGCGTCACGTGTCACGTCCCACCTAGCGTGCGGTGCCCATGTGACCGCGTTCGTAGGGTTGGCTTCTCGTCCCGCTTCCCCAGCCCCCCCCCCCCTTTCCTTTTAAGTATGTTTCGCAAGAAAGCGCCTGGAAACGTAACGGCCCTTCGTTATGTAGGCATTAAAACAGAGCCAACGAAAACGTAAGAATAAGGGAATGAGCCACAGCCTGTAGGAGTCGTAACCACCGATCGTGACAGGCTGGGAACTGGCATTTCTTTTTAGACAGCTGTTACTTAGACATGGATCTTGACGAACTGAGACACAATGAGAATGTAATCTTAGTAGTAACTGCTTTGCAGACAAATTTTTCCCCAAATGTTTTTCCAAAATACGTGCAAAAGGACAAGGACGTTCCTGGTTTTGTCTAGTTCCTCACATCTACAGCTGTCTCTGTGATTGTTTTTCCACCCTCAGCAGCAAAATGCACAAGCTCCACTTTGCAGTTCTAGCTGATTGAGAACATCCTTCCTGTCCTCTCAGTCTCCAGGGCTCAGTGGTACCCCACTCCTTGCCTTACCCCTCAGCCTTGGCAGTACAGGGCTTCAGGACAGGGCTTGCTCAGTCTGTGTTCTCCCTGTGAGTGAGGCACAGTGCGAGCTCCCTACGGCTTCCCTCCGGTTTTGTTGCTCTCCATCCTCTTGCTTTCAGGAGAAAGATTGCCCAGAGGCTCATGAGCACACACAGGTGCACACAAAGGTCCTCACGGCAGGGGAGGACAGCGACATCCTCGGGGCAGCAGGTGCCCGACAAGTCGGTATCTAAGAAGCAGGAGGAGTGGTTGTAATCCAGCAGTGCTCATGAGAATAACACCACCTCCTTCTTCACCAGACCGAAGTCCCACCAGAGTCCTTGCTGGTAGAGAGGCCTTGGTGCACCTCTACCTAGACAAGAGGAGGTCAAGAATTGCGTTTGTCAAACCACCTCAGCTCCTCGAACAGGAAAAGCTTTCTGCCAAAATGCCAGCTGCAATGCCATCCTACTCTGCTGACCCAGCCTGGGGCATTCTCACTGTGAGCCTGCTGCTGTGACATCACTGAACAAAATGCCCATTTCTCTGAGCAGAGAAAATCTTGATTTCCCATCTTGATTCTCCTCTGTTGCTCTTGTGAAGCCAAGCTGCCCAGCCCCTGCTAGTCCTGCTCTAGACTTGCAGAGCGGCTGCCAAGGCTTTGCTTTCCTGTGCAAGCCACCTCACACTCCCCCAAGGCCAGACGAGGGGTGGAACAGCAGGAGATGGCACAGAAGACAACCACAAGTCACTGGGGTTAAAGCAGCCAGGAGGACCCCAAGCAGAGGGCAGTGATCATACAGACCATACCCATATTTCAAAGTCCTGCACAGCTCCAGAGAAGTGCCTGGATCCAGGAGGTTTCTGGTAAGGGTGGTCCTTGGCACAGAACTTTTCAAAGTGTTTCGGACTACCTGGAAAAAGGAAGCTGTGGGCAAGAGCCCTGAAGTTTTCCAGGATATGGACCAAAGGAATATGTACTCTTCAAACTGTACTTTAAAAATCAACTTACAGCACTAGTAAAAAGATGATGAATCTAGATGCTAATCTTTACATCATCAGGTCACTCTATGCCTGGAGCTCATTTGCCTTGCAAATACTCTGTTGTTACATTCTGTGTCCCTCCCTACCCACTTAAATGATTGACTCCACCCCAGAAAAGAACTTCTGTAGAAATTTCTGGAGGAGAGACAGATCCTGCCCCTCAAACCATGGGGCCTGTCAGCTACTCATCAGAGACCTATGACTTGGTGAGTTGGGCCTGGCTTTGCTTGATAACAGGGGTGGGAGGTAGTGTTGGCGTGGGCTGAAAGGCCAGGTTTCTGGCCATCTGTCTTCTAACCCTCCTCTTGGCAGAGGCAGAGCTTAAGCCATTTCTTATGCCAGCATAATCAGTCCTTGCATCCCTTAAGTCCAGACTTGACCACAACCACAAGGCTGTTGCTTGCAGAGAGCCAGAGTAGTGTGGCTACAGCCACTGTAATCCAGGGATGCAGGGTGTTCCGTTGGGGAAAGCTGCCCGGACCTGTACTGGCAAGCACTAAGCCCAAGTGCTGTCCTTGCATGAAGACACAGACCAGAGTGTCTGCAAAGGGCCAGGTGACTCACCTGGAGGGCAGGGCTCCAGCAGTCCCACCTTGTGCTGCCAGCCTCTCCCAGCCTCTGCTCCTTGCTGCCCTGCTGTCTGCACAGCAGACAGCACATTAGCACAGTATAGGCATGAACACTTACTCTGAGCCAGGCACCTTTTGCACCAGCCTTCAGTGGTACAAATGTCTATGTACACAGTGTGCAAAGCCCTGTACACCTTATCTGGTCTCCTTTCACAACTGGAATACCCAAGCAAACCCAGCCTTCTCTCCGTGTCTGTGAAAACCCTTGGTATAATCACCCTGCTTGCTTGCTCCACATCCAGGCTTCCATACATATGCCTCCACATACGTACAGGCTCCACATACACTCTGCTGAAAGGGGTTCAGTGAATATGCAGTATATTTACAAGAGGAGAATTTTAAAGAGAGGAAGATAAATTGCAAGAACTTCTTCTAACAGGGAGTGATGACACTAGGTATTCTACTTCATAGTTCTCTTCCCAGCCTTGACAAGTGAAAAAGAGCAGCTGCACCTTTTAGAGGATGTTGTGCTATCCAACGGGAAGGACACAGCAGCATTATCATTACCCTGGTTTTCAAATTTGGCATCTCAGAATTTTTTTTTTTTAACTACAGTGGCTCCCTGCAGCAGACCTCAGGATTAGGTATTCCAAAAAGAGAAATGTTGGATTCAGTTGTTACAAACTTTCTCTTCCTCCTTTTTTCCTACACACCAGGGAAGAGCAAGGATATGGAGGAGCAAGCTGTATCCTGCTTATTTCTTTTCTGATTCATCCAGTATAAAAATCCTTTGCAAATGGTGGTCATTCCTTTAAAACTTTTTTGGAGAAGACACTTCTTTCCCTGACCTCTGTTGAAGTTCAGTGGCAGCGCTAAAATTGATAGGTTAAAACCAAACTCAAACCTTTTTCACCTCCTTTTCTTTGCTTACAAAACTTTCCAAAATCCTTAGCTTAGTGATTTTATCTCTGGTGTGAATTCTTTTACATTGTAAAGGAGACCCTATGTGAGGGGAAGGGGGAGGGTTTTGGGGTGGAACCCAGCTGATTTTTGGACTAAACGCCCCCAGTCAGGTGCCACAGTAGGAAGAGTGTTAGACCTTTTCTCAGATTTCTGCAGCTGAGAGTTTGGCATATGTTGTTTCCCACCTCTGTCTCCTGGCATCTTCCCAGATTTGGCTCCCTCCCTGTTCCAGGGCGGCCACAGATATCACGTGAGCATCACTGTATTTGCTTTGGTGGTGCCATATGTTGCTTTACTTATCGCCAGTGCTTGTAGCAGCAACCTACCCACAGAGATTTGAAAAAAAAGTCCTCCAAAGTGTCTTGTCAAAGTGGCAACACAAACCCTGCCTTGTTTGATCAGGGGATTGTTTGATCAATTGAGCAATTGTGGAAGGAAAAATGATGAGAATGTTTGCACCAAAAGGGCATTTATCACACAGTATCAGACAGTGAATACAGTGAGGGCCCCACCTAAATTTTGATACCATATGAGACCATTTGACTCTAACCTTGCAGAAAAGTACCATGCCCAAAATGATAACCCTGTTTCTCCATAGCAAAAATGCTTTGCCTGCTAACCTTCCTCCTCTGCAGACTAGACAACCAAAACCACAGTTGCAGAAGAACCACTGAGATCTACACCAGGTTCCCTGAGGTTCCTCAGGCATTTTCATTGCAATGGGATCAACATGACTCAAGAGCATAAAGGCACCTACACTGCAGTAACATGGTATTTCCACAGGCCTTGGTCTTATTCCTGGATTTCCCTTGTTCAGCCCCTGGAGAAGTCATGAGCAGAAGCTCCATCAGTAGATTGTACTGATGCGGGCAATTACAGTTCTAAGGTTTTGAGAATGAAATGTGCTGCTCCCAGCCCTGGCATTGACTAGAAAGGAATGATTCACATGGAAAATCCGTAACAGCGCACAAGCTGCTTCACTTCTGCAGCCAAATATTTTGATTGCTGACAGTTGTGGGGAACTGAGAAAAACAGCTGACACACGGAGACCAGAATAACTCTGATGCAGATTATAGGGGTAAAGGGATCCCTGAACAAAAAGCACACAGGAACAGCTTTCCTAGGCATGCACTTGACTGCTATATTAGAGAGACACCACTTCTTCTCCCACCCCCAAATTTACTGCAATTGTCATGCAGGAGACCTGTGCAAAGGTCCCTCTTCATGCACACCGTTGACTTATCCCATCCCAGATCAGGCAGCCACCCACTTCCAGTCCTAGAATTGCAGCAGAGCCCCCAGAAGCCTTAGCTTGTCATATTCAGTGCATCTCCTGCAGCTCTGGTCCCTGCCCTTCCTGTCTTAGCCCAGACTCTGATTTTTCATCCTCTTTTATTTGTCTCCAACTCATCTCTGTCCG
The DNA here is from genome assembly GCA_013397075.1 of Rhabdornis inornatus. Classification (NCBI taxonomy): domain Eukaryota; kingdom Metazoa; phylum Chordata; class Aves; order Passeriformes; family Rhabdornithidae; genus Rhabdornis; species Rhabdornis inornatus. The sequence goes on along the minus strand of VWZS01002961.1, from coordinate 849,864 downwards.
CTTCTACCCACATGTGCTGATCTGCTTAGCGATGCAAGCAAGGACAAATCAGACACAGCTCCACAAACGCTTCCCCTACCCACAGTAAGTGGTTTACAGAAAGAGCCCTCCCTACTTGCTCCCCATCAGCAATCAGATGGTGTCTGATAGTGGCACTCAGCCTCTGCACTTCCGGCTCCAAATACAAGGTGATGCTGGAAACTGGCCAGCAGCCAAAGCCACTGAACACTGCCCAAGCTGCCTATCCACTGCCATTGATGGTGCTGGCATGGCTCCAAGGGAGGACTGACACTCCAGCCAGCAAACCCAGCCATTTTCCATCATTTAATTTTTCCCTTCAAAACTGGAATTGTCCAACCTCTTCCCAGTGAAATTTCCCATTCCAACATATAATCTGTTTTGGGTTTTCAGCACAGTCAACTGCACAGCCTGAGCAGCCTGGTTTGGTCACTACATCAAATAGCGAAGGTTTTTAGGTTGTTTTGCTTTTTCTCAGAGAGATTCAAGGATCTGGCCTTGGCCAACACATCACAGATTTCTGTGTATTGGTAACTCCTCTTGAAAGGTCCAGGTACAGAGTAGGCAGGAAATACTTTCAAGCTGGGGAAGAAAATAACTGGGAGGGATTTCTTAAGGTTTTTGTCTTTAGCAGCAATCTCTGATCTCCAAAATCATACCCTAAACCAGAAGAATAAAAGTTCTTTGGTAATACAAAATGCTTCTCACCAAAGGCTTGCAGCCCTACAGTTACATAAGCAAGAGCTGGGCAAGATTATTCCACACTTCTCCCAAGGACTTATTCAACCTTCTGCTGTCCACTGCTTGGGGACTGCCTGCACCAGCTTTCTGCTCTATGAGTTTGGTAATGCTCCGTAGGCTAATGCCCCATTAGCATGGCCAGGCTCCTCTTGGAACCATGCAGATGGTTTCAGCAGTAGAGGAGTGTTAGATAAGCCCTGCTGCTGCCAAGTGACCTCTTTACCCCCCCAGTCATGTGCAGAGGCACCCAGTGCATTACCCAGGGAAAGCTGCCTGAGAGAGAAGAAACATAAATCACCCTTCCCTAGCTAGGCACAATGCAAGACTCCAGGCTGGTCACAGTAATTTTGCTCAATAGCCCATTGGGTGAGCAAAAACCCCCAAAATCAGGTCTAAAACTGTGTAAAGCAGGGCTGGTATTTTTAGACTGGAGCTTTGGCTGATGAGGGAAGGAGCAGCAGGTGCAAACAGCTGCAGCTGGCAGTGAAAGGTATGAAAGCATTAGCAGAGACTTCCGCTGTGGTCAACACTGAAGTCTCAGCGCAGGTCTCCAGAGAGGGTGTGGGTGGGGGACTGCGGGGTGACTGCTGCTGAGCTCTTCCAAGTTGTCACTAAATATTAAGTTTGCCATAAGCCTCCTCCACTGCTCTCTTTTTGTGCAAGGCCAGCTGAAATATGAGCACCATCCAGGGAGTTCATCCTGAGCAGAATTCCAGCTTCCCAGCACTCAACACTTGCCCACAGCTTCAGCCCAAATACAGGCTGGTCAAGAAGATACAGCAAGCCAAGGGTGAATCATATCTGCAGCAGCTCTATTGCACTTGCCTTACTGGGTCAGCCTGGGGTCTGAATGGTGTTTTCCCTTCCCTTTGCTGCTCTGACTGCAAGTAATTCAGAAGTGAAAGGTTTATCAACAGAACAGGTCTCTCTCTCCATCATCTTATTCCTGTAGCTATGCACCATAGTGCCTCAGAGGCTTTCCTCCCATTGTGTTGAACACCTGCCCCACACCTTCCTCTAAGTGTGTGGAAAGTGATCTCAAAGGACAGCTCCTGCTGACTCCACCTCACCCTGCTCTGTCATAGGCAACTCTCAGGCCTCTGAGGAGGAGAAGGGGACAGGTTCACTACACAGAATTTGAGGTACAAATGTGCTGTGTGGTGAATCCTACGACCTTTACCTGACAGCAGGCAGCAGGCAGGACAGGAGTGGTTCGTATCAGAAATGGGTGGGAAAAATCAGGAAAGCTGGTAAAGGAGAGTTCCATTCTATGTGAGAAAGCACATAGAATTCACCAACAGGTAACTTGGCAAGAACCAGAAGATGAAACTGATTCTCTGGACACCAAAACATCCCCAAACACTCCAGTTAAGGATTACAGACTGACCAGCCCTCACTGTCCTAGATGGAGAAAACCCTCTACACCTGCTGCTGCACCTCCTGGCAGTGGAGGGGCCTCCAACGTCATCACACTGCAGACAGCATCTCCTCCTGGTGCAAGTGGGCTGCAGGACATGGGGGTGCTCTGCTCTAGGTCTGCCAGGTGCAGCTGAGGGATTGGGTTCTTGTGTTCAGAAACTCTCCTCCACTAACAAGACTCTCTCTCTTCCCCAGAGCCAGGTGGAGCTGAGCGGTTACTACGAAGCTGAGAACACCACCCCTTCTTTGGAGGGCTATTTTTGCTTCAACCCAGCCTCATCTGTGGTTGGCAACCAGGGAGACCCCTTCAGAAAGGTCTTCATGCCCCTCATCTATCTGGTGATGTTTGTGTTGGGGACTCTGGGCAATGCCCTGGTCCTGGTCATTTTAGAGAGGTTCAAGAGGTCTCGCACCACCACAGAAAACTTCCTTTTCCACCTCACCCTGGCCAACCTGGCACTGTTGTTCACCTTCCCATTCAGTGTGGTGGAGAGCTTGGCTGGGTGGATATTTGGGAAGTTCCTCTGCAAGATACTTAGTGCTGTCCACAAGATCAATTTCTACTGCAGTAGCATGCTGCTGGGGTGCATTGCAGTGGACCGCTACCTGGCCATTGTCTATGCAATCCACACCTACCGCAAACGCAGAGCTCGCTCCGTCCACCTCACCTGCACAGCTGTCTGGCTCTGCTCATTGCTTCTGACTTTACCTGATCTCATCTTCATGGAAGTCTGGACAGACGACAGCAACCACAGCATTTGCTATTTTCCAGAGGTTGGGATTGATGGAAACAATGCATGGCTGGCAACACGCTTCCTCTACCACACTGTGGGCTTCTTTGTGCCTCTGCTGGTCATGTGTTACTGCTACATGGCCATCATCCGGGCACTATGTCAGTCCCAGCGCCTGCAGAGACAAAAAGCTGTCCGTGTGGCCATCCTGGTTACAGGCATCTTCTTCCTCTGCTGGAGCCCGTACCACATCGTCATCTTCCTGAACACACTTATCAAGCTAGAAGCCTTCACCAAGAACTGCCTCCTGGAAGATGAGCTGGACACAGCCATCATGGTGACAGAGGCCATCGGCTTCACACACTGCTGCCTCAACCCCATCCTCTACGCTTTTATTGGGGTCAAGTTCCGTAACGACTTCTTCCGGATCCTGCAGGAGCTTGGCTGCATAAGCCAGGAGACCCTGCAGGAGATCCTGGAGGTGACAAGGAAGGGTAGTGGGATAGAGTCTGACAACACCACCTCCATCTCCACTTTCTAGCTGGGAAAGGCTGCCAGCAGGGCAGAAGTGGTCCGGGTCTTTCCTTCCCAGTGGCACACTTGCTGTGGTCTCAGTTACAACTTTCACAAGCATCCCCACAACTTTGTTCACTCCTCAGGAAACAGGTCCAATAGCCACCAAACACCCAAATCCCATCAGACACCTTGCTTGGCTCTTTCTGGTTCTCATACTTGTAGAGATTCACCTGGCAGTTGTTGGTGAATGCTGGATGTCTGATGGTCACTCTTGTTGGGCTGGATGAACTCGAGTGGGTTGAACCTGACATTCCCACCTCTCCCTTGAAAAACTGACTGCAGGCATCTTGTGCACAAAGCCAGGAACAGGACTGGGGTGCCAGGGTTAAGGAAAAAAGTGCAGCCAAGTAAATGAGTCATTTCAGTAAGCAGGTCTCCATTTCACTAGCTCAGGTTGGTACAGACATGCTCAAAGGAAGCCGTGGGACTCAGTGACCATAGCAACTGGAGAGATGCAGGTAGGACTGATGGGGGCTGCAAAGTTCAATCCAATAGCATGGGCATACAGTGCTGGACACTCTTTGACTGCAACACTGTCCTCCTACCGCATGACATCCCCTCAGCCAGCCACAACACATTCATCATCCCAACACAGCTCATGCCAGGAAGTCCTCCCACAGATTGAAGGACTTGACTGTCACAGACTCCTTTCCTGACACCAGTTGCATCCTTCCCCACTCATTTGAACTGTTTTACTGCTGTTATGACCTCCTGTGCGTGGCTACTGAACTGAATGCCTGACTATGCAAAAGTTTTCCTTTAAGGAACACCATCTGAGGAGATGGCTTCTTCTTGTGGCTGCACACGGGGAGAGAAACCACACAGCTTTGTAAGACTGATGGTATAACTTTTTTTTGTTTTTTGGCAGCTAGTTGTATGGCTATTTATGGGTTCTGAGAGCAAGGAGACCCACTGCCCCAGAGTAAGGGGTAATTTCTCTTTGCTTTTAGCAAGGCTAGAGGAAATGTGGCATTTTGCTTGGCACTATGCTTTCTGATAGTTTTCCTCCACCTGCATCTACAGGGCTTTCAGAGATTAAGTGCATCCAGCTGAACAGAGGACAAACCTTGGTGGTGATCTTGCCCTGAACTGCAAGTATGCAGAAACTGCTCAGATCAGGGCAGCTTGATGATAATTTGGTTCAAAATAAGAGCAGCATCTTTCCCCATCATTAATTCTTGCACTGCAAGCTGGTGTGTGGGGAAGCCCCAGCAGAGACTCAAGACAGCCTGCTGCTGCCTAGGAGGTCTTGTCACATTTAACATGGCAGCAGGCCCACAACACTCCTCCATGACATTTCTGTTCCTAAAGAGTGCTGTGGCCTGAACTGTAGGAGAGCCATACATACCAATGTCACATGAGCACAACCCTCCTCACATCTGCTCTTACCCATCACCTCACATTTTAAGCAATGTCAAAACAACGTTAGCTCTCCTGCGGCAGCTGGAATTTTGTGCTAACTTCACTTCTGAAGCTCATTTCACTAGCAGAGAACTCAGTCCCAGGTACTCACGGTACTCAAGGGCCCTGCTAAAAAGACCAGCCATTATGGAAAGGGGCCGCATTACCTCAGCCTGACTCAGGCAGAGATCTCAATAGCTTGATCTCATATTGTGACTTGAGGAGAAAACTCACCTAGTATAAGGCAGTCCACCATTTCCTGCAGCACCGCATCTTCAAAGATGAAACTTTCAAGTAATGGCGATTGTGGTCGTTCAGGCACGTACATGCAGCAGAGAAGGGCAAGTCTTTTAAGCCTGCACTTGTGTTCTCCACGGTTGTACCAGTGAGAAAACCCATTGCAGATGCACTGTAAACACCTAGCCAGCAGGTTATGGTGACAACTGTGTTTCTACATGAAAATGTTATTGAAAAAAATAATAGTCAAAGTGTAAAATTCTTACAGTGGTCACAAAGTAAAAAGAAAATCTGCACTCAAATGAGAGTGAACAGATTACACATATATTGTTACTATTGTTACTATAGCTTTACTAAGCACTGGTATGTACAAATCTTTAGGAAGTTTTGAGGTAAGCTGTAATAAACAGGTGAATAAAACACCATCTTCTCATGTACAGTGCTTGTAAGCATTTGTCCGTAACTGTGTCACATTATTCAAGGGAGATGCATCAGAGAGCACTAAGTGGGCAGATGGCACCTTTCTGACAAGCTCTGCTCAAATGGCTCAGAGGAGCACCTTGCTCAGATTCCCTTTCACCAGTGCCACAGAAGGCTCTGCTGTGTTCAGAGTCAGTCCAGACCTCTCTGCTTTATGGAGCGTCTTCCACTAACTGCACCTCCTGCCCCAGTTTTAAAGCAGCTGCTAACCTCACTGGAAGGCTGCCCTTATACCTACATTTCACTCAGCCTGGGAATAGCTTGGCTCAGAGCTGGCAGACCTTCCCCAAAGAGTTGCCATTGTTCCTCCCACAGCTGCCTGCAGCCAGCTTGCTGAATGGCGACAAGAAGAAAGCAAGAGGAACTCTCCTTCACTGCAGAGGAAGCTCTGCTTTCCATTCAGCAAAACCCTTGCTGTGTCCTCAAGGTTTGCATGGCTGTCATATCACCTTGCCCCTTTAGTGGGCTTCCCTGCTAAGTACTCACACTGCCAAAGCCACCCCTGCAGCTCTCAGGCAGACCTTCAGCCTTCCCTATGGAGCTCTGCTCAGCCCCTATCCCATGGCTACCAAGTGAGGCAGATGCACTCTGCCCACCCAGGCCACCAGGAAGGGGAACTGAGCCAAGGGGAGCTCCAAGGTGGCTCCTGGAGAAAGTAGGGAGATGGTGTGTGGGAAGGCAATGTCACCACCATCCACAGCACACCCTCTGCACCCCCAGTCCTGGACTGTGCTCTGCAAACAAGGCTCCAGCAGACAAGCCAGAGGAAGCCCTGGTCTCTGATGAAGGCAACCCCAAAGATGGGAACACAAAGACCCTCACAAACAACACACTGCTCTGCATTTCCTGCAGGGCAACCAAGTCTCCCAGGAGACAGAGCTGGGGCTCCAGCAGAACATTCTGCTACACACACACAGTGATCACAGAGCTGTGGCACGCAGTGGAGCATGCATGGGTAGGTGCAAGTAAGGGAACGCATGAATGAACGTGTGCCTGGGAGTGCTGCAGAGAAGGGGCTCCCTCAAGGCCCACACAATCCTTCCAGCACCTCTCATACTCTCTGTCTCTGCTGCAGTCCTGTGGAAAATCACATGGAAAAAGACAGGTACAGGTCAGGTCTTGAAATTTGTCTTTTTAATAAAAAGGCACCTATAAAACAGGTCAATACATTACAGGCAGCACAGATACCCAAAAACAAGCCTAAAAATTGTTTCAAATAAAAACCAATAAGATGTCTTCACATATTGTATTTATATATTTATATTTATATATATATATTTATATAATGGTACAAAATGACTGGGGAAGTTTCTCCATGGGATGACAGAGAACAGGTCAGTCAACTTTACCTCAATGTGAAAGCTAATTCCAGGTGTGTGATTATCCGACATACTGAAAGATGCAGTTTACCAGCATTCACTTTTTTGGAGCTGGAAAAACATGGCGAAGTCATGGCTAAAAGATGGGCAAACGTTCTACTGTGATTAGGTGGAGTCAGTACACAGAACTCAAGGTGAGGAGCCGAGCAATAAACTACAAGACACAAGACTAGACACAGGTCACGGCAGCGGGCAACCAGCTGACGGCAAACCTTGCCCAGGTCTAACAAGGACTGGCTGTCACTGAGCCTCCAAAGGAACTCCTGCCACATTGCTGTTCACAGACATGGTTGGGAGCAGTGCCCATGGCACAGGGGTGTTAGGCAGCATTTCTTCTCCCCATTGTTCAGCCATCACAGTGGTAGGGGTAGGGCTGGTTCCACAGCAGTGGGATTTTGCAGAAGAGCACCAACTGCAACTCCAGAGTCCTCAGCTCTGACCTAGCATCAGGATTTCCCTTTTGTACCCAGGGCTGCTGAGTCAAATGGCTTAGCTTTTGATTTGTCACTGAAGGACAGGTCTTCCTCCTGTTGCCAAGCAGAAATAGCATCGCACTGCCATGTCCCTGTGAACGCTCAGCACCGCTCTCCTGAGCACTGCACAGCCTGTGCCACAAGCCTGCAGGCTCCTGCTGATACAGGGACAATGTGCTTCTGACAGAGTGAGGACTGCAAGCCCCATGCAACCTCTTTGTTGGGCTGGGCAAAAGGGACAACAAGGAAAGTACAAACACATGGAGATCTCAACCAGGCTCAAACAACAGCTATCTACAGGCAAACAAAAAAACTTCGATACAGAAAATGTTATGGCTTCAAATTAGCCAAGACTTGCTGGTGGGTGATGAGCAAAGTTTGGGACTGTAATTGGTATTTGGATGTTTACGAGAAGCTATCAGCAGCCAACACCCTGAAGTGCAGCCAAGAGAAGCTACAGCCTTTCAGGCAAGTCAAGCTTAGAAAGAGCTACATCTGTTTGAGCCACATCCTCCCGCATGAAACACACACCTTTCAGATCAAGAATCCAACCAGCTAACATGCCAGGTCCAAAGCCTGGGCTGAAGATAATTCTTCTGCTCCAACTGCCACGGCAGGAAGGAGAACTTCTTGTGATTGTTCCTGTTTCACCACTTCAAAAATGTTACTTGCTCACATTGTATACAACAAACCCCCACAATGCAAGAGACTAGAGTAAGATCCTTCCTCAGATCCAAACCCATGCTTCTCACCCAGCACTACAAAATGCCCCAAAGCTTCAATGTATTCCCAACTGGACTTTATGTTTCCATCTTCTCACAGACTGGATGAAGACAGCTGCTGGGCTGACATTTCAGCACCCACCAGCCTTTCTAAACAGCTTGCAACCTGATAAAAAGTGTTACTGTTCACTCACTACTGGGCAACCTCCCTTTCCAAAGCCCTCTCCTCCCTGCAACAGCAAGTTGGGAAAGGTGAGCTCTGTTACAAGAGAGGTAGTGTGTTAAGCCTGGCTCTGCAAAGATAATCCTCCAGTGATTATGTGCCCCAGGTTTACCACTGGATGCTGGAATTGCAAGTCCCCACAGAGGTCCAGAGATACTGTGATGTGTGCAGAAATGTTCATGCATCACGACATACTCCCCTCTGTGAAAAAACATGGGAAAGATCATCAGGGCTGCATGTGGGAAGACCTTATGGAGTACAGGATGGAGAGGCTGGAGTGCATCCAGGAAAGCCAGAGTTGTCCAAATGGCATGTTTCTGCCAGCTTAGGAATGAGAGATTGCAACTCAACTTTGGCCTCTTCTGTCTGAAGCACAGGATGGCCGTGCTGCCGACACTGCTGAGGTAGAGTATTGCACTCAGGGACAGGTCCTCTTCAAGAGCTGGACCTCTCTTGTGCTACAGGGCAGGGCTGCTGCCAGTAGCTCAGGTTATGATGGAGTAAAGACTGCCTGCAAAACTCTACAGATGAAGGACTGACAAGCACCAGGAAAACCTGGGAAAGCATTTAATGGCAGGGGAGCGTGACACAGTGGTGAGGGGTAATGCATGAGTAATAGACTGGTGTAGGAAGGCTGCAGAAGATCAGTGTTCCCAGTTAGCCTCTCCTGGAAGCACTGGAATGCATCACTTCACTCACCTCAAAGCCCACCTGTCCCTACACATCACAACACCTTGCCTACAGGAAACATAGCATGAAGGGAAGAGAAGGGAGTGGAGGTGACAGAGCTGGTCAAGACCTTCAGGTCCAGTATGTTACCATCTGCAAAGCCCAGATTCCTGATGCTTCTCCAGCTGAAGGGCCAGCATCCTTCCCATCCCAGACACAGCAGCTTCTCCAGAGAGCAGCAACAGCTGCATCCTGTAAAGCTGTGCCCTCTGCCCTGCCAGATGACCACTGCTCCAGCATTTCACCAGGGCTACAGCTCGGTGCCCCCTACCCCCCCCAATGGCCCTTGGTCAGTGGTTATGTTTGTGTACTTGGCATAGTATCCATGTATCCATGGGACCTGAGATCTGCATGACACTGCACCACCCCCTCCTCTCCCACACATGCAAAACCATTCAGATGCATGAACAACACAGGTCTGACAGAGTCACTCTACAATGGGATCTCTCAACACCCTGTGCACCCTGGGGATCCTCCTGCCTCCCCCAAGGAGAGATTTCAATCCTTGTACACTGTTGCCTTTAGCATGTTTTTTTTTCTTTCTGTTTTTTAAAACATGTCTTGAGGCTTCTATTAAAACACAGAAATACAGAACAATTAAAAACCAGCACAAATTTTGCCTTTCTCAGCGACCTATTTACAGCTAGTTCCAAAAACCCTCTTGCACATTTTGGTTGCTTAAAAAGGAAGGACAAAAAAAAAATAGAGGGGAAAAAAGGGCAAGAAAAACACTTGACGGAGGAAAACCATAAGTGAAAACTTTACAAACTGCCACAAGGTCTGATGTCCCTGGTCACCACACAGGGTTCAAAGTAACAGCCCCATGCCCAGCCTCTCCACCCTCCTCTTCCCCAAAAAAGAAAGGAAAAAGAAGCCCAATTCACATCAAGTTTACTGCACATCTGGTTTGCTGTGTAGAGGCGAATCCGATATGAAAAGCATCCCACGTGGTGTCCTCCACTGGCATTGGCCCCCAACCCGCCCCCACAGAAAGGTTTAAAAATGTTTGTAGGGGCAGCCCCATCCCCTCCCCAGCCCTGAGCGCCAGTCAGGGTTAAAAAGGCAAGTTCGCCATGTTCCCAGGCCCAGGGATGTAACTCATCTGGCTGTCCAGGGAGACACTCCTCTGCCTCATCTGGTGCGTGACCATGAGGTTCTGCTGAGGTGGGGGCCCCATGAGAGAGCCCTGAGGTGACATCATATGTCCTGTCTGGGCATACATCTCCCCTGACACAGACATGCTTCTCTGCTTGGCCTGCATCAGCATGAAATTCTGCTGGGCCATCAGGCTCTGCTGCGGAGACATCATGCCCTGGTGCATGCTGTTGCCCATCATGCCTTGCTGGGGCGGTATGCCTGTCCTGCCCAGCATGGGCACTTGTCCAGGATGGCACATGGGCATGCTGAGTCCCCTCTGCACGCCCTGCTGCCCAGGGAGGCTGGGAGCATTCATACCTGGACGCACGGGGGGCTGCTCAGCCATCATGTTCTGCAGGTTCATGAGGTGGAGGTTGGAAGGCTGAGATTTGGGTGCCTGGCTGTCGTTCTTGGGGAAATACTGCAAGGTGCTGCTTGGCTTCTCTGATGGGATGATCCTGGACAGGTCAAACTCCGGGATCCCCGTGGGCGTGGGGCGGATGACCTCGCTGAGCTCAGGATCGTTCAGCACCGACGCCACCCCAGGAAGCACGGGCGGGTAGGGGTCACCAATCCGAGGAGGGATGTTCTTGCCCATCATGTGCTGCTGAGGGGGCATCTGGCCAGGCTGTTGGGAGGGAAGGTCCTCAGGTGGCAAGGGCATCCCTGGCGGGTAATGCTGCTGCATCCCAGGGCCACCTCCTGCACTGGGGGCCATGGGCATGCCTCCGGCAGGAGATGGCATGGCATTGTGGGGCTGCTGCATGCGGGGGAACACAAGCTGGTTAGAAGGAATCATCTGTGAACTGTTGGGCACAGGGCCACACTGCTGGTTCAACGAGTCCTGGGGACCCGGAGGCAGCATCATGGGGTTCTGGGGGGGCACGCCCGCCCCTGGCCCACTTGGATGCATAGGAATGTTGGAGCCCAAAGGGTTTGGGGAGGACATCATGGAGGTGGGAGGCGGTTCGTGGGAAAGGGGCTGCTGACCAGGCAGGTTCATTCCCATGGGGCTCTGAGCAGATCCAGGCCCCACAGAGTTCAAGTGCAGTTGATTTGGCTGATTCCCCGTCACGCCTAAGGACAGGAAAAAGAGAGAAGAGTTAACCCTTCCCACAGACCTTGCAGGGTTGCAAAATCCACATCCTGAAAGCCTGCCAAGCAGTCCTGCTCAGAATGCCCTGAGCATGGAGCATGATGCTCAGTAAGCAGCTCCAAAATGGGCTTACAAAGCACCAACATCAGGAAAAAGTTTTTCCAACTCCAGCTCCTCAAGCCCACAAACACAAGAGGGCTCTTCCAGCTTCATCCAGTCCCATGCTAGATTTGTAATTTCTTCCATTCCCCTGATTTTAGAGTCCTGGCTGGCTCGGTGTGTGCCTATACCATTGTCTCATCAGGACTCTCAGCTGCCTGAAAGGCAGCAAGGAGTGACACTTCACCACTGCCTGCCACAGGGTTTACCACCCAGCAAGCTCCAGTGACCACACAACCTCAGGTGTTGAGGAGGACAAAAGCAGAAGAGCCAGCAGCCCAGCACAAGTGCTGTCTGGGCAGGAAGGCCTGTGCCCATCAGAAAAGCAGAGCAGCTATCAGTGCCTGCGGAGGCAGCCCATGCATTTGCATGCCTGCGGTCAACCTAAGTGAACTGCTCAGCAGTGAAAGAGTCAAAAAGTTGATTTTTCATTCTCAAAACTGCCGAAGATATTTATCAGACAGCTTTAGACCCCTAAATCAAGTGGTAGAGCATGTTGGAATTCCCCTTTGGGCTTGTCACCACATGACAAAAAACACCCATTTGCCTAGATGTCCTCAGCAGTGCCATTAGTTAGTGGAGCATATCTGGCCTACTGAAATCACAACTGTGCAGGCACTTGGGCTCCACTCAAAACACCAGACACTCAAGCCCCATTCAGAGCATCCCTGTCCCACTGCACAAGAACACAAGGGCTCTAAGCAGCAGACCTCTGCCTGCAAGTCCTGGACCTGAGAAAACTCCAGGAGCCATGAAAACTCAGGCCAAATGCATCTACATGGATAAAGGTAAAAAACTTCCAGGTCTTGTGAAAGGACTCAAGCCAGAGCAGCTCAAGTCCTTCCACCCAAGCTAGAAGCTGACGGACAGCCTGGGCAGAGGGCAGGTAAGTGCAGAGACTGTTACAAACAAGGGGAAATTTAAGCTATGTGACATGGCAGTCATGGGGAGATCAGAGTTTCTAATACCTCCTCTACCTGCTGCCACAGGTCCACTGGCAGCCACAAGACAGTCTGACCTCTCACAAGCCCATCTCCGAAAGCAGATACCTGACATACTTCCAGGTGGGAGCATAGGCCTGTCTGGCAGCAGCTCGTCATCAGAGGTGGCGATGGTTTTGATGGCATTGTGATAAAGTGGCGTGGAGCTGGGCATGGCATACTTGGACATCTGGGACATCATCAGTGAGAGGGGGTTCTGGGAAGGGGATGGATCTGGAGAGGAAGTAAAAGGCATGTTCGGATTCATGGTGCTAGAGGTGTTGCTGGCTGGTGCGGAAGAGCTGCTCCGAGGCCCAGAAGGGAGAGAACCTGCAAGCAAGAGAGAAATCAACTTTGTATTGTAAGCCACACACTGTGGCTTGCTCCCACCAGAGAGCAACCCTGTTCCCTCCTCCTGACAGCAGTGACCAGAGGAGGCTGCAAAGCACAGAGCTGGCCTAGTCCAGCACTCTGTGGACTCTGAGAAGGCTCATGTAGAGACCCTGCTCCAGAGCAGTGACAGACTTCCACTTAAACCTGCCCGACTGCCCAGCGCAGACACAGCATTTACTGCCTGAATCCCAGATCTACCTGAAAAGGCCCTGTTTGGACCCCTGGGAAAAAATACTTGCTCTGTGAGATGTGGGGCCAGGCACAGGAACACATCTTCCCACTCCAGAGAGAGCTCGTGGGCTGGAGAGAAACCCTGTCCATAAACTCACCAAAACTAAGCACAGACATGCACTCGCATACAAGACATCCAGCATACCCTGATCCAGTGCTCCGATGGAAGCAGATGAGTTCATATTGAGAGTCTGCTTGCTCTGGTTGACTCCTGGGCTGGGCATGGTGGCTTTGGGAGATGGCACCCAACCAGGGGAAGAAACAGCCATAGAAGGGGACTTCAGGCGGCTTGGTGAGCCAGTGGGAGACCGGACGTTGAGAGAGGAACTCATCACTTGGGGGGACTTGAGAGGTCCAGACTGGTTTGAAGGTGGCATGCTGACCATCTGCGAGGGTGTCTGTGGGGACTTGAGATTGGCAGACGGGGAGGTGACCAGTGGTGAATGCACCTGGCTAAGGGTGGGAGACTTGAGGTGACCCATACTGGGGGAATTCATCTGGTTGATGTTGATGGTGAGTTCAGAGGGCCGGCGGCCCAGCCCCCGGGAAGGTGCTGGGTGCATGCTGGCCAGGTTTCCCCCTGGTGTGGGAGTGGGATTGGAGGCCGGAGGCAGAGGAATGTGGCTGAGTCTGGTGGTGCCACTGATGCTTCCAACGGGCATGGTGCCCTGTTCAGGGCTGAATACATCTGAGCCACTGCCCATCTCCTGGGGCAGGTTGGGGTAAGACCCTTGCCCAGTTGAGAAGCCTTGCTGTCCTTGGTTGGGGAACTGTGGGGGAATCATCATTTTCTGGGGTCCCGTTAGTATTGCACTGCCATTGCCATTCTGAGCCCTAACCCTGGCTAGCTCCTCAGGGTTCATGCCCTGGTGGGTCATCATTTCAGGGCCCCTCATCTTCTGCGACATCATCATCTGCTGCTGTGGGGTCATCTGGACATTGAGGTTCATGTTCATGTTCATATTGACATTCATGTTCATGTTGAGGTTGCCAGGGCCCATGGGTGTGTCCACGTCTCGAAGGCCTGACTGACTCATAGGAGGGCTCAGCATCCCCCGAGTGCCTGCAAAATCCATTCCCATTGGGGCACTGCTCAGGCTCTCACCCGTTATCTGCCCAGCAAACATAGATGGGTCCATCTGCCTGTGAGCCTGCATCATCCTCTCCATTTCCATGCCCTGGCTCATGGAGTTGCTGGATATCCCCATGGGCCTCTGCATTGCCACTGGGCGTTTCTCCATGAGCTGATGCCGCAGGATCTCCTCTCTGGCACGGGGATTCATGAACCTTTCTGGGTCCCCCTGCCCTGGTGGGTAGGGCAAGCTGCCTTGTGGAAAGTTCCCAGGGCCTCCCATAGAAGACATATCATCGCTCCATCCCATGCTGGGCCTGACTGGCCTCTGCATGGCATTCATGGGCCCAAGAGCATCCAAGGGCATGTTCTGCATCCCTCCAAAGCCCGAGACTCTCTGCATTTGATTCCCAGAAAACCGTGGCCCAGGGAAGGGTGGCCCTCCCCGCAGCTGCAGAGGGTCCTGCACATCTATGGGTCCCCGCAGCTGGCTGCCCATCCCTGGTGGCCACTGGTCTCCAGGCTTGCTGTGGTAGGGTGGTGGAGGCCCACGCATCATCATGCTCCCCATTGACTGCGGGATCATGATCTCCTGCATGGACCGGCCGTGGATGCTGATCTGCTCCTCTTTCCGTCGCTTTTCCTCATAGTACTCTTCCTGCAACTTCCTCCAGGCCACTTGCTCTGGTGTCAGGCTGTCCTGGTTCAGCCGCTGCATCATCATGTTCATCTGCTGTCCCATGTCAGAGCCAGGGTGGTGGGGCACCTCGTGCTCCAGGCTGGGCCCACCAAGGCTCTGGGTCTGGGAGATCATGGACTGCAGAGGCTCTTCATACTTCTTCATGCTGGTAGGGGGTGCAGGGGGCTGGGCAGGGGCAGCCTGTGGCTGAGGGGCAGTCCCCCCCTCACCCACATTTTGGCTGGACTTCAGGAAGGGCTCAGCCTCCCCACTGCGCAACAGCAGACGCTCAATGTCTCTCAGGGTCTGCAAAGAGCGCTCTCGGTGCTCCAGCTGCTCCTTTGAGAGCCCTTCTGAGTTCATCGTGTTCCTGGGGCCCAGGCCTGCCTGCCCATTCCCCGGCATCCCTGGGCCTGGGCCCTCTCCAAGGAGGCTGGAGCTGGGTGTGGCAGAGGAATCCACTTGCCCAGGCTGCATGGTGCTGGCAGATGCAGTGGGTGTATTTGGATGGTTACTTCCAGGCTGGTTGCTGCTGCTATTGTTCCCCAAAGAGCTGGGAGTCAGATCTCTCCGGCCATCTTCACTTGTCCCTTCCTGAGGCAGGCTGCTGGGTGCAGGCAAAGGTGTTTGACTGATGGCCTGAGGTGGTGGGGCTGGAGGCTGTGGTGGGGGAGGCTGTGCCTGTGGTTGACTTGCTTGAGGGGCCAGTGACTGGGACTGTGGAGTGTTGGCAGCAGGAGGGTTAATTGGAAGTGGCTCAGCAACGCCCAGCACTTTAGGAGCAGGTGGTGCCTGGCAGAGAAAAGGGGAAGAAACCTGAGCAGAGAAAGATCCCAGGAAGGTATTCATCCCTGCACCCTGAAGGAGACCTCTCTGTCCCAAAATGAAGCCTCATGGCAGTTCACCTTCATTCCTTGCAGGAATAAATGTAGGTACTACTACATGATCTAGGAATGCACAAGCAGGTACTCCGTACACGTGGCTGAGGGAACATGCCATGCCCCATCCCAAACTTTTCACAGCTGACAATATCAAGGACTTGTGCCAAAGAGATTTCGCAGCAAAGCAGCTTCCCACCCCACTGAAAGGGCATTCTGGCAACCCCTTCTTTCACAGCTGTGCCAGGGGATGGGGGAGAATGGCCACATCAGATAGGAACCGTAATAGTGGGCAGCATGTGCCAACAGGAGCAGTTGGGTCACAGGCGGTATACCTGGTCTAGCTTTGCCCGTGGGACATTCTGTTGATGGTAGGCCAGAATAGAGTCAGCTCGGCCCTGCAGGACAGCTTCTGCAGCTCTGGGGAGAGAGCACAAATCACTTGAGAACAGGAACTGTGCCCCATCCTACCCATTCAAGGCCCCAGTTACCACCTCCGTTCTTCAGTTCTGCAGGAAGAAGAAAATCTCTGGAGGTAACCAAGAAGGTGGAATGTTCTCAGAGTCCTCCCATCTGTCCTGCACAGCCCCCAGTGAGGATGATCACCTGCTGTTCAATTTCCCTCTTCCCATGCCCTGTGACAGTCTTTGCTTTGTGCCTGCTGTCCTAAGGTGGTTGTCATCAAGATGCTCTGAGACTTCCCACACTGAACCTGTGGTACAGCAGAGCTCTAAAACTAAACAGACTAGGCTAAACAGACTAAACTAACTGCTAAGACTCTATGGTTGAGACAATGCAGGACAAGGAGAATACCATGTATTACATTACACTCCCCGTGACACCCACCCCTTAGGTAGTTTTGAATCAGACCAGCAGCCCACACTGCTTTGGGTGAATCATTGTGTTGGATGCTGACTAGATGGGCTCTACGGTGGTGAAATAGAGTGTGGAGCCTCACTGGGAGGAAGTGGGCATTTAAGTCCAAGTTTGCCCACCTGAAGTGGCTGCCAGCATACCTCACGAATCCCAGGGGTTTCCCACCCTGTGCAACCAGAGAGACACAGGTTTCTCCAGCTCTCTTGTGCTCAAGTGCTGCATGCAGCAGGAAGGTGTGACAAGGCCGGCCAGGTGTGGCAAGGCCAGCCAGTACCAGTGGGGGAGGTATAGGGTTTACCGCTTACGTGTTAGCAAGGTGCGTTGTGAAGACGTAAACAAACTGTGAAGGCTGCTTCCCTGTTCCGCCGCCTCCGCCTCCTGCAGCCTCTGACCGCAAGCCAGGGGCAGCACCATGGGGCACGCCGGAAGCACTGCTCTCGCTCAGGGTAGGCAGCGGGTTGGACCCTGGGCCAAGCTGTGGGGCCGTGGACATGGCAGGATCTGCTACATGACAGCCTGCGGGAGCAGAGCAGAGAGCTGCGGGCGGGCCGCCGGCAGGGGGCAGCACGGGCCCGCCCGGCCCGGGGCCGCTGCGCACGGCAGAGCTGTCAATCCTCAGCGTTATTCAGTAAGATATTACTAAGCACTGCAATTACCAGAGGCATGCCTTGCCTTCCTCTACCCTCGCCCCTTAACTCAGCTGGCTCCTTGCTCCCTTCCAGCTGCCTCTCCCCATCGCAGCAGCTCCTGCAGCCCGACCCTGCCACCGCAGGAGACACCTCTGGGAACCTGCTGAGGGGACACGGGCACTGCCTCCTTGCCAGCCCCTACCCCTGGGCAGCCCCACCGTGACCCATTCCCGCCAGGCAGATCTGGGAGCAGGCTGTGACAAGGGACACAGCGCTATCCCTTCCTGCACAGGCTGCACAGGCTGTGGACTGTGCTGAGAAGTGCAAGTGGATGTTCTGGAGAAGATGGCAACAATGTGCTGGCAGGCACAGAGGCCACCCTCTTCTTGCTTTTCTACGCATTCATGCTCTCCAGCAGACAACATGGACATCTCCTTGGACCCCACAGGACCTTTCCCCATCTCTCAAACATTCTCCCTGTTAACAGTTTGAAAGCAAAGTGAATTGTAGATACACAATGTCAAAGAATGCTGATGCTTTTGGAAAATAGAGACCTACACTTCATTGTCCCAAAAAGTGCATACCTTAGGCCAGCTCAGCTCTGCCTGAACCACTGTCAAGACCCCAAGAGTCTCTTTAGACTCAGCTGTCTTTACAACACAGATGCAGAGAGAAAGGTGAGTGGCCTGGCACAGACTCAGCTGCTCCAACAAGAGCAATGCACGTCACACACTCTGGCTGCCATTATGACCAGGGTAATGTGGCCAGAGCAACATACAGCAGGAACATTGAAACTCAACACCTTTCCCTCCAGCATCTCAGTAGCATCTCTGCAAAATAAGTCCCAGACCCCACTTCATGGCAAACATCCTCACAGCACAATGACCACCAACTGCAATGGGCCCCCACACACTCGGCCAAGTGAGCACACACAGGCAAAGCTAGAGGTGCCAGTGTCATCAGCCCTCCTGAGGCACAGAAGGACCTGGCTTTATTCAAGCTCCAGAGCTGGTAAGGAGGCAGTCACTCACTGTGTGCACTGCTGATGGGTTTGTCGTCTTCCTCGCTGTCCGGCCCAGAGCACCATTCATCACCGCTATATGGCTGCTTCCTTTCCAGCACACACCGTCGCTTACTACGGGGAGCCACCTCACCTGCAAAGGGACAAGGCCATCAGAGGTGCTTAAGGGGCTGAAAAGCTGGGGTTCCTGCCCAGCTGGGTGCTGCATGCTGGCAGTGCCAACCCAACCAAGATGCACTGAGCAATAAACCTTATGCTAACATCTGCCCAGCACTAGTTAAGAACCTGAAGCATCTGCTCAGTCTGGACTCCTTGTCTTAGCAGCCAGACATAGTGAGACTTTCCTGTGAGAGCCAAAGTTTTAGAATGAGATGTATTTCTAACTGCCTGAAAGGAATCTATGCACACAGGATGTCCACCTGCAGTGCCAAACTACAGAGCTTTGGGTATTAACTGTAAATTTAAAGGGTCTGTGATTCAGAAATTAAAATCTGAATATAGAATGGGAGGGCGCATTCACATCCTTTGTAGGAACAAGAGACAGACTCTGCCCTTTGTCAACATCACTCAGGCAGGGGCCTTCATGCTCTCTATAATATGCTCCCTCCATGCGTCCCCCCTCTCAGATGGGACTGATGCAGCTCAGAGAGGAAGTGGCTTGCCTAAAGGCACTTAGGGACTCAGGGAGAGCAATCAGACACAGGATGAATTACTTCCAGTTGTGTGCTTTAACTAATGAAACATTGTCTGGCCTTACTATTTTACATTGTCTTTTTTACGTCATGACCATATTCACATGATCTGTCAGTGTATTAGGAACATAGGAGATTCGGGTATTTCTGATCAAGCCATTTTAATAATCTTCCTGTGGAAGTGTCTTTACAAGACAGTTCTGGGATAAAACTGCAAACACTTATGATCAGTGGTGTACGGTTACCCCTGTAACACTGTGGGGAGAAAGCCTTCCTGGTGGCAGGAAGTCCATTCAGTTACACTCTACCTGTTCTTCCATGGCACAGCTCTGGCCTAAGCCAGTCAGGCAACATGGCTTTGACTGTGAAAACAAATCCTTAGGAGAACAAGCCAGGACAGCAGCTCTGTGTCTGCAGACTGGGTGTGAGTCTTGGTTGGAACCAAGGGCACAACTGGAATTTCTCCTCCTACAACTGTCTGTGGGATGCTCAAGTATCACACAGCCACTGAGCACAGAGCTTGATGGAATGCAAGAGGTTACAGGGAAGGCCGCTGAGGACAGGGAAGGCAAAGGGTTTAGAAGCACTGACTCAGCCCTTTTCCAGAAGCCACATGCTGTAACACAAGAGTCATCCATTGCTGATGAAACCACAGAACAGTTCAGACAGTGACCCTCACAGCACCTCCTTGCTAACTGACTGAATCGTTGGGCAGCTGCAACCCCACAAAGCAGCTCTCTACCATCATCAAGGAGATAGAGAACAACTCAGTCTCAAGTCAAAAGTTTGCACATTGCACATGCAGGGACATTCGGTGTAGTTTCACTGAACTATGCTGTTGCTTAGATAGCCTCAGTAGCCTGTGAAAACCAATGCCAGATTCGGGATGTAACAAACAGTTTAGTGAATGAAATGCAAAGCAAATGAGAATTCAGCCACTTCAGTCCAAAAACTGCAGATATGACAAGCAGTGATGCAAAGTCACATAGGCAGCCAGGACAAGCCTGAACAGAAGGCACAGCACAGAAACCAAAGATGCTCATATCCCAAGTCCTGCCAGGATGTTTGTAGCAACCGAGAGGAGGACATGCTGAGGCAAGGTCTAGGAGAGCATTACCTTTTGATTCTGTGTCCTGTGACGGGGTGCTGGCTTCTCGCTGTTCTCCAGAGTCCACTGAGATACTTCGTTCCCGCTTCACCTTGCCCTTCAAGGAGCTGAAGTTTGGGACAGCATTCTGGCTGGTTTTCAGTCCAGAGTTGCCAGGGGAAATCTGAGTGGCCTTGCTGCCATGGCTGCCTGCCCCCACACCCTTTGAGCCCAAGTTACAGGTGGGCGCTTGGCTCACATTATGGTGCTGGGCCAGGGCACTGCTGCTGCCTGCCTTGCCATGGCTGGGCAGTTTGTTGTCAGGGTGCATTGGCTTGGCTAAAGCTTCCCACAGTGCCAGTGGAAGGAGCTCCCAGGCCCTTCGATCAGAAACCTGCAAGAGAAAAGAGCAGAAAGTCAGCATGGTGCCCCTCACACAGATGCAGCTGCTGGGGGCACAGCCCAGGACCAGTGCACTGGGGCTGTTGCTTGGTCACAGGGCCAGACAAAGTCCATTGCAAGGCACAACCCAGAGCTGCTCATGCTGGGAATTAGCCTTGGCACCTTTGAGC
The DNA here is from genome assembly GCA_013397075.1 of Rhabdornis inornatus. NCBI lineage: Eukaryota > Metazoa > Chordata > Aves > Passeriformes > Rhabdornithidae > Rhabdornis > Rhabdornis inornatus. The sequence goes on along the minus strand of VWZS01002961.1, from coordinate 829,233 downwards.
AAAAAATCCTGCTCTGCAGTTACTCACTCACATGCTGACAAGCTGTAAACTCTCACCCAGGCAAGGCAGACTTGCCAGTACTTCAAGGAACAGCCACAGATACAAGAGCCCCCATTTCCAAGGCCAAGATGAGAAATGGGTGATCCATGCCAGACTGGCCCTTTGATGAGCAGAAGGATGCTCAGAGCTATTTTGCAGGTGTTCCCAGAGCTTAGACAACTTTGTGACCCTAGAGAGAAATCTGGTGCCCTACTGTTTTCAGGAACCCCTTTTGCTGCTAAGTAAGTTTCCTCTGCCCTGCAGAACACACAGAAGACAACTGAGCAGATAGTCTTGACACAAGCCTATAAAGAGAAAACTGGAGCAGAGCAGGGGACAAAGGCTGAGGCAACTGAGAAGGAGGCAGTCGGTTGCAAGGCAAGGGCAGAGCCAGGAAGTGCAGGCACTCATCAGACAAGCTCTGCCTCTCCCAGGGACATAAGGGACAGCTCCAGCTCATACTTTAAAGCTCTGGGTTAAAGCAGGGGGTGTTAACTTTAGCAGGAGCTTCCAGCCCAAAAGGATAATACAATGTGCCACAGGCCTGCTCAGATAGCCAGATGATGGTCGCCTGCTCAAAACCCAGCTCAGCTTTCTAAATAGCCCACAGGCTGGGGCAGAATCTGGCAGAGAAGAGGAGGTTAGGGCAGAACACAGAGGTTTCTGGGCTGAGGGACATGCATGCAGCTAAGTAATGCTGCAGTAGCCCTCCTTGCAGGATCTGGTTGCCTTGACAAAGTCTCTTGCTCACACTGGGAATATACCCCTTGGAACTCTGCACAGGCATTAGAGATTGCTGAGATGCAGCTCCATATCACATTGTGTATTCTGGAAGGCCACCACAAACTCTTGGTCCAAAACACAACCCTGGTAACTACATCCTAACCCTAACCCTGTCAGAGTCTTTTTTACTTCTTGGGGAAGCAGGAGGGAAGGAGAGTAAACCACATGTTCATGGAAGCTGAGGTATCACTCTGCTCACATCCGCTATATGCTCTGCATGACATCCCCACAATGCACCCGAGAAGCTTTCCTGTGCATAGGCTGAGAAATTTCCCAGCACACAAGGAGGGGATTGCTGTGGTCTGTTCCTCCCATTTGGACCATGCAAGCCAGATGCTGCGCACAGATTTCTTCTGCCACCCAGGGACAGGAAGCATCAGCTCCAGACCAAACCCCAGGTATCTAAATAGCACTGCAAGAGCTCAGCAGCACTACACATGCTGCTCCTAGCTTGCTGAAGGTGACCCTGGAGATGCCACTAGCAAAAGCCAAGTGCTCACTCTACCAGGGCAAATCACTGCACCCTTGCAAAGAAAGCAGAGTGAAGCACACTTTGCAGACCCATTATCCCCAAAAGACTGTGATCACCGCAAGGCCAGGCTGCAGCTTGTCATACACCATGAGCGAATTCTGTGACTGCAGAAAGGGTCTTCTCTGCAAAGAGGTCTTCTCAGCACCTGCCTCCCTGCAAGCTGAGCTGGAGGCTGCTGGCATGCTATGCAAACACTGCTGTGGCACAGCCCGCCCAAGCATTCTTCCTTAGAGGGATCCTTCATGCACAGCTTGGCCTATTATTCATTGCTTCCTAGCTAGGAGTTGTTAGTTGCTCCCTCCTCCTCCACCTCCGCCCCACACACCTCGGTCAGGGCTCTGCTCTAGCCCGGAGGAAGATGGTGAGCTACAGCACTGATTAATTTTCACAGCACATAGGGGAGTTGCTAGCCCTTTAAGTGTCAGCCAGTCTCGCTTGCTGCTCTTGTTCTCCAGAGACCTATTAATAGCAGCTGGAAAGATCACATCACTCTCTGGATATTTATACCCCTCATTCCACACCAGGAGAGATTTATATCAGAGCTGCTGTCCCAGTGCCTGCCCAATTGCTCTGTCAAACCACTTGCAGGGGGAGGGGAGCTGAGCGGGGAAAGAGACACGGAGAGGGCAAGCGGGGAGGAGGAGAAAGTCCATATGGCACAAGCTGCAGCGTTAAGCACACATGCTGCCTGCAGCCACTGGCTGGCCAGCCACAGGGAGCCTTCAGCCCCACTGGAAGAGGTTGCTGCCAGACAGCATTCCAGAAAGCAAGCCCTGCAGCAGCTCCTGCTGCTGGTGGCCCAGAGGCCCTCCCCCACCTCCGCTTTGCCGCACTCACAATCCCTGCAACACTCTGCACCACAGTCCTGAGGGTCATAAACCCACTGACGCCACTGTGTGGCTACACCTGCTGAGGAGGTGCTTCCATTTACACGGTAGGTTAGGAGATCCAGGTCTGCCTGTGGCACATCTGCACGGGCATGATATTGTAACATGATAGAGTGTTTGCAACAGATCCCAAAATGCTTCACTGAAAATGTGAATGCTTGGCAGCACCGCAGCATTAACCCTAGTACAGCCCAGTACGGTGAATACTTCAGGGAGGAAGGAAGAAGCCCAGGGCCCTGAAAAGCCCACGCCTGCAGAGTCCAGAGACGCACCTCCTGTCCCCCTGGCTCTCAGATGAGACTGCATAGAACACACACCTCGATCCCGAAGGACCTGGCAGTTGCCATGACAAAACCTTCAGGCACTGCCTGCAGCATGGATGGGCCTCATCAGCTGTGAGGTTCCTCCAGAATGTAACATTTGGGGGGCACCTACCTTCTTTCTTCATTTTGGACTAGGCTGGTGCTCCAAGGAGGTCATTCAAAACCTGAGGCAGGATGGAAAGCTACCCTGGGCTGACAGAGGGACCTGGCTAAACTTCGGAAAGCCCTCCTCTTCTAGTGTCCACTCAGCGGGATAACACTTGCCTCACAACTCCTAATGGGACAAATGCCAGAAGCAGCTGCCTGAAGATTCTGCTCTGCTGTAAGGAGTAGCAACAGCTGGATTCTGTTGCAGATGGACAGCAGGTATCCACCTCAGCCTCTCATCTGTCTGCCTGCAGCATGACAATAGGCATCTCAAGTGCTGTAAGCTCCTTCCACATACCCTGAGATTCAAACTAGATTTCAGCAGGCATGCCATACATCTGGGCCACGGAAGACAATTAACTAGAAAGTAGATACACTGACACCAGGAGACAAACAATCCAAAACATCTTGAAAAGAACATGACAAAAAGAAGACTACAAAAGTCTTTCTCTGCAATTTAGCAACACACCCACTCCAGCCTGGTAGTTTTAAAGACAATAGCAAACTTAATTTCCAGTGGTTAAAGCAAGGAGATGAGATTCCCGGCTTCTGCTCCTGGCGACCACCAATTCCACTTGTGAGCCCAAGCAAGATGCCTGGGTTTTGGGTGCCTTGATTCCACCATCATTACACAGGGGGACAACGCAGGCAACCTCATGCAGGGAGGGAGGCTTTCAAGGCACAGTAAGTATCTGTTGAACAAAGGGGCACATCCAAATGCAGACAGTGTTTGCACCTGATACATCTGAAAAGCCACAGCTTAAATCTAAAGCTGGGACCTTAGCAGATGAGAAATCTTGAAACAAAGTAACAAAAATTGCTTTCCGTAAACCTCCTTCACTACAGTCTGAACAGCAGCAGAGGGAGAGGAGTAAACTCTGGGCAGGAGAGACTGTGCTGACATATTTGCAATCTGAGAATTGTTAGCCGATAGCTGAAGAAACCTGAAACCCCGCTGCATTCCCGGCAGACTTTCTGGTGAATCATGCTCCCACTCTCTCCAAAGGACGATAACATGGATTCCCAACACTGCTGCAAAGAATGAGGAGCCCACGCCTGCCACCAGCCTTGCAGCTTCCACATCTGGGAGCTGGCTGACATTGCTGCTATGCTCTCCCTCTCGGAAGAAGGTGCAAGAGAGGAAGCCAGAACAACAGAGTGGCGATGATTCAAAAGGGAAGGCGCTTTGCCGCACCTCCCTCCCATCAGATGCTGGGAAAAGCTCTTGTGAAACCCAGATGACTACCAAGTTGTGCATACACAGTGGATACCAGAACCCAGGCCTCCTGAGCTGTGCTGTGTGTTCCATAGCTCACCAAAACCCAACATACAAAATCAAAATGGGTTGTGACACAGTGATGCAACACACAGAAAGTCATCGAACCCTTCTCTGCCAGCCTGTCCAGGAAGTAACAAGACCAGATTACCATTGCAAACACCGTCTAAGCACATAACCTATGCTGATAACCACCTAATCACTCACTACAAGATGCAATCCTGGACAACCCAATCCAAATCCGTGAACACCACCACAAACTCATGCTGAACACCTTGGCTTTGGAAATGAGAGGTCCTAAGCAAGCTGAAGGGCTTCTTGAAGAAAGACATTAGACAGAGAACAACAGGAGAGACTCCAGAAACCTGCAGCTCCCTCCTGACATACCACGCACTCCAAATCTGGATGAGATCCCCAGCATACGACCCAACATCAGTCCTAGATTACCAGTCCTCCCAGGGTTAACAGCAGACGGGGTTGAACACCTCCAAAAAAAAACCACACTACGTCAATAAAGTCAGGGTATTTCATGGAGAGAAAGACTACAACAAACTTTCCAGAAGTGAGATTTCTGAGATATGAGACCCTTGGATCATTTCTGATTTGAGAAAAGACCAGAATCAGAAACTTGAGCTTTCCCATGCAAAAATCGTTGTTTCAAAACAATCTTTTTCACAAGACCATTCAACAGGTTTGGAGTCTGTTCCAGCGAGAAACAAACCCCTCAAAACCAGCAGCGAAATAGCATTGCTGTCAGCCAGCCAGCTCCAGCCAAGAGTCAGGGATGGGCTTGAACACCCAGATGAGCCTGAAACCAACCTAAGCACAACAAGCACAGCTGCAAGACAATCCACTATACAGCAACCTGTAACTACAGGATCATCTCCCTGACCCCAGTATGGGAACACTTGCCTGAGAGTGTTCAGTTCATCACCAGCGACAACTGCTTTAACCCAGGCTGCTGCTACTAAAGGCATTCTCGTTTAAGCTTTACTTTGGCCAGACAGACTCAGAGGCACTGAAAGACAGGGAATTCCAATGGGCAATTCTGCTGACAAGGGTCATCTGTCTTGAATGTGTCATGAAATTGCCTTGCCCTTATACCATCAGAGTGATAAACTGGAGAAGTCCCTTTTCACTTCTATTTATTTCTTGGATCCTTCTTGTGCCCTTTTAAATGGCAGAGAAGGTGGTGCCCTCGACAGGTGTATGAGAGGGTTCTGAAAGATCTGCAGTGAGAATCTAGTGCTCTTTTGAATCCTAGCAGTTCTCTGAGTCGTTTTGGCAGGCCCTGATCTCCTGTCATTTGGAGCTGCCTTGAGAATGATGAATTTCTGTGGGGCTACTTGGCCACAAGTCTCAAAGGTTTTTAGTAGAACAAAACCTCAGATTCATTTTCCCTTCCACCTAGGGACACACATCCTATGTAACGTAGGTGGAAGCTGAGACTCAGAGACAGCAAAGTGAATTGGGAATATTATTTGGTTTCTGGCCAGTACCCTACAGTCTCTATCCTGTCACAGCTTCAGCCCAATCAGGGTCAGAAGACCTCTTCTAGTCCTTACTTCTCCCCCTACTTTAACAGTTTCTCCCACTACTCTCCTCCTTACTGCAGCACCAGCCAGAGCCTGCTTCCCTGTCCTGTGCTGAGGGGGTTTCCAGATCTAACACCAAAATTGCAGATCCTTCTAGCTTTCCAGTCCAACTGGTGCGTTCCCTAAAGAAACCCTGCATGTGCCAGGCATTACTGGACAGTCACACGTGGCTCCCTTGGGATGATAACAAGGAACTGCTTCATACAATGGATAGTGCGACTTGCTGGGGATGGGCCAGTGAGAGACCTGCAGGAAGCTGCAGGTGCCCCACAAGAAGGACAGTACAGCCACCTGTATGCTGCAGCTTGGCAGACAGCAGTCGAGTAACAGCATCTAGTAGGCCAGGAAGCAAAGCCAGAAATGTCTTCCAAAGGTACTGCTGCTGCTCAGGGAGCTTCAATTTCCTCTGAGGCAGGATCTCATCCTGCAGTATATGAAATCTGGCCAGGAACACGGGCTGCTGTGACAGCTGGACACCCCCCTACAGTCTTTGGCTGTGCTGGGATGCACAAAGACAAGCTCATCTGTACATGAATGGGGCAGTTTCCCTGAGAAAATCCTTCTGGCAGTTAACACCACAGGCTGCAGTGCAAGGCCACAACACAGACCTCCCTGGACAGTTGCTACATGGGATGAAGAGGCCTCCTTAGACCATTTCCACTGTTTGTACACTGGGGTTACTGGGACTGGGCAAGAAAGCCTAGCTAGTGAGCTGTGCCTCACACTGCCTCTGCTATACCAGCTCTCTTGAGGAGCAGGGCTCACAGCTGAGACCTTAAAACCTCACCTTTCCCACAAGAATCACAAGGGAGACATGTCTTGCCTAGGGTCACACAGGTCAGATAAACAGCTGATGTAGCTGAACCTATGAGGAGTCTTTCACCTGCATCTAGGATTCAGTAACCACTTTAGGATCCTTTGGCAATAACAAAAGAAGTCTGCAATGCCAGCAGTGTTCAGGATTGAACTCAGCAATGCCAGAACTTCAAGAGGAGCTTCCAAGCTTTAACACAGCAGTTTCTACTCTTCTTTTTATAAGAAAGTCTCTTTGCAGGGCTCTGTGACAGACTAGCCATTGTCAGCAGGGCCATCACACTGGCTGCCTTCCCTGCCCTCTGTCTCCAAGCCAGAGACACAAGGGTTCCTGAGCACTGTAGGGTCTGTTGCCTTCATTCCAGCTGTCCAGAAGCATCAGATTTTCCGAGTGCCCCACCTCTGGGCCCGAGGTGGAGCCTATGGGACGAAGCCACTAGGTGTCACCGTCACGCAGGGCATCCACAGCCCGGCCAGAGCTGAGCACAGGCACGCTCACCGCACCTCCTGCCAGCACAGCAGTGCCTGGGCTGGGGCACGCTGTGTGCCCTCGGACCACAGGCTTCCTTGGCACCTCAGCCCTCACACCAGGGCCTCCGCAGCGTGAGGAGGGTTGTGCTGGGGAGCAGAGCCACGCACCACATCCCTGCAGCAGATGCTTACTACAGTCAGATTAAAGCAGCATGGAGATGCCTGTTGCACACTGCAAGAGAGGGCTAGACGTCCTATACTACCTTGCAGAAAATCTCCCTGAAACACTAGCTCTCCCTATAAGCAAGCTTAGATCACTTTCCAGCTTGAAGAACGGCACAGTCTTTGTGGACAGGGCCCCAGCAGGAAACCCTTGTGGCAGGGACTCTGCTACCACCTCTCTCAGTGCCCTGTACCCGAGCTGCACCCAGCTGTACAACCAGCAGTGCAACATGTTTGTCTTTGAGGAGGCTCACGGCAGAGAGCTGGGGAAGAGTTAGACTCTTCCTGTGCCAAATCCTGGAACTAAATGCAATATACAAAGGACACACCTGCATAAAAGGAAGAGGCTGGAACGTCTGCAGGCCTGCAAACTGTCTGGATTGCAGCACCATGTTTGTGCAACTGGGCACACACATGTATGTACCCCAGCACACCCGGGGAGAGGGAGCTGGCAGAGAAATCCAAGAAAGAGGGGGAAGCAGGATGGCTGCCCCAACACCTTTGCCCCCACACTGCCCTCTGCCAGCATGGACTGTAGAAGAGATGCAGTGAGCTGCTGAGCACTCCTCCAAGATTATAAATACCAGCCCCAGCAGCAGCAAACACTGGGCTCTATAATTAAACCACGGCTGAGGTCACTTCCTTTTCCCAGCAGCTCCGTCCAGCCCCCACCCGGTTGCCTCGTATTTGCATGGCATCATGACTAAGGCACATCGGGGTGTAAGGTCATAGGGGAAGCAGCTATGCAACTACCTCGCAGGAAATTCCACCCTGGGAAACCCCTTCACCATCCTCAGCGCAGAGAGGATCAGCACAGATCCTGCAGCTGAGTGGTGGCAGCTGCCTGCAGGCAGTACTGGGACTACAGTGTTTGGCTGGAAAGGGAGGGAAAGACCTCGAGGAGAGGGGAGCCACTGCTCCCCATCTGACTTTACTATCAGAGTCTGGGCTAGCACCAATCCGGAGAGACGTTTCCCTGTACACACCAAGATAGCGGCTGCTCTATCTCCTCACCATGCTTCACCTTTACCCTCAGAAGCCTCCTCCATATGTAAAGCTGAAACTCCCCAGCTTCTGCCACTCAACAGGTGCAAAAAAGCAGCACGGCCTTCCCCACGGACCCAGTCTCGAGTCCCAGGGGCTACTCTGCCCTTATGCACTCATGCAACTCACAGAGTTCCACCAGAGACACAGCGATCTAACCCTGGCCAGGCCTCCAACAATCCGAAAGGAAACAGGCAAAAAAAGACCTAGGAATTGCCCCATCTCACTAACTGCAGCCCTCTGGGGAAGCAGTGAGCCCTCTGTAGCAGGAGATGTACAGCCACAGATGAAGAGAAAGGCCCAGAGGGAGCCTGCCCTGGGGCTCCCCACACAGAGCCCCTTTTCCCCACCAGGAGAGAGAGATCTTGTTAACTCATGACTGGCCAAGTGGGCAAGGGCTTCTGACATTCCCCCAGCTCTGAAGTTTGCAGGAAGCTTTGGAGTTTGCAGTGGTCCTTGTGGACAGAGGCCAAGTGTCCAGACTCAGCTAGATCAAGCTCTGAAGCAGCATTGTTTGCACTAGGTACAGCAGCTGAGGTCATCAAGTGCTCACAACTCAGCCCTTCGCCCTCCACAGTTAGCTCTAGTTCTGCTCTTATTTAAGAAACAGAACATACTAAGAAAAGTTATTGCAACAACAAAGACCAGGGTACAAAGGAGGGGAGAACAGTGCAAAGGCTACCAAGTGGGAGGAAATAAGAGATCTTTCGGAAGGTGGACGGCCGTTTAGGTAATGATATGAACAAGTTAGCGTCAGGATTTTCAGAGGAACTAGTCGGAGACTTTCACAAGGTATCTATTAGGTTTCGAAGTCCTCAGCTGCTTGGATTACTGAGACATTTCACCAGTCTCTGAGCCAGCATGAGATACATCGGGGTCAACATCTCTGAAGACAGACATCCAGAAAGTTTCCTGTACAGAGTCTTAGCATGCTAGTCAAATGCCTCTTCCTCTCCCTCGTCCCACGGATTCTGGAGAGGAAGTTTGTGACAGAGCAGAGGTGCGGAGGCAGCCCTATAACCCCTCGAATCAGCTGATCAGGAAACACACATAGCAGAAAGCTGTGGGGAAACACAACTGCTATGGAAAGAGGGACAGTGCAGAGCCAGCGAGCAGAGTGGGACACGATCGTCCAGCTCCTTTGGCCAGCGACAGGGTACTTGTTGTCCTTTTCGGCACACGGATACTGTGCTTTGGCTCCGAGCCTGCACCCGCAGCGAGGCACGCCTGTGCCCTCCGAGGCTGTCTCCACAACAACAAGAACCAGAAGCCACAGCAGACCTCGAGCAGCTCATTGGCCCGAGATCACGTTACAGGACAGGAAGGAAGAAGGCACTTTGATCAGTCTGGAATTGCTTTAAACAGGTTCCACACCGATATCTCAGCCACTAGAGTTAACCCCCCAACACCCTAAATGTCCCATTCCTAAAGACATGTCCTGCTCTGGCATGCACATCGGGGCCCAAGCAACCCAGCCACAGATGGCTGCTCCCAAGGAAAGGTCATGCCAGAAGGCAGCCTAGAAGAAGGCAGAGAGCCTCCGTACACCTCGTCAGAGGAAATCAAGGCTCAACGGGGCCCTACCTCTGTAGTGTATGCCTTTAGCACAGGCATGTGCTAGCTGTCCTCAAAACAGCAGCAAGAGGTGATTTTAGAGGCAGCTTGCAGACACAGGCTGATGCTCCCCTGCAGCTCCCCTCCTCGCACTCCAGCGCAGTGGGAGTTCCTCCACCTGCCTATGGGACCTCCTGCCCCATGTATGCCGATCCTGCAGCCTGCTCCTGGCAGGCAGAGGGTTAATGATGCCCAGGGAACTGCAGGAAACCTCTTCCTTGCCCTCTCAGGAACAATGGGGCCATTGTGGGAGGCCGGGCAAGTGTGGGCAGATCCCAGGACTGGCAGTTACCCAACTGGGCACGTTGTTCCTGCCAGGTTCTCTCTCTCTCTGCCTCCTCAGGTAGGGTGGCTGCCAGCCCTTCCTGTGGGCCCTGGAAGAACACTGGTCAGCCCAGCCACAGGAACACCATGTCAGCATGCCCGGTGGCCCTGCCAAGCAACCTCACTCCTACCGATATCTCTAGGTACAAAATAAAGTCAGACAGCCACAGACACAAAGCTGCCAGATGAAACCACCATGCAGCAGACCAGACTGTGAGCTGGCTGAGCACTGCCAGCACTGCCGGCACTGCCAGCACACCTGAGTATCCAGCAGGATCAGCTGTGCTTTCAGGATATGTGGGGGGTGCTGCAGGAGCTGAAACCAGTTTTTCTCACCATAAAGTCACATTTCGATTGTGGGTGCAAGTGCTGACCTGGGATCAAGAGCTTCTGGGAAAACTGAGAACTCCTCCATGTGACACACAGGTGAGCAGTGAGAACACAACTGTGCGTGGGGGGACTACGGTGACTGCTTTCCAAGCCTCCACAGTCTGAAAGCAGAACGAATAAGCAAGGAAGCAAGCAGCTCCAACACACTCCCACTCTCTACAGATTTGCATCTCCCATGCCCAGCACATCAATGTACAGAAGACTCAGGGATGCTCTGGATTCAAACCCTCAAGGCATAGAGCTGATCTCCAAGGCAAGATCAGCACTCTATGTCACACTCCCAGACTTTACAGCAGAGTTCCATGCCCCCTTGGGCATGGAATCAAGATATGCAACAACAAACCCTGCTCATTGAGGCACACACTGAGCATCTGCGTGAAACCTTTGGCCAAGCATCTGACTGGACAAATAGCCTGACTTAGGGCTGCTGCATGCCCCTCTAACATTGGAAATGCCTCTGGCTGGTTCACAGGAGATGCAGTGCAAAGGCTAGTGGAAAACAGCCCTGTAAGACTCGGCACTGCCTCCCTGGGATCTTCATGCTAGGCACAAGCTGGCAGGCAGAGAGCAGCTCCCAATATCTGGATTAGCTGAAGTCCCAACAGAGGAAACGTGCGGCCCAGGTCCATGCCGTGTGTGCCACTGTGCACAATCACCACAGCTCAAACCCTACAGGATCAAATGCCTATGATCAGTTGTGAGGGAGGAATGTCCTTTTCCACTTGATGCTGCAGCTGCTTCCCCCGCCTCACAACTACACTCAATCTTCCAATTTTTAGGAGCACAAATACAGGCCATCGTTCTCTGACCTGGCAGCACCAACTCTGCCAATAGCACCCACGTCTGTCTCTTTTTTTATCCAGTCTCAGTGCGCTGCACTAGCTCCAGGAGTGCCACTACTCCCTAATTTTGCCAGAGGCGGACTCAAGAGCAGCTTGAGCAGACTCACACAGCTCCCCAGGTTTGCACCCCAGTTCATGCCAGTGTCTTCTTCCCTGCAACTCTCAGATAACTACTCTGTCAGTTCTTCACCTGAGGGCATGGCTTTCTTCCTTCCCTCCAGATCACTTTCTCCCATGTCTGATACTCAGCTCTGTGAAGGCCACTCCAAGATATGCAAAAGAAGTTAAGTACAACACTACCTCAGACCCCAAAAGGGAGACTAGATGCTCTCAAAGAAAGGACTGCAAATAGAGCTGTCACTGCAAACCTGCCATGCGCCTCACTTGGCAGCCAGCTCTGTTCAGCAAAGCAGCACAACCCCCAGATGGGTTTTGCTCGTCCCTAAATGCTCAAGCACAAGAGTCGAAGATGAGGGCAGGTAAAAGCATCTGATGGATGTGACAGGGTTTAACCTGTATCTCTTTAGAAGATGGCACACCAGAAAGAAAACACAGTATCTTCACAGCTTCCAACAGGGAAAAGGAAGAATCTGGGTAACCTTTTGCTAAAAGAGAAAAGAAAAAGAAAGAAAAATAAAAATAAAAAAGAGAAAAAAATCAGGGCAAGAGGGACAAAACAATCTTTGTCCTCATTTTGCTGGTCACGCAAGCACAGGGCAGCCGCAGTACCCACTGCCCCAACTTGGTCAGCAAATAATAACCACAACCAGCCCATTTTCACTGAGGCTTATAGAAACCAGGCTCCATGGCCTAGGGAAAGCTGCATCCCCTGAGAAAGAGCTAGAGCATAGATGGGATTTCCCATCTACACTGATAATCGGCTCACAGAAAGCAGATAGCACAGCACACCCCCAGAAGTCATCACTCGGCTCTACCATGTTTGCTCCAGATGCCATCCCTTTAAACATGGCTCCAGAGACCACACAAGGGTTAAATCTGCCTATAAATATCTGTTCTCAGCAGGGCTGCTGCTCTGAACCCTCCAGCCATCTGTTCTAACTTTCCCCCATCTAAGACTCTAACATCTGAAACATGCTCACAATTCTTAGGAGTGTTCCCAAAAATAGACCAGTGCCATGGCTTAGCCGTGTTGCCAGTGTCTGTGAGCACAGGAGCATGTATACTGGTGCCTGTGCCAGCACAAGCCCAGAGTCATGCAAATATGAACACGTCTGCCTCTATGACAGCGAGCAGGCCTGCACCAGCATGGGTCTGTTTGCATCCGTGCTGGCGTGGGTGTGCCTGCTTAACTGCAAATTCATGTGAATCCGCAGGAGCATGTTCATGCTGGTGTGAACCTGTATCTGTACACGTGTGTGTCTGTACCAGCGCGTGGGCGTGAGAGAAGGTGGAAGCCTCTCTGCTGGTGGATGTGATGGAAGTCTTGCCGTGCCTTCTACCTCAGCAGGGCAGCAGTGCTGCAGGACACAGCCAGGCACCTCTCCTCCTGCAGCCCAGCCCTGCTTGGCCTCTGCACAAGAAGTCCCGCTGTATCCAGGCCCTGGCACTCCAATCTAGACAGGGAGCCTACCCTACAGCGCAGCAGGGAACAGAGGACACCAGTTCTCTTGTTCAATGCTTGGCTCAGCAAATTCAGCAGTCCCACCTCTGGGCACCAGAACCTCACTGGGAAAGCAAGTGAAGCCTGATACATGTGAGGCCCAGGACACACCACCCTACTCACATCCAGCTGCAGCTTGCAGGATTTTCTCAAACACTCCATAGAGAGAGCCCAGGCAAGGCCGCAGATATAACAACTTTGGAGCAGAGTGGGCTCCAAGTCTCTCACAGCTCTTTCCAAACATCACAGACATGAGTGAGTTCACCATTCTGACTGCCAAGCCCATTAGCCTCACTCCACATGGGCAAATCCAGGAGACAACAATCATCTTCATGGTCAAAGGCAAAATAGGAAATGAGCTGTCAGCTCATTTCCAGATCTGGACACACCGTCCAGGAGCAGACAGACCATTCTCCTGAGCATCGTCAAGACACAGTGCTACCCATCTGCCCTGTGCCAAACAAAGCTCATACTCAAACTCCCATTATTCACTGGAGACCATCACAAAGAAGCTCAGCCCTAGCTGTTGGTGCTGCTGACACCACATTGCAAGATGATATGCATGCACAGCCCCAGGGAGGGGACACGCACAGTCCATCCTCCACATAGTGACAACAGCCCGAGGATGAGACAGCAGCTACATTTTCATCTCTAACTACTTCCACAAGAGTGATTTTCCCTTCCAGACCAAGTAAAACTACAGACAAAGCTCCAAACACAAAGTGTCTGGCTATGCAGGATGGGGCTTTTTCGGAGTGCTCCATTTCTACCAGTCCCTAACCCCCATGGTGATGTGATGTCAAACACCTGCCACAACACAGCACATGTGTTGCTAAGCCTCCTTGGTCAGCACACACACACACACACAGAGCCCACTGGCAGCTAACACTGTGAGGGGCTCCCTCAAAACTGTCCCAATAGGTGTGGGCCAGTGGGAGGGACTGAGCCCATTGAAGTGTCATTTGCCTTTCTCTGGAGTGCATTCAAAAGGGCACCTGAGAAGTAGGAAGGTTGGAAGGCAGAAAGTACATACCACCACAGTTTTGCTCAGGGTTTGCCAAGCTGTCCATTGCCTTTCACCCCTCTGGAGATAGCCAGCTAACTTCAAGAACTATAAGCAAGACTTTCAGTGAAACCTAAAATGCAGGTACTCCTTCAACTCAGGTGACAACAGAAACAGAAAAGAGCTTGAAATTCCAGCTCTTCATTTCAGGCTTTGGCAGGGAGACGACCCAGGAAACAGCCTCAGAAGACTGAGTCAACACAGCTGTACTTTGAGAGGGAAAAAACCCCATTGATTCAGGTATTGATTTGCTGTAGGAGTTTGTGTTTGTTTAGAAGTTTGCCTATGGGTCAGATCTCGTTACAAGCATCTTTCCTGATGATGAGGTTAGAAACAGACTGTGCCAAACTCCAGTCACCTGCCTTGGAAGCAGAATGCAGGTAAGCCTGTAACTTAAGTAGTCCCTCAGGGATGCTTCCCTCCTCCACTCCCTCAACTTCAAAAACCACATTGCTGGGTGGAGGAACACCACAAACAGCTGTAAGGCAGCACCAGCATTTTGAGGAGTCCAGCTAGGGTGTAAACAGGGGGGCTGAAGGCCAGGCAGCTCATCAGAAGTTTCAGATCATGAGATGGAAAAGATTTAAACAGCAGATCCATTTCAGGATTATTTTCCCCACCCCTATCTGTCAGAAAGAGCAATGGGATTTCGAGATCCCCACAGGTTTGCAATCCAATCAGGCAAGGACTGAAAAATTACACTAACTAGGACAAAACTGAACTGACAAGTCTTGTTTCTTTCTCTCTGGCAAAACCAAAAGCACACAGGTTAAGTACCAGGATCAAGCAGACATCCACTAACAGAGATAATTACCAAAAGCACTGCACACAAGAAGTTCCTCTACAGGGTCAGGTCCCCAGTGCGCCCCATGTTTGGTGGAAAACAATGGTATCCCCTTCAGTAGCTGGCCACAAGTGTCAGCAAACTACAGGCCACTGTATTATTTTCCAAACTGCTCCTCCTCTTCCTCTGTCTTGGATGGTTGCTGAGTGAATGACCATGAATAAGTTTAAGGAAAAAGGGTGGCTCTGTCAGCCACAGTGATTCCACCAGAGAGCCACTCAGGTATTGCTACAGAGCTCTCCTCTTCCCACACCTTGTCAAGCCAATGGGCATAAGCTTTAAGAGATGGGAAAGGAAAGAGAAGTGATGACAGACTGAGGACTAGGCACTAGGCAGGAGATACATCCCCAGCATCCTCCTGACCCCAAAGCTCCCCTTACCACTCAACAAGTGTGCAGCATCCATTCCCCTCTACTAATTTCCAGTCCCAGAAATCTCTGCCAACACCAGATCCCAGCATCACTTCTCGCTTTTCTTCACCTCTTCTGAGTTGCTGCCATAATTCCTGTATGAAACACAGATGTCTGCCCACTGCAGCACTTCCACAGCGACCTCCAGCTTCACCATACAGCAGACCATCAGAATGGCCACCAGCCATCAGAGAAGAGATGGGGGCACAATTACATATGTGGAGACATACGTCTTGAGGAATAACAGAGCTATCATTCCCCTCGTGTCTGCATTCCCCATGTGACACGTGGCAAAGAGGCTCAGCCTTACCAGCAACTTGTGGGTACCTTTCCCCACTGTGTTCTTAACCCTCTTTGTCCATCTTTCAGTTCCCTTCATTTCAACAGAGCAAACTATTGTGAAGGATTTATTTTGCCTCTTAACATTTCTTAGCCCATCACATCCTTGCTAAGATAAAAAACAGTAAATCAGTTTCTCCCCTTCCCCACTTTTGCTGCCTTGCAAGTATGTACCGTGATTAAGTTGTGATACATGACAGAGGAAGCAGCAAACTAGTTCAGACCAATCTGGATACCCTCAGCTACTGCGTGGCTCACAGCAGGCAGCCAGCTGCTCCCTCTCATGCAGCCCCCTTGCTGAAGTATACAGAAGCAAGTCAGACTGGAGAATTTGCTGCATTGTATGCATTTGAAATAGCAAAAATCATCACAGAAATTAAGAAAATCTTAACCGGACAATTTGCATCTGAAAACTTCTCACTGGAGGAGCCTCCTTTATTTACAGCTAAGTTTTACTTCTGTGGGGTGCCACATGCTCTGGCACCCAGTGATCCACTGCAAGCTGGGACACACATTGAGATCCCATGACTTGTCACAATCTGTCACACAGTTCAGGCTGGAACTAAGGCTTGCCACAAGGAAGGAAGGAAGGAGCAGAGTGAGTACTTAGATCACACCTGCTTCACCCCCTGCACCATCTCCTCTCCACCCTGAGAATGGGTCACAAGGCTGCCCACAGATGGGGCAACAGAATTTTGATGCCTAGGAATTAAAGATGTTGATGGCCAAACCACAGGCCACAGCAAGAAAGCCACCCCTTGTGCTCCCGTTCTCAGAATACCAGACACATTGTGAGCAACCCAACAGCACGAGGTGCTTGAAACCTGGCCAGCTGCCCATGCAGACTGCCACCAGAGCAGCCAAACAAGGTCTCCCCCTTGACAAAAAAGCATCTTGTCCCTCTACAAGATGTTGGCTATTCACACAAGAGTGTTGTTGGCTCCCATCTTCCCAGTGGAAGAGACAACTGCAGGACACATTTCAACCAGACCACCCCTACACCACAGCAGCCAGGAAAATACTCAGAACCTCACATAGCTTCCTGCCCCTCGAAAGACATCTCATGGCCAGCATGGCTTCTGGGTGTCACCGTCCAAAGGAGACGTGACTCTCAGTTCCCATCCTCCCAGGCGTGGCCTGCATGGCCTTGGGCAAGGCACTTCACCTCTCTATCTAATTGCCTGAACAACAGCAGATGCTGCCATCGTCCTGAAAAGGCCTAAACACAGCAAGAGAGGTCCCTCTCCTCCCAGGCAGCATCACTGTGAGCAGAAGCAAGAAGGCAAAACCAGGCTACCCTCCCGCACCTTCTCTCCCTAGGCTGATTCTGAAAATAAAAACCAGCTTCCACTTGTCCCAGCCCCAAGAGAGAAGGAGGCAGAAAGAGGTTTGTTGTAAATATGTGAAACTGTCACTAAGTAAAGGAGAAAAAAATCCAGGGGGAAGGGGGGTGGAATAAGGGAGGGGACAAAATTGCATTTTTACTTCTGGTGGCCAGCCAGCTGACTGAATCAGCCAGTTTGGTCACTTGCCATATAGATTTAAAAACAAAACCAAGCCTCAGAGAGAGAAGGGGGTTCGGATGAATGTGCTTTTTTCTTGTGTGTCAAGTAAATCCTAGACCAGCCCAAGGCATGTTTAGGAAAATGGCTTCCCTGCCTCATTGTGCCCAGGGGTGCAGCACAGAGCAAGGCACAGCACAGGTCTGCCAGTGCCAGTGCAGTGTGAGCCTCCCTCTACAGCACTTTACTCCTGGCAAACCACTGGGTCTGAAAAAGAAGTGCAGTGAAAGTCTAAGGCTCCGGGGCTACCCTCAGAGCTGATGCCCTCCAGCCACCTCAAGGGCTAAGGACTACAGCCTGGGTCCCCAGGCAGGTGTCACCTGCCTGACGGGTGGCACTGAGGTGACCTGCTCCATTCAATGTGTCCTACACCTGCTGGGAAGAGGGCTGTGGAATCTAGGCTGCCTGCTGCTGCAGCTGCTCTTGGGCTATGGGCTACGGCTGCGTTCGGTGGGCACCTCCTCACCATGGCCTGCTCTTTGCCAGAGGAATGTGCACAGGAGGTGGGAGGAGCATGGAAGAGATTGTTTAGAAATAACAGCTCCCATTTTATTTATCTGGATCTCACAGTGCCCATGGCATGGTAGCCACTTGTAGGAGTGTTCTGTTCCCAAAGTACTGTACAAACAAAAACACATGCTCCCCCCACCTTTGCAGCAACTCAACATGCTGGCATGTTCAGCGCAACACCAGACAGGCAGTGCTCACTGTTCCACGCCAACTCAGCACTTCCATACAACGGGATGGTCACGAAATCCTATGTGAATAAGCAGTTCTTGGCACTTTCCAGCTGCAGCAGTCATTACAAACACTAGCTGGTGAAGGAAGCCTCATGAGCCTCCCACGCAGTGATCTCCCATAGAAACTGGCCAGCCTCCCTGGCAATTAATCCACCATTCACTGCAAGGAGTGCAGACAGAATAAGTTACCTAAGGAGCTGACAACAGGTAAATACAAACCCTGCTCCTATTTCCATTTCAAGACAGCAGAACTGAGGCAAAGAAAAACCAAGGCCCTGTCCATAGCTGCCCCAACCATCAGCAAGGTCAAGAAGAAAACCTTTGCTCTTTGGTTCCCAGTCTCCAGCATGGACAACAAGACAATACTGAAATGTGGTCCATCAGCAGATGCTCACTGGCCCCATGGGGGCCCAGAAGAGGATGCAGATGTGCACCTGCAGGTGGGGGAAGCAGGTGCAGGATTCCCCCAGGGACTGCTGCAGCAAGGCACCTGGGGAGGCTGCTGCTGCCTGCACTGGCTCATGCAGGAAGCAGGCAGACAGACGCAAGTACAGCAGCCAAGCTGGATGGGACCCAGCACTGCAGGGTGAGGGGCACTGTTCACGAACCATGGCTGGAGCTCTCCCCAGCCTTCAGCCTTCCCCAAAAAGGCATGCCTCACCTAATAGAGGTGTTTTGGGCTTGAGCAGGAGAAGCACAGTGTGGGGGTAGGGACAGGGTAGGGGAACAACAGACAGAGGCTTGCAGTGAGCTAAAAGGGGAGATTTAATAACTGTTGGAAAAAATGGCTGCTTTATTGCAGGCAGCTTGTAAACCCTGGAGCCTGAAGGTCTGGGAGTAATTTCTCCCTCCCACGTGCTGGGCTCAGTTTGTACTGGGGGTCAGAGGCCAGTGCTTTTCCAAAGCATTCTGGGACAGATGCCAACTGGAGCAGGCTGCTCAACACCACTCCTGCAGCAGGGCCTGGGCTTTGAGCAGCAGGCTGGAGCTACTATTAACCCTTTGTGGGGTGATTTCTCCCTTCCCCCTCTCCTGGCTCCAACCCTCCAGTGCAGAGAAGACAGCTGCTGCAGCCCACCCCACATAAGTCCAGGCTAAGGGAGACCACTAGCCTCCCAAAAGGGTCAGCTGGTGCTTGGTGTTGCCCAGGGCCTGTGATTAGCTCCCTGTATGCTGGCTCAGGCTGCTCTTGACCCACTAGCAACAGAATCCTGCTTGCGGGTCCAATCCAGGAGTTGGAGTCCTTGCAGAGGAAAACAAGAGCCCAGGAGTGACAGCCGAGCACTTGGGGTAAAGTCTTGCACCAGCCTTGGCACAGAGGGAATGGTAACTCATGGGAAGGCACCCAGCACCAGCCCCTGCAGTCCATACACCTACACCTGCCATGCCACTTCCCATGGGAAGCTTTTGGGCACAAAGTCACAACCAGAGGCACTAACCGAGGCACTCACAGGAGAGAGGGCTCCCGTGGCCAGGGTCCTGATGGACTCCTGGCACTCCTTCCCTGCTCAAAGGAAGGATGTCCTCCCCAGCAATCTCCTGGGCCCTGGTGCTCCCTCTGCCTCCAATTATCAGTGCTTTCTTCTCAGGATAACACTGTGCCCAGCTGCCTTCCCCTGCACTCCCTCACTGATCTCCTGGGGGAGGCAACAATTGGCCTCCACATGGCATTTCTGCTTCTCCTCAGCATTGGGTAAACACCAGAACCTACGCGTCCTTGCCTCCAGCTGCTGCTGACACCCCTATTCCCCAGTGTGGGCTTCAAAGGCTGCCTGCCAGAGCCCTCTAACCTCCTTAGCTGTCTCCTGCTAGGCTCTGGGACAGGGTCTAGATGGCCGGGGGAAGCATGGCTTTGCTGTGTTATCCCTGAGTTGCAGCAGCTCTGGATCAACTGTGCAGGCAAGAGCATGGCTTCCCGCAGCATTTCAGCTTCCCCTCTCAGAGATGTGGGTGAGTGTTTCTAGCCTGCAACCCAGCCCCTCTGCCCCCATCGCACTGAGTATTTGCTAGCACAAAAAGAAGACAGCTCAGTTCTGTTTCTCAGTAGCATCTCCCATCTCCCTCTCAAACACATGCCTCATCCTTCCCTTGTTTCATCTCCTCTGTGCTCAGCACCACACTAACGAGGAGAAGGGGCCAGCAGCTACTGCCCAGGCAGACAGCACACCGAAGCACTCACCTTGGGTCTAGCTGCTGGATCTGCTCCAGACTCTCTCCTTCCGTGCAGCAGAGCACTGGGCCCAGCTGCCACAGACTGGCACCCAGAAGTGTGCCAACAGGTACACCTTGGCCCTGCCTGCCATGCAGCCCCTAGCCTCACTGCTCGCTGTCAGCCAGATACTCTGTCCCACAGCTGCCATCTCTATGCCACATCCATCACAGGCATTCAAGGCTCCTCCAGCAGCATTTACGTGGCATCCACACAGCTCTCCCATGACCACTTCTTCTGACACCAGGCGCAGTCACAGTCCACAGTTTTACTAACCAAACAGGGGGGCCAGACCCTACTATCAACTGCGTGCCAAGCAATACTTCTCCATGTAACACCAAGCTTCCTCCAAGCTGCCAGGGGAGCTGGAGGCACAGCCTGTGCCTCTGCACTCCTCCACCACAATGATGGTCACATGAAGATGATGATCCCTTCTCCCTCCAAAAACAGAGTTGTGCCTTCTTGTCTGAATCAGTTCAAATTGTGCTCACATCTTTCTGATCCAGGTACAGAATGGCAAATTTCCCTACTCGCTTTGTTTATCCCATCTTTCCAAGCTCCTGTTTTCATGTCCCACCTACAATCCCTCCAGCTCCTTCTTCCAAAACTGCCTTTACAGTCAGAGCTGCAGAATCCTCTTTCATCCTCTACCATCCCATCTGACTAATCCACATACCTCAGCCCTTCTTCTGGGCATGCCCTGAGATCACAGACAGGCATTGCCTTCACGTTCCCAGCTACTGCTTCACTGGTTTCAAGAGAAAGGAGTTTGCTATGCTTCTCATGCCCACTTCATTAAATCCTTCTGCTCCATTCCTCCCAGCTCCTCTGCTCTCTAGAGAAGTCCCCAGGCTAGAAGCATACAAGATGCAGCCAGGGCATCTTGGCAGCTGTGGCTTAGGGGACTGCCTGTGCTCTGGGTAAAGATCTCTAAGGTTAGTGCCACACCTTCTGGTGCCAAACGCTAATACCTGCAGATGGGAACCTGGTGCAGCAGCACCGAGAGACTGAACCCACAAAAATGCCACTTTGCCAGGTGCTTCCTACTAACAAGATGGCAGGAGACTATCAAGCCTAGAGGTTACCCTCAGGAGAC
The DNA here is from genome assembly GCA_013397075.1 of Rhabdornis inornatus. Lineage (NCBI taxonomy): Eukaryota > Metazoa > Chordata > Aves > Passeriformes > Rhabdornithidae > Rhabdornis > Rhabdornis inornatus. The sequence goes on along the minus strand of VWZS01002961.1, from coordinate 808,047 downwards.
TGAAACCCACACCCCTGTGGCCCCACTACTTGGCCAGAGCAGAAAGGAACAAAAGCTCCTGTCTCCTGGAAGGGGCTGCATGAATACCTGCAATAGTGAACTTTGCCTCCCTTTGCCACACGTGACATACTCAAGCCAGACATCAGCCCAAAGCATCCGGCTCTGGCACCAGGGCTGCAGTTCACAGCTGACCTAGCCACATCTGCTCCAGTCAAACGGCTCCAAGCTTTTTGCCCCAGACTCCGTGCCTGCCTCAGGCCCCAGGCGCTGGCTGGAGCCCTGCCAAAGAGAGGGCTGCCCATTTGAATCATACGCCAGAACCTGCTAAGCATCACCTTTAATAAGCCTTTCTCCTCCATCAGGCACCCTGATTTTTTCAGCTATGGTTGTGTGAAGCAGAAGGCTGCTTGGAGCCAAGCCAGCACCAGGGAAATCACCATTTCAAGGTCCTGCAGAGGTGTCTGTAAGAGCAGAAGAGAGCTTTGGTCGGGTGTGCGGGGGGTGATGCAAAGAGCAGGCTGTCTGCTGGGAAGCTGCTGCTGCTTGCCAGGAGGCAGTGGGGGAGGAGGCAGCAGATGTCCGCAGACAGCATTTGCGGAGAGCCTGCAGCGTTCCAACCCAGTGAGGGGAGGAAGGCAGCGGCTGGTGCCACTGCTGCTGCACTGTAATGGAACAGGACAAACACGACAGGGTCCACCGAGAAAGCTTATGTTGCTTTTCCCTCCGATAACCACTACTTCAGCAATGGGAAGTGGGAGTCCTGGCACCCCAGCTGGGGTTAGAGAAAGACTTCAGGATGACTGCTGAGAGACCTTAAATGCAGGAGGAAAAATCCCTGTCATGAAAACTGCAAGACCCTTCTTGTCCTGGAAGCAGTGGCAGCTGCGAACTCCAGCACAGCTGTTGTGCTGGGGCCAAGTCTGTCTACGGGGCCCTGGGCAAAGGCAGCATGCCACAGCCCATGAGCTGCCTTTACTCCTGCATACGCAACAGCTGGACACTCACAGTGAGAGCCCAGACAAGTGCCTAAGGGCGGCTGCACAGCAGAAGGAGGAAGAGAGACCAGTTCTGGCTGCAGCCTCCCCTTGAGCACTGGAGCCAAAAGGGGACGCCCCTTTTGCCCGCCCCCCCCCCCTTTGCAAACGGAGGACACTGAACAAGGCCACCAGCTGTGGCAGTCAGCCAGTGAGCCCAATCCCAGCCATGCTGCTTTTGTTGCAAGCATGAGCTGTCGGTGAAGCTCCAAGTCAGCCCACGTGGTTCTCATTTCCTGCCTCTGGGCAGGGGAAGTTGGCTTTCTCCCCATCCCACAGCAGTGGGGCTGACCACAGGAGCTCTACAACTAGAAGCTACCTTGCAACTACCCCTCTCCCACGGGTTCTGTCCTGAACCCAAGATGTGGTCAGCCAAGCAGCACTGGGTCTGATAAGTCCTAAGTCAATGATGGCAAGCAGCACCTTAGAAAACTGGTCCCTTGGCACTGGGACCCCCACGGGCAGTGGCAGGTCCCAGGCAAGCAATCTTACTATCAGAGAGGATCTTGACCATCACCAGTGACTGCAAGACTCTCACTCAATCGCTGTCCAGACTGAAGACCCCCAGAAAAATTGGCATTTGCCCCATTTCAGACTGAGAGGAACTGAGTTCACCCAGAGGAGTATCTTTGGCTCATTAAGCTATATCATCCACAGGCTTGTTCAGATCAAATCAAGCAGTTCCTGGGTTCTTCCTACAGCATATTGAGATGCAGTCTGGCACTTGGGTCCACTTGAGTCCTCTTAAAATAAAAAATAATTGATATGCAAATCAGATAAGGCATTAGACTAGTGTATTGGCCAAGGGCGATGCACAGATTCCTCACTATTTCAATGTTACAATCTCAACTCCCCCACGCTCCTCCTCCTTTTCAAGCCCAGGCTCAGCCATTAGCAATGGCTCACCAGAGCAGGAAGGACCCCACAGACACACACCTTTTGTGCAAAAGAGAGCCTGGATGGCACATGGTCTTGAGCCAGGTCCCAGCTTTGCCTCATCCCTTCCCCTGACCATCAGCATGTCATGTTTGGCAGAAGCACTGCTGGGCTCTCACCTCAAGCTGAGCCACTTGTGCACAATCTCAGTCCAAGTACCGGCACATCAATATCTGCACCCAGTGGGAAGGCAAGGAGGTAGCAAAAGAAGTAGAAGCCTGACTTCTTGGAGTGTTTGCTACTGGGATTCTCCTATCAGTTTCCAAGAAAGAAACTGATGCAAGTCTTTGCATACTCATAGTAGCTTTTCCAAAAACATACACCACAAACAAACCAAACAGCAACCACAGCCCCAGCCGCTGGACCACCCACGCACAAAAACAGCCACAGATCAAACAGTGAAAGAGCAGCCACCCAATATGCTCAGGACCAGGTCTTGGAGGAAAGACAATGCCAAAACATGGCATTACTCTTGGGTATGACCACCTCTTCTTTCTCCCCCTCCAACTAACTAACCACCAGCCACAGCTACCCTCTTCTGCAGTATTGTTTCAACCAGAGGCTGGGCAAAGCAATTAACTTCTCCATCTGGCTGCAGTGAGATGAATACAAACATCATCACCCAGACAGGAACCGGCAGCCCTGAGCAATGTCAACATCGTCCCTTTCCAGCGAAAGAGCTTGGAAAATGGCACTGCCAGCACTGGCCTCAGAAACAGAAATCCCAGGGTGGCTAGCTTGCTTCACTGCTGTTCAACCCACTGTGGACCTTCATGGGCCCCTCCAAGGGCCTGTAGGCTGCTACTGGGAATTCTGGGGAAAGGACTTATCAATGGCAGGCAATTATTGCAACAGCATCAGAAAAATGCCTGGGGCCCTTAAACTATGGTGGAAAAAAGGAAGACTAAACCCTACTAATATAAAGAATACATTTTAATCAGACTAGGATTTTGTGAAATGACTTTTGATTAAAAAGCATAATAAACTAAATAATAAACATTTGCCACCAGCAGCTGAGTCTCCGAATATTCTGAAATCACAAGGTGAGGTGAGAAGCAATTGCTTACACGTAAGGTCCTGACCACACAAGCGGGTGGAAAAATCACTATTCTTACTAAAATAACACATCAGGGCTAAAATTATATTAAAATATTTGGAAATGCCTGGACACTTCTTTGCTTAAGCTCTGCTTTAGGCAATGTAACTCTTCTTTTATCAACAAGATGTTTACAATTTCAACTCATTTTAAAGAGCAAAAACAGGTTTGGGTTTTGGAAAGGCTTTTATTTGCTTTGATTTGTTTTTATTTCTCTTTTTTTTTTTTTTTTAAGAGAATGAGGAGCAAAAATTCACATTGAATTCTCCAATGGAGGTATGCAGTCTAGGCAGATCATTACTGAACCTCTGACCTGTGGCAATGTTTTGGAAGGAGAGATGCCACAGACTGAAGCACAGCCATGCCCCTGCACTTACCTGTACTTCCTTTGGATTGTACTGTTCTAACAGCAAAAAGGACAAGCAGGGCTTGGTCTTTTCTTTCCTAGTGTCAAGTTCACATGAAACAGGATTCCCGACTGAAAATTAGGAAACCAGTCAAAGAGTACAAAAACCATCTACTTCAGCCATTCTAAACCATATATATGCAGATGGCATCACAAAAATAAATAACAATAAAGCATTTAATTATTTTTTCAATAGTCTCCCCAGCAGCTTCCCACACGTTTTGAACTCTGAGAACGAGCTGGGATAGAGAAGCTCATCACTGTGAGAAGCCAGCAGCAGGGCCACTCTCATAACTCCCAGCGGCAGAGTGAAGGTGCTTGGCCTCTCCTATCAAATGTAATCTCAGCCTCTGCATATCAGTCCCGAGAAAGGAAAAGGGATATATCACTCATTTCTCAAGCGGAGGAGGGGACACAGCCATGAGGAGGTGCTTTTTCTCCTGCCCAAAACAGCAGAAAGCAGGGGATGGGTAGAGCAATGAAAAAAGGGAGAGTAGAGCACAATTCCAGTGCCCGCATCCCACTCTTAGGGCTACCAGGCCTGCACAGGCTGCCAAATCAAACAGCTACCCAGAGCCATGCTCCTGACAAGTGTAACATGCAATGCCCTCAAAGCAGGACCAGTGTGAGGCTCCTTCCAACCAGAGCCATCACTGCCCATGTCTGATGCTCATCCACAACGACTGGCAGCAGCTGATGTCTATGGATCACACAGAAACCTCCACCCCTCCCAATGGAGAAGTTTCACAACTCCCAAGGCTGCTGCGTTTCCACAGGCTCAAACCAAACCCCCCCCAGTTTCCATAGATGCATTTTCACCATTGGAAAGGGATCTGCGACACTGGGAGGGCATGCAAGGAGGATGGCAAGGACCAGCCTGTACCCTTAGGACCTCTCCAGACAGAAGTATTTGTTGGGAGATCCATGACATCACTGGTCGGCTCTCCTGAAGGAAATCAGACAAATGAAAGGGCAGACTTTCAGCCCCTTACCAAGGGGGAGTTTATCCAAAACAGAGGGCTCCTCAGTCCCTTCTCAGCACCATCTTACAAAGGGAAGGCAGGTAAGTCACCGTTTATTTTGGGTCCCAGTTTCTCTTCCTGTAACATGGTTTCTCATCCAAAGGGGGAAATTATATAAGACTATCCCTCTTGGGTCAAACATTGTGCTGGCAGCACCTGCATTCTTTGCCCTATGCCCACAACACCTGGCCTAGACACCATGCTATCCCCTGATAAGAAAACCACCAGCACAGCACCTGGTGGCAATCCTTCCCCCAAGCCTTGGGGACTGACATGCAGCATGTCCACATGGTCTACGACCACAGCAGAAATAAAACCACCGCCATTCAGAAAAAGCAAAATTAGCAAAGATTAAACAGCCAGTGGCTATGCTAGCAGCTGGAGGGAATATACAGACCACCACCTCCCTGCAGTAAAGGAGTCATTGCTTCCTGTGCATGGTGCATCTGCCAAGTGCCTTGCAGGTCTCGCCCCCACTGTGCCCACTACAGGAAGATGTACCGAGTCCACTCACCCTGATCACTAGGAAGTGTATATACTACCATATACAAAATCCTTCCTGTCTTCTTTTCCAAACTCATCTCACCCTCTCTCAACTGGGACCCCCTCATAAAACTAAGAAGAGACAGGCCTTTCCTGGCATTTCCTTTTTCTGAAAAGGCTGTAAAATTTTCCAAGCATAGCTAAAGCCAGAGCAAAGTTTGTCAGAAGCTCAGCTCGTTAGGCGGCTGCTCAAGGAGCCCCCCGGGAGGCGCAGGCTGCGTAATTCAAAACATCTTGGGCCCTGGAAAAGAAAATAGAAACCAGGCTGTGAGAATGAGGGGGGCAGCTCCAACTCCAGTGTAACCCCTGCTCTGGGAGCGCCCCAACTGCAGACTCAAGCAGAGCTATAGCCCCAGCAGAGGTGCTGCGGCCAGCCCAAGTAGAGCTGGCACCAGGCAGAGGAAATTCCAAGCCTGTTGCTTCTGGCAGCCACACCAGGCCCTGGCTAGAACCTCGGCAACCTGGAAACCAGCTACTCAGCAATTTTCTTGCCATCCAGAGGACGTGGTCTGAACCACAGTTTCACTTCCCCCTCCCTGCCCAAGAGGCAGGGAACACCAGAGGGAAAGAAACATTTGCTCAAAAGCTGTCATGACCAAAGCCCCCCCCCACTGCTCTGCTCTGGGAGGACAGTCTGGAGCTGTGCTATCACCCCCACTCTCCCATTGCATCTGGGGGCAGACAGAGCAGAGGAAACTTGCTTGGACTAGCCCTAGGTCTCCCCAATTCCTTTTGCTCCTTGCCAGAGGAAAGTTCAAACAAGGCTGCACAGAGGCAGGACACAGGCAGCTTTCAGCCCAGCCTAACTGCCACGCTTGAGGCTCGCCTGTGGCCAGACCTGCTCTGTTCAGGCCCTGTCTGGCCTGATCCTCTGCTATAGATGAGTACTGGAATAAATCCTGCCAAGGAAGTGGTGAAAGCTCCAGTGCTGCAGGGGTTTCCAAAGCCTTGGCCAGCTTGATGTTGAGAAGAGTTGACCAGAAATGCAGCCCTTCTGCTCAGCTACTACCCTTCAGAGCTCCCCATCCAGTTCCTCCCCACCCTGAGCAGGGAGACCTACAGTGTGGGTTGTTGGTACCCTTTCCTTTTATAAGCCACTTTTCTATAAGCCAGCATCCTTTCCCAGCTGCAGCCTTTCCCGAGGCCTGAAGCCCAGAATGGCAACAGAACAAAGCAACAGTCATTGTACCCACTGCTGGAGCCCTTGCCCGTGTGTAGGAGAGTACAGTTATTCACTGATAGACAGCTATTTAGCAGGTTCTTTCTTCCAAAGAGTACATTAAGATTTTACTTTCTATTAGGAAGAATGCAATGCTTCAGAATCCCTGCCTGCAGAACCAGGTAACTGATGCAGACCTGACCAGACAGGCACCATGCCTCGAGTGGCAAGTCAAGGAAGACCATTCATGAAGCAGACTTCAGCAGTGGATACACTGCAAGCAGAGAGAAACAGGACTCCTAACATAAACCCTTAAGAGAAAGTTGGGTATGGCCCTCCAAACAAAGGCACAGCATTCTTGGAGAGCAGCATTTCTTTGCATGGTGAACACTGGACAAGGACCATTGTGCTCCTTGGAGTACCAGAAGCTCCACTCAGTAGCCAAGGACACAGTTCACAATTCTGGTGTAATCACACGAGTCATAGCTTTCTAACTTCAGCTGGGCAAATCTTGCTGGAAAACTCAAAGATGCATGGGGCACAAAAAACACTTCAAGAGAGGAGCTCCTGACCTCCATCTTCTCAGAGGAATAGAAAACTCTGCTTATGCCCTGAATAGGAGCCTGAGATCCAGAGAGGCAACAGAGTAGGAGTGATGAGCAGGAACTGGGAATCCTGGCTTCTGTCCCTAGCTCTGCCACATATTCCCTTCCTGTCTTTGGTTAAGTCACTTCCTTTCACTTTTCCTGCCAGCCTCTATTTTGGACCTAAAAAAAAAGCAAGCCCGTGCTTCTGCAGAGTGCTTAAAACCTCTTCTGTCCTGTGACGAGGCAGAAGATTGCTGTGACCAGAGGCTGCAAGATACCCAGTATGCAGGAGCCACGCTGCTTGCACAAGCCCCAACAGAGCCTGGCATTTCGTGTGCTTACATTTTGAGAAGCAGAGTCTGTAAACAGTCAGTGCCACAGAGCATCTTCTACATAAACCATATCCTGGCCCATTCCTCTTCTGGGCTACAGGAGTAGGAGCTGAGCAAGGAAAATGAAAGCTGATCAGCTGACCTGTGACAGAAAGAGCAGTGCAACTGAACACAGCATTGCTCTGGACAGCACACCTTGCAAGGAGGTGGCTGTAAAATCAGTAGCAGCAAGGATAGCAAAGATCCAGCAATACCAGAGGCAGGGTTAAAAGGGAAAAAAACCCACAACAAAATAAAAGTGAAAAAACCTAACCCAACCAGCACCCTGAAGAGGCGCAATGGTGCAAACATGCCTGAGGAGCACAGCCCTCCTGCTCTCTAGCAGATCCATCCTGTGGCCTCCCACATACGTTGGGAAGAAAGACAAGTAGGCATAGGCAGGAACAAGGAGCACTCTGTGGTTTTGCTCAGTATTTGAGTCCATCTCTTACTCAGGAGGAGCTCTGCTTTGCTTTCCAAGTCTCGCCCTCTCTGGCATGGATCACAAACCTGGCTTCTGGCCCAGGACTCGGATCCAGCAGCGCTCATCACCAAACAGGGTGACGCCCCACCTCTAGGCACAGCGCATAGCGCAGTCCTAAAGCCATCTTGAGGCTATTACCCCAGCATCAGAAGAGGCTCCCCCTTATCCCCCAGCTGGGATTCCAGGCATCCTGAGTTGCAGTTGAAAAACCCAACGTTTAAACATAACTCCAAACTCTTTGGGGGAAGAAAAACCCAGCATCAAAGTGCTGTTTTCTCTAGTGGCTCCAGCTGAAGCTGCCAGACAAGCTGCCCGCATTGGGGAAGTTCCTGTCTCCCAAAGATGCCTGGGCATAGCTTGCATGTTCCTCTGCCTGAAGCTGCTCAGAAAGATGCAGCACGATGCTGCCAGGTGAAGGCATTGCCCTCCCATCACAGGCGGTGGAAAAGGGGCGGGAAACTACAACCCGATGCACCCATCTGAAAATTCAGCAAGGATACCAGGATACAGGGAAGCCACCTGTGCCCAGACACCAGTAGCTGTCAAAGAACCAGACCACCTCTTCATAAAGAGCTGAGCAAGTGGGAAGCAGGCTTCACTGCACTGACTGTGCCTAGCATGGACACACGCTCAGCAAGAGCAGAACAGGTTCCTGTTTCTCTCTTCGGGGCGCTGCAGCCCATTACCTTCACAGTGGTTTCTCCAGTGCAGGATTGTAGCTGGCATCAAGGCAACCCTGTTTATTTCAGAGTCGTATTTGTCTTAGATGGCCCATCCCACACCTTGGAAGAGGGGCAGCAGCAGCATCAGGTCCAGGCTGAAGCAAGCAGGACTTGGAGCCAGTCAGGATGCTCAACAGCAGCACACCCATTTCCAAGACTTGGTACAGGCTTCAGAGAGCCATGCCAAGACAACCCATGCTCCATCTTCCTGCCAAGCTATGGCCCAGGCTGCCCTGGGGACCAACAAGCACTGATCTGCTGGCCAAGGAGCAAGCAGGACTCCTGCCAAGCTGCCTCTCCATAGCGTGGCTTTCTCTTATATCAGAAGCAAGCACCAGTGACACTAACTGCTTCCCCTACACTATCTCCTGCTGAATATATAGCTGTAGCAACTGCAAATGCCATCGTGAACTGGTCCCAATTAGAACAAAATCTGTCACCCTCTCCACCTTTGAGTTTCATAGAAGATCAGGTAGGAAGAAAATGAAACCAGTTCCCTGTTCCCAGGAAGGGTCTGGTGCTAAGCAGATGACGTGCAACAGGCACCACAGAAGAAGGAAGGGTGCATCTCATCCATGCCATGTGGTTTGGCTGGTGCTGCCTCCCCAGGAGAGGCTGATAAAGTGCAAAATACAGCAACAGAAACCATGCCCACCAATCTCCAGTAACAGTTCCTGGGTACCTGCCACCCAGGGCTGCCAGAGGCAGTGAGTGAAGAAGCCAGACGAAAGCAGCAAAGACTGGCCCATTGGAAATCAGCACAGAACTTCAAAACAGAAGTCAAGAAGAACTGATGAATATCACTGCGGCCATCCTCACAATCTGCACCACACAGAGCTGCTGAAGATGTCCAACTGAGAAGCAAAGCAGCCACAACACTTCCAAGACCCCTTGCTCCAAGACAGGTGTATTTTTCCACAACTTCAGCTCTATGAGAAACCTTATAGGGTAACTAAATCTCATGGAGATCAACTACATAAAGTCAGAATCCACAGCTCCCACTACTCTCTGGAAACACAGAAAATCACATGAAATCACCAGAAGATGCATTTGCCAGTCAACATCTTCCTAGGGAGGAAAGGAGAGCTGACTGACACCAAGTCCTGACCTGCATTAGATTCCGATTTTCCAGAAGAGCCATGCTGGCAATCCTCCTCGCTGATACAGCTTAAATAACATTGACAAAATATTGCTGCATCTGTACACCATATCACTATGATACCTCTACCCTGCATTATATTATATATCCACGCATCTACATACCACATTTCCTGTTAAAAACGTCAAAAGTAGTCAAACACAGCACAAGTCTCCTATGTGCCCTCTCTCCTACCCCCCACGCCCCACCCCACCCCACCTCCCCCCAGGGCACTGGTACAATGTTGGGTCTTAGTCAAAAGAGCAACAGCATGAGGAAAATGACATTTTCAGAGCAAGCTCTGGGCTTCTGCCTGGCTAAAGCTGTTGGGGGACAACAGACAGTCCTGGGAGGAGGCAGAAACAGAAGCTCAGGAGCAGGTTCACAGGTGGAACAAACTGCTGATGCATTCTCATACAGGAACAGCATCTTGGGCTTTTCCACACGGTACTTACTATCCCAAAAGAGACCAACTTGAGAGATCTGTCAGGTGTGGTATTTAAAACTGGATGGAGCCCTAAGGAATTAAGTGCTGAAAGCCAGCCTGTGCCATCTCCAGGAAATTACTAGACCTGAGCAGATTAAAACCCATTACAGCAGCACATCTGGACATCCGAGGAACACAGACACATCTTCGAGTGCTTTGACCGCTAAGAACTTTGCCTCCTAGCAGGAGCAAAGCCTAATGCAATCACCTGAGACAGGGCAAAGAAGCAAGGGCTGTTCTGATGCCAATTCTGAACTGGACACTGTACTGACAAGAGATGGGGCTGAAAGAGAAAACAATCCCAGGGCCCATCCTGGGACCCTGAAACCAGCTGAAGAGTAACAAAGAGCAACATCTCTACAGCAGTAAGAAACAGTAAGAAACTGGCTGGGATACAGCTGATGTTCCCCACAGAAGGAACCAAGAGCCTCCTCTCCAGCTACCCCTCCTTCCCACATCCCTCTACACAGCAAGCGCTGACAGAAGGGAAAGCACTCACGGTGTTCAGCAGGAGTAAACAGCAGCGGAGAGAACAAAAAGCAAAGTTTTTTCTCCCCAAAACAGCAAGTCTGGAGGACATTATGCCAGCTGGGTTGACAACTTGATAGAAAAGTCAAAGGCTGAATTGAGCTTGGACCTCAGAAACTCCAGGCCAGTATGAGCAAAGTCCACGGCTCGCGGGCTGGAGTTAGCCTGCAACTAAAGTGCAACTCCAGCACATCCTTGGCAGCTGCCCTGGAGCAGCATAGCCCAATCAGCTTGCTATGTCCAGCTTTTTGATGGCCCAGTTGCTCCATGCAGCTGTCTGTCCCCTGTCACACAGTGGCCAGAGCCACCTTCTAACAGCAACACAGTGAGATGCAAAACGGCTTAAAAGTACAAAACACAACTATTTTACTTTCTTCAACTGAACAACAGCTGTGGTTTCTAGTTTTTAAGTAGGCTTTCCTTTAGCTGCTGCCTGTTTATTTCTTTCTGGTGGCAGGGATCTGGAAAGAGGAAATGGACTTTCATGGGGAGGGAGACACAGTAATACCTACAACACCGTACCACAGAAAATAACATGAAATGGATTTTCTAGGTAATGAAGATACAGATCAGGGTGGTAAGGAGCAACCAATCCCACCACTTGATCAGCTAAAATGTCAACATACATATTAAAAAACAAACAAAAAGGTTCTTCAGCACTTAAGTTATGTATGCTCTGGAGGAAGTCCCAATGGAGCAGACAGCTGTTGTAGAAACAGCACACCGATACTGTCATCTTTACACCAAGGAGAATCAGACCAGGACATTTTTGCACTAGTACCAGCCTTGGCTGTGTATTACCCATGTGTGGTGGCAGGCATCATTATCACAGGCACTAGAGTCAAAGGAGGTCTTGATTCAGCATCAACACGGCCTTGCCAAGTGACCTTGGGGAAATCACTTCCTCGGTGACTCACTGTTCTTACCCCTCTTGCCACCAAAGTTGCAAAGCAAGGCACACACACAACCCCTTTATGTGACCGATGGATGGAAGGAGCTGCACGTCATTATTGCATGCCTGGCATGAAACTGCTTTTCTGCAGGGTAATGAGTGGTAGCCACGTTCGCAGAACAGATCCTGCAGGTCAAGAGTATGCAGCTAAGGCTTCTGTAGCATCACTCCACTGCCAAAGGTGCATGGTTGTCCTCTGCCACGCCGTTGGCAGCCCTTTGCTGCCCTTTGCCTGGCAGAGCCAGGACAGAACCGTATGCAGCCTGACACCCTGTAAAACGGAGCTGCCCCCAAGGCGTGCAGACGCTGCCACACACAACAACACAACAGCCTGCCCTGTCATGTAGCATTACTTATGTGTTCAGATATCATCCTTCTTGCATTTCTATTCCAGCAAGTGGTTGCTAGCAGAGCAGGGCTGGAACAAGTTCACCACCTGCTAAAGACACGTCCCTAATACAATGCAGGGGAGGTTTTGTTACATCGGTTCCTCTCTGCGCAAGGAAAATACATATGTACATGTGGTGTTTCTCTCATTCTTCTTCCAAGCTGACCGCATGCTTGATTTATCTCAACAGGGAACTTAAGTCTATCGAGTAGAGAGGCCAGAGGTCCCCCCCTAACAGTTAGGATGGGCCTGACAGGAGCGTTTGTTTAAACCCCACGTGAAACGTGGCAAGTTCCCATCCTCCCTGGGGCTTTAACAGTATCACAACGTCTTGCAAAATCCAGACCAGCTCCGGTAAAACCAGACGCAACCTGATTAAGTTCTTTGCACCTAGAGAAAAGCCCCAGTCGAGGCACTTTTGTCCTCAAGGAATTGCCTGCGGCCGCAGCAACAATGAGTGACAAGGACCTGGGAAGAGCGGTCCCCGGGATGTCAGAGCGAAACGGGAAGGGTCCCGCGGCCCAGAGACAATGTCCAAGGCAAGTGGGGGCACTGACAGCTCATCCCCAGCCGGCCGGCTTCGGCGGGTAGGCCGAGGCGAGGCCAGCGCCGTCCTCCCGTCAAGTTATCGCTGCCCTCGGGAGCGGGGGTACGGCGGCTAGCCCGGAGTCTCCGGCTCGGACGGCGGCTCCCGGCCGCCCCTCCGGCCGGATGACAGCCTCGAGGCGGGTCCGGCTGCGCGGAGCGAGGGGTCGGTGCGGGGGCGGCGCGGACCCCCGGCTCCCCCCCGGGGCGGAACAATGGGACGGCGGCTGCCCGGGCCTGGCGGGGCACTCANCGGGCGGCGGGGAGCGGAGCCGGCGGGCACGGCGGCCCGGGCGCGGGCGGGGGCGCCGTGGCGAGGGCGAGGCGCTGCGGGCCGAGTGCTCCTTTCTCCGCCGGAGCCTGAATAATCATTTGGAGAAACAGGATCATTCACTTTCCTCCGAGCCGGAGCCAGGCGCTGCCCTGTCAAAATAAAAGCCCCGCGCGCCGATTAACCGCTTCCTGGTCGCGGGCGCCCCGCCGGCCGCTCAGCGGCACCGCCCGCGACCGGCACCGCCGCCGGGGACCGGGATCGGCATCGCCGCCCATTTTGGGCCTCCCGCGGCGAGCGGCCGGCGCCCCGCGAGTGACCATCGAGATATCGCACACCCACGAGTTTCACAGACATATACGCGATGGCACATGGGTCTCGGCGCCGCCGAGACCGGCAGAATTGCATCCCACTCCTCCCCGCGAAAGCACGGGGGCTACTCCTGCTGAGCATCCTTCTGCCCTTTATCATCCGAAACACCGGCCCGCGAGGCACCCGTTCTGCTCAGGCCGACACCCTGCGTGTCCTGCTCTCGAGCCTCACTGTGCAGGGGAGGTCCCAGACCTGATCCCCTCTGCCGCATCTTCCAGAGCCTGTGCCTAGCTGGAGTTCGATGATGCTTGTGGGTCACTTCCAACTCAGGATATTTTGTAATTCTACGTACAAGGGACAAGGACTGGCTCCAGCCCTTGAGAAGAGCAGAATGTTATTATCTTTACGAACAAGTTTTCCAGGCATTAACCACCCTCCTGCCCTGAACAACAGACTCCACGGACGGGAGCCGCACAGTGCACACGCAGACCACGCTGTGGGGGCAACCTGCCCGTTCCTGGGCGATGCCACCAGCATCCTAACCAGGAGGTGTCACCTTCCTGCACAAAGCGCACCAACCGCCCAGCAGCGGGGCTGGGAGGAGAGGGCTGGAGGCAGAAACCACTTGGCAGCATCCCCAGAGTTGCAGAGCTCAAGGTGATGTGGGGACAAGCAATCCAGCTCCACTGACGGGAGGCAGCGGCCTCGGTTAAAAATTAACACAAGACTCGCCCCTCTGCTCATACCCGCAGCGCCCGAAGCGGGGCGGAGGAGCCGGCCTGCCCCGGGAGCGAAGGCGGGAACGGCGGCGGCCGGGACGGGGATGAGGGACAGGGTGGGGGTNCGGGGCCCAGCTCCCCATGGGCAGGCGGGAGGGGCTGCCGGCGAAACCCCGGACACCGCCATTCCCCGGGGGCAGATGAGGGGAATGCGGCGGAGCCCTCCCGTTCCCCACGGGCAGATGGTGCTGCAGCGAGGCCCAGCGAAGAGCGACGGCCGCCGAAGAAGGGAGGGAGCGACGGAGGGAGAAGCGCTGGCTGCTTCCAACCCCTATTGGAAGGACGCGACATCAGCCTTTGCAGGCGCCTCTTTGGCACTGGCACAGGGTGGCTTCGCCCGTTTGCAGAAGTGCCTGTGGAAAGCACCCGAGGCCGAAGCAGAAGGAAAGGGGCGGGTGGTGGATGTTCTGGGTTTTACCTCGGGGGGCCGCAGTCTGCACGAATGGGCAGGCACTGGGAACCCCTTTGCATCGAGCATCGTTTGCTTACACTAGCCACCCAAGGGAAATATACTCCTTCGGGGAAGTGCTGAGATCATAAATCTCCCTGCCTCTTTGGTGAACTCCCAAGTGCCTCATCAGCAAGCAGTGACATATTTTCACACTTTCCTCCTTCCCAGTAGCAGCACTGGGCTCATGTCCCTACAGACAGCGTGCACAGGCGCAGTGGGTTAAAAACGGTGCCCAGCCACCACTATTTGGCATGACAGCTCAGTGGCAGAGGCAGACAGGCAGCTCCTTCCCTCCAGCCAGGCATGGTGCATAGGGGACACATGGAACCATCGGTCCTCTGGGTCCTCTGGCTGCCTCTCTCTTCCTCTCATTCCCTGCAATCTTCTGGGCTTTCTACATCAGAGCCCTTCACATCTCTCCCAGCCTGCACACATGAAAGTGGCAAAGCAAGACTGGGAAAGGTCAGCAAGAGGACCAGCCGCTGCTGGTTCAGCAGAGCCTGCTGGTTTCAGAGCCTCTACGTCTAATTAACATCTGCCAGGCTAGCTACCCTCCCTGCACTTGATGATGACTCCCAGTCTCCCTTTCCCTCCTCTATAATTATGCCTATGCTAGGAGAGACAAGATAGGGGAAGAGATGGTGAAACAGACTCCTTGGAGCTCCTCAAAGCCTCTCTCTCTGCCAAAGCCGCCACCACTACCACCACAGCAGCAGCTCATCCCAGGAGCTGCCTGGTACAGCAGCACCTTAGCAAGCCTCAGCCAAGATGCCCAGACTTGGCTGTTACCTGTTGCTCCCTTGCATGAGGTTTTCCTGCCTTTGAACCACAAAACTTACATACAACATACAAAACAGAAAACTCTCCCAAACTAGTTAAGGACCAAAAGGGACCCATCTGTGACAGTGACTCCAGCCTTCCCTGGGAAGAATCGGGACTGACCATCCAGAAGTTCCTGACACATCCTACCTCTGTGGGATGCAGAGAATACAGGGTCAGAAGGACTGGCCTTATCCTGTCATGTTTTGCCAACAAGGACATGTGGAGTAGATGGAAGCTGGTCCTAAGCTATGTCCGAGGCTCTGGGACTTGTTCATTCCCACTGACTCTTCAGAACACGAGCCCCAAGCTCAGACCTTCACAAGAGCCCTGTGGGCAAGGCCCTCATTATACTTACAAATATGATTAATTATGTCCAATTACCTGTACTGGAATTAATTATGTGACTCACATTTAGCTGGGGCTGCCTCTTTGCAAAGTATTTCCCCAGTGGATCACTCCAGCAGATCCCCAGCGGAGGCTCCAGAGATAGAAAAGTCCAGACAAATTGTGCTGAAGGAAACCAGTCTAGGGCTGTGAAATGCCTGTTTTGGGAGCAGCTCTATGTTTTGCTGATCCACATAGCTATGGAGCAGGGAGCTGGTGGCAGTCCAGCATGAAATCCACAGACCTGGCACACAGATTCATCTTCTCCCACAGGAAGGCAATGGTCCAGCAAGGAGATGGAAGAGGCTGTGTTGCTATTGCTGAGGTAGACTCAGGCCTAAAAACCTCTTTTCATCTCTTACCATGCTGTTCTCAGTCCTGCCCATCCCTATGCAGACTCCTGGCCAAAGTGTCCTTTTCTTCTGCTCAGACACTAGCTCAGATTCTTATCCCATAGCCTCACAAGTCCCTGATGTGCCTTATGTCCCTTGGACTGCTTTGCAAGGTCTCAATACCACTTCTGTTTTGGTGGTACTACAAAGCCGTTGCTCAGGAAAAGGGAAAAAAGCCTAGGAAAGACCCCAGGTCTGCACCCAACTCTGCAGTCAGCTGGGGAAGAATGGGTTCCCTCATTTCACGCTCACTGGAGTTTGAGCAGGGCAGCCACCAGTAGCAAGCCACTGCAAGGAGCCTGCACTACCTTTGCCACCTCTGCAGCTGCCTAGGCAGCCTGTGCCATTATCTAGATGAACTGGGACAGAAGTGCCCAGTTTGATTTCTCCTTTTAAACAGGATCATCTTTCCTTATTAACTATCCCATCTCCAGCAGACCAAGACTGTTCGTCCACTGCAGTCAAAAGAAACTCAGAAGCTCACAGACAACACATGAAGCAATGCAGCCAGCCAGAGTCTCCTGCTTAGCATCCTCACGCTAAAGCTAGGCACTGGCCCCCTCCATATGCTGGGATTTTCCTTTGCTGCAGTCCTAAAGGCAAAACACAGCCTGCACTGAGGTACTGAGGGAGGATTTAATCAAACTGAGACATCCTCTTTCCAAATGAAAATATGCTGCTGCAGCTACAGCATGGCTGACAGACCATCATCTAGCAAAGACAAACTCCTGACATGGTTCCAGGATCACAATGACACCAAGACTCAGCAGCCTGGATGCCTTGCTATTGCTCCGATGCCTGATGCATTCCCAATGCCTGTATGGATGTAGGCAGGATGCAGCTCTTAAAGTCTTCTTCCCTTCTTCTTACTCCTGTACACCCTGAATGCCAGCCTTCTCCTCCCAAAATCTCAGATGCTCACTGCAGCCCCAGGGAAATCATCTCAGGTCCACATAGTGCTGATGTTGCTGGAGTCCTGGCATGGGGTATGATCTTCACTCGTACCACAACTGCCTAGCCTCAGATGGCCTTTGCTACCTGCTCTAGATATATCTGGACTGCTCTGCGTGGGGCCCTGCTTGGCTGTCCCTGATATTGGGACACTGCTGCCGTCCAGGGCAGGCCCTGCCACGCAGCAAACCTGAGAAAAGGCTAAGGTTTACTGGCGCCGGAGCTGCGAGGGGACCTTCTACCCCTGCCAGCCGGTAGGGCCAGGAGAGCCGGAGCCCACCGGGCAGTCTGCCGGGCCGGGCACCGCACCCGGCTGCCGGCGCCTGCGGGAAGGAGGGGGGGG
>VWZS01002961.1:668584-790877 GCA_013397075.1 Rhabdornis inornatus | reverse complement strand
GGGGGTGGGGTTGGAGCGCAAAGGGTTAAATCGTTCGTCGAGGCCACTAGCACGATTAATGCATCCATCGGCGGAGCCAGCGCCTCCCACCGCCCCCGGGGCCGGGCTGGAGAGGGCGGGTGGCGGCGGCGGCGAGGACTCTTATCCTGATACGGCGCCTTCCGCCGAGCGCAGCTCTGGAAATACCGAACGGCGGGGCTGGCTCCGCGGCCGCGGCACTCGGCGACACAAAGCACGTAGAGCCCTCGCCCAACAACCGGGCGGGAGGGAGCGGGGGGGCCGGGGGTCTCGGCAGGGATGCGAGGCTGCCCGCCGCCGGCGGGATCTCCCCTCCGGGGGCATCCCGGCCGGCCGCGCAAGCAGAAGCGGCCTCCACACGGGCAGCGCTGGATCCCTGCTGATCCCGGCTGGAACAGGCCGGCGGCTCCCGGAGCTCCGCGCACCCGGCACGGCGGGACCCCCGGGCAGCCTCGGCGTGCACGGCACCCACCGTGCTCACGTGCGCAGGCAAACGCACATCGCAGGCGGCAAATCACCACGCAGACGTGTTGTGTCGTATCAGGGAATAAGGAGATAGTCAAGGAAGGTGCAAGAACAGCTTGTGCTGTCACTGCTACTACAGTCTTACAAAAAGCTGAACTAGAAACAGAGCAGTCCCTCCCGCCTTTGATTTATTTACTCAGTGCTTTCATCTCCAGAGGACACCTGGTCACTGCAAATGTGCAAGCCTGTGCCAACGAGTTGCAGAGCAGAGATCAGGAGAGTTTTCAGAAAGGTCACAGGCCTGGCACAAATCCAATTTTATACAATGTCTCTATTGGTATTTGGGGTCACTTGAAATCACCACTCTGTAAACTGGGTCATAACAGGAGAAGTTAGCGAGCTGCAGCTTTGTGCCACCTGCCAGCATGACAAGGACTTGTTTTGGTGATAGGTTGGACTACCACCTGAGAGCCCCATTATTCCCACATACGATCTCTGTTCCTAAGAGAGTCATATGCATCTTCTTGTATGCAATGCCTCAACCACACAAATCTCTAGCTTGGGGAAGAACCTCTCCCACAGCATCTCTCCCACAGCCCTGTTTTTCAGGGAAGCATGGCATATGCCCTGGCACAAAGGGCTAACACAGCCCAATTCACCTGCATCAATGCTCAGCTGCCTGGCTAGGCTCATGAGCCCTTGCATGTTTCAGCAAGGGTGACAGTGAGCAAAGCCACAGACTTCACCTGTGTGTACAGGCTCTGTTTCCTAGGTTTTCACACAGCCTGTTTCATGTGTACCTCTGTCTCCCAAAATGTGTGCCTTTACACAGGTCTGATGATACTCCCAGACGAAAAGTGCTGAGCACTTTATCCAGATGCTGTGAGGACTCTACAGAATTTGGAAAAAGAAAAAGGTCCTTCTTGTCAAGATCACCCCACCGCTGGGCAGATACTTATTACTTGCATTTCTGTTCAGTGTCCTCTCATACTCCAGATATCTCCACTTTCTCTGTCAACCTGCTGTTTGCATGCAGCCCTATAGACTCAGAGGAGCTCTCAAACCCCTGCCTGCCCTTGCCACAGTGCCCAGCACGGTGAGCTCATTCCTGGAGACTAGCTGCCTCACCCCAAGCTTTTCCTGTCCAGTGTCAGGGTTATTGAACATTCGTGCTAGTACCTGCCGTCCTTACACAGAGGGGCGGCTGCTCCAGCCTTGGGACCATTCATTCATCCCTCGCTGCGTATGCACAGGGATGGAGAGGGCACAAGAGGAGACAAGAAGCCGTCCCCCTCCCCAGTGAAGGAGACTGCTCTGCGTGTACAGCCTGCCTTCCGCCACCCCCGACCTGGGGGACGCAAGGCCGGGGCGGGGCCGGCGGGACCCTCCCCGGGACACACGACCGGGGCGGGGCGGGGGGCACGGAGCCGGCGCCGGGGCCCGGTGGCGCCACCTGGCGGGGCAGCGCGACGAGAGGCAGCACGAGAGCTGGGACAAGAAACACCAGAAAACAGGTTGCCTCATTGTGTTTCCCCCAATTCTCCCTCCGATGATGCAAAGAAGATGCAGCCAACTCCGAGGCTGTGCATGACAGAAGAGCAGCGTGCGCACAGCAGAAGGGGATGTTTTAATTAACAGGAAAAGGAGAAACCATGTCTCTGGTGACGAATGCCAAATGGGGCTATAACACCCAGGTGCAGAAGCAAGGAAATGCATATCCACAGCATGCAATATTATCTTTGTCTCTGTGCTGGAATATGAGGAGCTAAACAAACCCTCCATCCCCACTAGCAGCAGTGCACAGCTGGCACTTCAATCACAGAATCAACTGGGTTGGAAAAGACCTCTGAGATCACTTAGTCCAACCCAATACCAAATACCACCATGTCAACTTGACCATGGCACTAAGTGCCATGTCCAGCCTTTTCCTAAACACCTTCAGGGATGGCGACTCCACCACCTCCATGGGCAGTCCATTCACCCTTTGAAGTCTCTTCACCCTTTCTCTGAAGAAATTCTTCCTAATATCCAACCTAAACCTCCCCTCGTGCAGGTTAAGACTATGTCCTTTAGACCATTAGATCATTCTTTCCTGCAATGATGACCCTTCTTGAATACCCGTTTAACAGGTACCATAACACACTTTACGACTGCCGTCTCTGAGTCATGGACACTGAGAACCAAGTGATGTCTCTGGTGAGAAGCAATGCCAGAGCTGCAAGAGGGCTGTGTGCCTGGCCACAGCTAGCAAGATCAGCATTCACCCATTTGCATCACTGCTGCCTAGATTTTGGGGGACTTGAACCAGGATGACTGATAGTTCCTTCCACACGAAACCACAGGTAGGAATACACTTCAGTAGTAGACCCCTGATCATACTGGTGCTAAATCACACTTAAGAATTTGGATGAGCCAAGCCCTTCTGTAGGCAGTCCTGTGTTGCACTGTTCAGTCCATTTTCTTGCTGTTCTTTGCATGCACTCCAGACTTTCAGAGACTCTCAGACAGGACCCACTCTACACATTACACAATCCAAAGAGAATCTCAAACCTCACTCTCCTTTGGAATGGAGAAAGTTGTATTGAGTGCCCACAGAGCATCTATTACACAGTTTCTACCAAATGCAGTCCAGTCCCCCATGAGATGTCTTTTCTAGTTCCAGTTGGATATTGTGCCTCTTTAGAAACCTGGGCTCCAGTTAAGAATGACCATTTGGTTAGCTCTAGTATTTTGGAGCTGGTAAAGCATTCTGACAGGGTCTTAGGTACTGGGGATGTCCTGGGGACAGATAGGACTGCCCTGCTATCCCCCACCAGGTCAAGCCAACCTGCAGTTTTCCCTGCTGGGATATTGCTTCCAGGTAAAGAATGGCAGGTGTGTGCAGGAGCTGCTGGCACCACCTGTGGCTCATTGTACCATTGGCCTTGCAGAAAAAAAGATGTGTGGGCCCAGGAGGTCCCTTTACCCTTGGGAACCTTCTTTTCTCAGTGGACCTCCTGGAAGCTGGAGATGCTGATCTGGGGTCTGTTCTCCTTTGTCCTTTACAGCACAATGCAAATCCACATTTGCATCATGCTGCTGAAGCATCCTCTCCCTGTCATGAAATATTCATGCCCACCTCCAAAAGGGGTCCAGCACAGCAAATCTGTGTGTCCCTCTGCAGACAGGCAATCTGTGCTGCAGAGTACGGCCATGGGCTTTGCTGTGAGGTCAAGCCAGATCCAGACAACTGATCTCTGAGGAAATAAAACAGAGATGAAAAGAAGCAGCAAAAACCCAGGAGGTGCTTTTGGGAATTAACTCTTTCCAGACTGGCAAGCACTGGCAGATAGTCTGCAACAAGCAGCCTAAGCAGTGCAGAAGAGACGGGTCTAGAGAGCATCTCAAATGCTGAAGTCCTTTCTCAGGTTGGAAAGATTGTTCCCGAGCCATCAGAGATTGGCTCTGTCAGACATAGTGGAAGCTTCTAGCAGCTTCTCACAATAGCCACCTCTGTGGTTCCGCCCCCCCCCCCAAAAAAAAAAAAGCAAACCCCATCAGAGATTGGCTCTGTCAGACATAGTGGAAGCTTCTAGCAGCTTCTCACAATAGCCACCTCTGTGGTTCCGCCCCCCCCCCCAAAAAAAAAAGCAAACCAAAAAACAAACAAAAAAACCAGGCTGTGTTAAACTAACACACTGATTTCCTGCCTGTTTCTGTGGGAAAACTGGTGTAGTGACTGCCGTGTGGTTGAGGCAGGCAGGAGATGCTGCCCCAGGCTCTTGACTGTCACCTTCTTGCTGTCTTTGTTCAGAAAATTTGTGCTTTGACCTCACAGCATGCACAGAAAGTTGCAAACAGTAACAATTACATATTTTAATGAATTGTCATTTGCTCACATCTTTGCTCCTTAAGTAATTGTGCCCTGGTGTTTTCCAGTACAGCACATTTACTTAAATTGAGCAAGAGGTTGCATTTGAAGGAGGAAAAGACAGTGGCAGAGGGGAGGAGCAAGATTTCAGCAAAGGAACTTGTGAAGGACTACTGCTCTGGAATATAATCAAGACAAAACTGCTACACTTTTCTTGGACATCGAATTGGAGTGGGAGTTTATTACTGCCAATGCAGTTTTCTTCATACCCAGTTCTTCTACACAAGGTTGAATCGTTAAGCTTTGACAGTGCATCTGTTAAGATTGGCTTTAGAAACCAAATGTTCTTGAAAGTAAAAGAAGCGTGTGTTTGCCCTTCATTTTCCCCGCCATTCAGTTCCCAGTACCATGGAGAAAAGCCACACAGAGCAGCCCACATGCACATAGATGGCCTAAGACTGGCCACGTAAAGGGCTCCTCTGTGTGAAAGGTGCAGCAGCCTGAGGAACAAGAAGTTCCCTGAGGATGACATCAGTCTTTTTTACTTGAAGCCTTATAGTGTCAGTAGAAGAAAGTCACACAGAAGATCACCAAGGAAGAGCTCTACCCAATATTTAATTTTCCTCTCCCAGTTTGTATTTTCTTTGTACAACTGCATCTCTGTCCTACCACCCATGGCAGCTAGCTTGTGCTTCCAGCATACACTCAGCCTGCTTCCTCAGAAAGATCCTGCACCCAGCAGATAGCACTGTGATTGCCACAGATTACAAGCACTAGGAGAGGACTTCCCAGGAAAGACAGGAATATGATCTTCCTCCAAGGTCACAAACTCTGTTAATCAAAGGAAGGAAAAAGAAATAGAAAGGCCAGTGCAGCCTTTCCACTTGACTCCCTTTAATTAGTAACCATCTGGTTTTCAGAAGAGCTGTCAGCCAATGTAGAGCATTTGGCAAGCTTCCTCAGCGGCTGCTCTCCTAACGTCAATTCTTCTTGGAAATGCTTTAAGCCCCAAGATGCCAAAAGGAAATGAAAAACGAAACAGAGGGCACAAGAGTGAAAAGGAAGAACAAGGATGCAGCATAGCCCAGCAGACAGAGTGAGACATCCCCCAGTTTCACTTCTAGATCAGGGAGCAAACTACAAACACTGCTGGCCATCCGATAGCCAGGAAACATTCCACCCAGCCAGCCACCTGGAAGGAACTGCAGTACTTCAAACACCATTCTCAAACAATTACAAATTCCTCAACATTTTCCAGGAGTCTCACTGCTCAACTCAGTGTTCTGTCCAAACTCCAACTTCAATAGTGACTTTCTGTCTTCCAAGTTTCCTTGCCTCACTTTAATTTCTTTGTCCCAGCTACTGTGCAATGGCACTGTGTATTTACATGTACTGTTCCAGCAAGGGGTTCATCCACTAGGAGAGGCATGGGCAATTTTACAAATCAAATTCATC
Organism: Rhabdornis inornatus; assembly: GCA_013397075.1. Taxonomy (NCBI): domain Eukaryota; kingdom Metazoa; phylum Chordata; class Aves; order Passeriformes; family Rhabdornithidae; genus Rhabdornis; species Rhabdornis inornatus. Next base: position 785,089 of record VWZS01002961.1, on the reverse strand, counting down.
ATGCTTGGCACTTTCTCAGATTTTGCCCTGATTCTGCCTGATGCCATGCTCTGCTCAAATAGAGATGCCTCTGCTCAAATAGAGGTGTGCTGCTCTCTCCACCAAGAAACCCATGGGTGCAAAGGGAGTGTTCCACCTCGCTTTGGATGGCATCAGGAGGCGTGCTAATGGTTCTGCACAAGTCCTCAGGCACAATCTGACAGCACAAGACCTTTTGGTCTTTGCAAGGAAATAGCCACACTGGTAGCAAAGCTAGGCAGCAGGAGATGGGCCGCAGCATTTTTGTTAGTGCTGCCTCCCTCATTTAGATACAGCACGTGGCTTGAGCAGCTTTTAGATTACTCCTTCCTGACTCTAGGACATCATGTATGAGTCAGGTGCTTGCATACTTGCTTCTCCTGATCACTGTGAGTCCCCAGCACATGGCAAACTACATTTTTAACAGTTCCCCTAAGTTCTGCATGCAGATAACCTTCTTTTCACTTTTGCAAAGAAGCAGAATTATCCTCTTCTCTCTTAAATAGTATCATACACACACAGATTGCTACCTTCTTTTCTCACAGATGCATTCAAATTCTGCAGTACCCTCTTGTAAGTAGGTGCATCACACTCACCTACACTCACAGGCCCTCCACTCATTCCCACCCCACTTCCCATACAGTGCTTGGGATTCCCAAGCCCAAGGCATGTGTAGTAGTCAGGCCTTTTCCACAAACTGTGGTAATGGGGTTCTGGTACAGCTGAAGGAGCAGAGCCTCCCCCTGTTAAATACATTAGTGCCAAGCTACAAAGAGGGAAGATACTTCCAAATGCATTTCTGCAGATTTCTCCCATGTGGCAAAAGAGTCAAATACCCAAACCTGTGAGGTCCTCTCACTGTACCTGCCCTGTCAGAGGAGCAGAGCTGTAATTTCATAAGTTCTGGTAAAATAAAAGCATAAAATTCCATATTAAAGCATCTGAAACCACCAGGGATCTGAAGCTGATGAGCCATCTCACATGTTTTCAGAGGGGCAGATGAGTAGGTTTCAGCTGCCCTGATCTGCATGGAGTTGTGGGATATCCTCACTTGCTGTCCCAGGATCTGCACTAGATTTGTGCTTGGCTAGAATGCCCAACTGCTGATGGGGCAGCAGGAGCTCAGGAATGCTCTCACATCCACTTCTTGTCTGAGGGAGGTGCCTAGGCAGGCCAGAGAGAAACACACATGGGTGATGAGAGCTGGACCACCTCTTCTTGACACTGCCAATTTACACCAAGGAACTAAATGCTAAAGATTGTGGATACTGTTCCTCTTTTTCCCAGCCTTGGCTGGGGAAAACAAAGCTTTTCCTTGACACTTTGTGCTCCATTCAAAGCCATGGGAGCCTCTGTGCAAAACTTTTCTCTCTCATGCCTCTCCTCCAAAGCCTTTCTTCCTTGTTGAATAGCATTATGCAAAGTGCCCAACTGCCAATGCAACTTCAGGAAGAAATCCATCTATTTCTCCCCTTCAGCTCTTAATTAACATGTGGACTTTAATTACACTTCCCATTTTCATGACAAAATATGTCTTTCTCCTCCACTTGCCCCTCCCTGAGATCATTACAAGAACTCTTAATAATAATCACCATCATGTGTCTACTCCAAGAGCAGGGCAGGGGGGCACATGCTCCATCTTCCCAAGTTACCCTATCCCACCTGGCCCTGGGTCACTCAGTCCTCGGAGAGCCACATGCTCTCGTCCTGTGCCAATGAGGAAGCTGGAAGCAGTGCTAACACGTTGGCACGACCTATTGCCAGGGCTGGGTAGTGCCTGAAGGCTTTGGCTGCAGTGAAACACATTATAATTCAAAGGTGGACACAGAAAAAAAGGCAGTTTGGGGAGGTATTGGGGATTCTTTTGTTTTCAGAAGTAAGAATGGGCCACCCTCCTACTGAAGTTATATCCTGCCTGTCCATACGAAGCACAACAAATGCTGCTAGGAAGTTTTCCAGTAACTCTCAGCTAGCTTGGAGATCTAGGTAGTAAATAAACAGGAAAAATTTCTAATAGACCTCCCAACTCTCATTGATTCAGCCAATAGAAAAGCAATCACCTTAGTAAATCACACAGCATCCATTTTCTGGCAGAAAGTGAGAACTGAGGAGGAATCAGTCCCTATCCCTCTTGATGGGAGCAGGCACGAAGCGGATACAATGCACCCAAGCATGGACCTGGTGCAGCCAGGTTTACACTAAACTCAGGCATTTTCTGAAGGTAACTCAAACCACTACCACTCTCCTCACAAATCTGGGAACCTCATTCAGATGCAATCTGTCACAGTGTGGAGACTGAGTCCTACACTACATCAACCTCGTGTTTGCAAACTCAAAATCAGAATCAGTTCTTCGATTGACTATCTTATCTGAAGGTGCAAAGTTCACCAGGCTGCTGGTAGCTTTGTCCACTTACAGAGATCTGGAAAATGAGATTTTCTTTAGTTGTTACTTCACCCCTCAGGCTTTCAGTGCTCCTTGATGACAATCTCTGTCCCTCCCAGAAGCAAACAGTAAGGTAATATGGAAGTGAATACCAAGCTATGCAATGTTTGCAGACAGAAGACAGAGAGCTGCCCACCTCTTTCATTGCCGAGTTCTGAAGAATTAGCAATACCTCACAGAGCAGACATGATATCAGGCTCTGGGGACAAAGACAGTAAGAGCAGCATCGAGGTGACCAGAACACAAAAAAACAATCAAACAAGCAAAAAAAAAACAAACAAAAACCCCAAACAAACAAACAAACAAACAAAAAACAAAACACAAATTACTATAAGTATGGCCCAGATACAGTCCACAAGGCAAAGACTGCACGATCCAAATGTACAGCTAAGTGCATCATGCATAACTTGAACAGAAAGAAGAGCTCCATAGAAGGGCATGGAAGCTCCAAGCATGCCATCATGCCATGAGCACAGACAGTGAGTCCACTGCTTGCAGAAAACCTTATTCCTCTCCATAAGTGTGGCAGAATGGAGACAATGTCCCTTTAAATGTGACTAAAGTGTTGTCAATGGATCTGCCATGGTAAAGGAGTTAACCCCCCCCAGCCCCTCTCAGCCACTGTGATGGGATAATTAGATGCGAGGGCTCACCACAGATGATGCTCCAGTTGCTTAGCAACTAATGGTTCCCATAGAAACAGCAAAGCACAGCCTTGAGCAGCAAGTGAGCAGTGCAGCAGGGCAGGGAAAGATGCCTTAAACTCCTGCACTGATCCTCTCCTCTAGAATCATTCAGAGGCCTAGAGGTATTAGGGGAATGAGAAGGGGGTGCCTTAAAGACACAATATCCCTGTTTAAAGCAGCAGTGTTAAAGAGAATGGTTTTTATCCAACTAAACCTTCACTGATATGGTCCTCCTAATCTCAGTGACTCTCATCTAGCAGGATGAGCAGGGTTGAATCACAGAGAGTGGTCTTACACAGAGGTTTAAGCCCCAACTTGTGGGTCATCCTGCTGTAAGCAGCTGAGTATGATTCCAGCATCAATTCTTGCACCTGGGGTCTGAGAGGGAAATACACAAAAACACACAATACCACACACACAAATATATGAGCATTTTCAACACTGTCACAAAAGCAGCCTTATACAGTCATCCAGCCTGGCCCTGAACCATCAGGTAAAGGAGGTTTCCTCTTGATTTTGCAGCTTCACAATACATACAAAAGTGACTATAAAGCATGGAGAGCTTCACCATAATAACAGAGGTCAGATTAATTAACCTTTACTCAAGGCTGTCATCTGGTACTTCCTTCAACATGACCAATTTCTACTACTTTATTATCCTACTGCTCCCTGCACTGAGTTAGCATACCACTGTTTCTGAGCATCACAGGCACGACCTGCAGCACCTGTACTAAATACCATGCATGCACTGTACAGCTGCATTGCTGCAAGGCACGATCCTGTCATCACGTAAGCTGAGCAGAGACAAGCTCTGTTTGTATTTTGCTAAGAGAGCTCTGGGACACTGAGATGGGGCTGTAGATTCAGTATTACGTAGTCTGCACCAGGCCAGGGACAGGCTGCATCACTGCCTGCTTGCAGATGACAGCCCTATGTGTTAAAGCTTTGCATACTTCTCCAGTCCTGATGGCACAGAAGGAAGTAAAGAAACTCTTATCGCAAAAACAAGCCCGGCTTTATTCTCCTCTCCTCCAGCCTCACACTTGTGACATGATCCCTTTCAGAGAGGGCAAGCAGCCTGTGCCTTGGGCACTGGCTGAGGCATCCAAACTCACTGCTTTTCTCCTCCTTGCCTGGCAGGAGACTGGCAGTACGCACTCCACTCTGCCACGTGCCATCTCTTCTCGGCAAATAAATGGAGAACAGGGCAGGCCCCTCTGTCCCTGGGGCGGTAGTTATGCCAGAAGGTGGCACATACTGCTGGTGACGGGCAGTCAGCCTGCACTCTGGAACCCCTACGTGCATTAGTCAAAGCCTCTGAATCCCAGACACTGCGGCTCCTTCCCCCTGTCACTGCAGTGTCACCTCACCCTACCGACAAAGCTGGGGATGCCAGGTGTGGTGGAGCATCCCATGGGCCAATTTAGCCACAAGCCAGGTCTCCTTCCTGGAGTCCTGCCCTGATCCACACAGCACTTCAGGAAGGTACCAGAGAAGAGACACTAAAAAACTTGTGGGCCATTTCAGACTCTGTCCCCTATGGCTTTCAAAGTGGGAAATCAAAGGGAAATGATGTGCTTTGTTCCATGGGGGAGCGGCAGGAAAGGTGAGCAGAAAGAAGCCTGGTGGAACGGGTCGCTTCAGTCGTCTGCTAGCTCACCTTTGAAGTGGTTTTAAAAATAAGGGAGGAGGGGTAGATACGAGTTCAGCTCTTTCACTGCAACTTCACAGAATCTGAAAACGTGGAGGGTAAGAGGCCGCCTTTCCCCCACCAGAAAAACAGTGTATGCATGCAGAGAGAATACAGCTAATAAAACAGGCTGCGATGCTCATCAAGTACATCTGCAGTGTTCTCACATCCTGAGGAGGCTGTGAACAGCTACAATGACAGCAGCATTTACCTGTGGTACCATCAGACACGTTAGTCATTCACAGGAATAACTGGGCACCGTGACACAGCCCTGGGTCCTGTGCCAAGGGAGCAAGCACCTCTCACTGGCCACAGCCTCCTCTCTGTCTCGTGCTCGCTATCATCGAGCCTGCCTGTACTTTCCCTGCTGCCTCTCTTTAACTGAAAGGATTGTTTCTAACGCACAAAACCTGGGAGCTCTGTCTGTGTTACACAGCATCAGCTATTTACTGCAGCACAAGGAACTGAAGCAATGCCAACAGAGCAGGAGTGGCCTGGTGTGATGACAAGCCAGGCATCTGTGTACTAGGAAGAGGGGAAAAAGGAAGAGGTGGGGAAAAGGACCACTTACTTAATTGGAAATTAATCTCTGTTCTACTACAGGGGGAAAAAATTATATAAACCCCCAGTTGATTGGCATGACCAGTATCCTCAAGGGTCCCCACCAAATCCACTGAGCTTGCTTCCAAACAAATGCCATTGGCTGGGCAAAGCCCAAACAAGAGATGATACCCTTGGTACTCTGTGTTGCCACAGCCAAGCAGATGTCACTCTGTACAATTTCAACGCTTTCAGGGGCTGAAGAATGCCAGAGCCCTCAAGCCAAACTCCTGCAACAACTCTGAAACAGAAGCCAAGTTATAGAGCTGCCCTATCTTCAGGGGAGCTTGCATCTAACATTTTTCAAAAACAGGAGCAAATACAGTGTCTCTGGCTTGCTGAGAAGACCCAAAAACCCATATTCACATGAAGCCATGGCTGAAGGCATATACCTACACCTCACATGCACACACAAAAGTCAGAAACCCTGAGAAGCAATTGAGCACACTCACAGCTAAGACTCAAATCTGAAATGCTTTTTCTCATGATTTGCAAACAAGTTTTAATGTGAAGTGCCAGGAGATGGGAATCAGCAAAGAACAAGAACTACTCTTGAACCCAACCTGCAGCCTTACAAAACTTCCCTGTAGTAACTGTGGTTACAAGTTTGCAGGAGTAGGCAAGACCTGTTTTCAGTTAAACTATCCCATAAATTGGCTTCTGTGCAGGTTACACTTACCTACTTTCAAAGAATCCAGATGTCCTGAGCCAAGGCACCTCCAGCTTGTCACCTCTCTATGTTTTCAGCTTCCTTCATTATGCAGACAGCAATGCTGGGTACTTTGCCCTTCTGCATGTGACAGCAAGTTCTCTCCTATCTTTTGTTCCACCTTCTGAAGCTAGAGAGGGGCCAAAGAATGAGCTCCTGGATAAATCATAAGGAACTGGCAGATTAGCCAGTTTTACATTCAATTTGCCCCAAATTGGCTCTATCAGTCTGGTCAAAATCTCTCTCCCTGGGAAGACAGGGGTGGTAAGGCAGCGCTCAGGGGTTACATGCTTTCATGCAGAATACACAACATACAAACCAATGCAATTATGATTCAGTAACTGAATGGCCAAAGGCAAAATTAAGGCCTTTTAGCCTTTTCCTGTACTTTAGGGAAAGGTTTGTGTTTATAAACATATATATTTAAAACATTTTTAGGGTTTAAGCTGGAAACCACCATTTCTGTTTCCAGTCTTGCTAGCTTCATTGAACAGACCAGGCGGACCACAGGATTAATTTCCTTCTTTACCTGTGTGTGTTACGGCAGTACCTCTAGTCTCTACCAGTAAGAAGTAAACATCACCAAATGGGTGAATGCTTTCCATCACTGCAGCAGTGGCAGGAAATATTAGCAAAGTCTTTTCACTCCTTTTTGTTTGTTTGTTTTGAGAATGGTCTAAATACAACTGTTCAGGGCTTCTCTTGGTGGAGCACTGTATCATATTACATTTTATCTGACCCCTTCCCTACTGTTACCGCTTCCAAACACCAGTACAGCCTTCTCTGAGGACGCAGAAACCCAGGGAAAGATGGGAGAAAGAAAGCTAATAATAGACAGCCTGTTTCTGCTACCAGCCCTAAAAGTTCTGCAGCTGCTTCTCACCTCCTTTATTGCTCTGTAATTAGCTTTTACTGGAGAGCTTCCACCAAACTCTAGCGGTACCGATTCCAAACAAGCTACAGGTAAGGTGAGTTCAGTCACTCCCTGCAAAATGACAGCTCACACGGCCTCTGGTGGCCAAGCTACAGGTTCTCGTTATCCTCCTCCAGCACTGCCAGGCTGCTCTTCTCAGGGCAGTTCCTGGGAAGCAGCACAGAGAGCCGTGTCTTCCCGTGGACAAGTTCATCATCCAATTATTTTTGTGTCTTTTATTCACACTGGTGCCTCACACATTGCCCCACGTGTCTTTCAAAAGCCGTGCCTGGCTGAAAAACGAGCAAGTCAAGAGACTTCATCCACAAGCAAGTACTTCTTATTGCAGAACTTCTTCTACCCCCTCAAAATACTCACATTGTTCTGAGATTATTAACATAACTGCATTCAGTCTAGCACTCTTGAGTGAGTTTATTTCTGAACTACCAAAGTTACGTGGGTAGGTGAAGTGTCTATGTGAAGGCGCACATAGATAATCATAGGCTTAGTGGGTTACCATGCCTCAGCTGATGCATACACCACCGTGTGAGGGTTTAGGTTGGAAAAGACCTCTGAGATCATTAATTCCAACCCAAGACCAAAGACTACCATGTGTACTAGACTATTGCACTAAGTGCCGTGTCCAGTCTTTCCTTAAACACCTTCAGGGATGGACTCCAACACCTCCCTGGGCAGCCCATGCCAGTATCTAATCACCCTCTTTCTGAAGAAATTCTTCCTAATGTCCAACCTAAAGCTCCCTTGGTGCACCTTAAAACTATGTCTTCTTGTCTTATCCCTGACTGCCTGGGAGAAGAGACCGATCCCCACCTGGCTCCAGCCTCCTTTCAGGCACTTATAGAAACTGATAAAAAACCCTTCGGCCTCCTTTTCTCCAGGCTAAACAATCCCAGCTCCCTCAGCCGCTCCTCGTAAGGACACACGCTCCACAACCTGCACCAGCTTCGTAGCCGTTCTCTGGATGTGAGTCCCATGTCAGAGACACCGCCGGCTGTCAGTCCCACACCCGGCCGCGCAGATACCCGCCCAGCCCGAGCGCGCCCGTNCCCGCCCGCCGCCGCGGCTGCCGCGGCCGACAGCGGGAGGCTCCGCCTGAGGGGCCGGGTGTGGCCTGAGGGCCCGGCTCTCGCTGCCGCGCCTGCGCGTCGCGGCACGGCCGCCATGGCCGTGCTCTACTGCCGGCTGTGCCGCCGCAGCGCCTTCACGGGCCGCCGGCACCTGTACAGCGCGGGGCATCGCCGGCGGCTGCGGGAGGCGCTGACCCAGCTGCAGGAGGCGACGGCGGCGGCGCGGGCAGTGGCGGCCGCGGCCGATGGGGCCTCGGCCGTGCGGCCCTACGACCCGACGGAGCACGATGGGCGCGTGTGGTGCCCGTGCTGCGGGCGCGGTGTGCGGCGGGACGGGCGGCGCGGCGGGCTGGCGCTGCTGCAAGCCGGGCTGATGCGGCACTTGGCCGGGTGCGTGGGCAGGAACGGGGCGGGCTGATGCTGCCGTAGGCCCGGCTCTTGTGGCACTCGGCCGGGTGCGGGTGATGCTGACGGTGTCACGGTGTCCCACAGGCCCGAGCACCGTCGGGAGACAGCGCGGTTCTGGCGGGAGAACCGGGCGGAGGCGGTGCTGCGGGAGCGGTGCCTGGTGCCGGCCGAGGAGTACGAGCGCTTCGCACAGGCTTTGGAGCGGGCGCTGGCCAAGCACCAGCGGCGGGAGGAGGAGCGCATCCTCCAGGTACCCTCGGTCATCCCCGCAGCGGCCGCGGCCCGGCCTACGCCGGCCCCGCCTCACCGCTGTATCCCCGCAGATGGCGGCTGACATCCGGGAGGCCGAGCGCCGGCAGCGAGAGACGGTGCAAGCGGCGCTCCAGGTCGGTGAGCCGTATCCTGGCCTGGCTATACCCCGGCGGGGAGCGGGCACTATACTGCGCACCCTCAGCACGGGCACCCGGGTGTGCTCGGGAGGGGCTGGGGGCAGCTGGATGGGGGCTGTGTTTAGTACCAGAAATATTGTTCCTTTTTCCTGAATCACACTCAGCTTCAACCAGAGCCAGAACTTTGTGCAGGACCTTCTGTCTGCAGGCTCCCCGCAGGACCTGAACGGTGAGCACTACTTTCCTTAGCAGTGGCTGATGCATCCCTGCTCAAAGACACATGGGGAGTCTGACACTGTCATTACCGGGATCTTGCAAATCTTTTGCAAACTTTTGTATACACTACAGTAAGTGCAGGCCTCTTATTGCAGGGACAGCCCTTGTGCTACAGAAGAGCCTGGCCCGAGCGGAATGCAGACAGGACCTGATTTAGCCTGGATGGAATCAGGCAAGGTTCTGACCTTCATTGGCCACCAGGTAGGGGTGACTGGCTAGTGAATGTGATTTAACTGCAAGTCACCTACAGCACGTGTCACAAAGCAGAACAAGGGGTGGTCGTCATCACAAAAAGAAACAGCTTTGTGGATTTGGGTGAGCAGTTAGCCTAGTTTCAGTTATCTAGGTTTAACTTTAATTAAGCAAACATTTCTTAGTATGCCATAGGAAAATATTCTCTTTTAAAGAACAGAAGAGCTTTCCTCTGCCTTTTTCTAATAGAACTTGATTCTGGAAGGGAATGAAGACAATGCTCTTCTGTTCAGAGATTCTCTTAAACATAAGATTCTCATAAGCATTTTATGTTCCTATTAACAGGAAACAGAAGGGAAAGGAAATGTCCACACAGGTAAGTGCACCTGCATCATGACTCACTGGGTTGCTACCTCATGGCTTGCAAATGTCACAGGGATAACTCAAAGCAGTTTTGAAGCAGTTACAGCATAAGCAGGAGGTGTCGCTCTTTTGGCAATATTTGACATACTAGAGGAGAAGAAAACACATCAGCATAGTAGAAACTGTTGATGCTGCTGCTGTGGGGAGTGTATGATTTGGGGTGTGATCTGCCATGGCCTTAGCTGAGGAAGTCAGCTTCTTTTCCTCAGAACACCCAGAGTTCACTGTCACTTGCTTGGTAACATGAGCAGCAGACTGGGAGAAGAGGGGACCCTTTTCTCCTGTCACAGCTGAGGATAACTTCAATCGCTAAGTAAGTATTCCCTGTGACTTCTAGGAGCAAAACCTCCATGGCTAATAGAGGAAGAAGATGGAAGTAAACAACAAATTGGACCTTCCTATGAGGAATTTCTCAAACACAGTGAGCAGCTTACACACCTTTTAGTAAACCTTACAGTCACTTTACCTTGCTAGAGAACCAAAACCAATTTGAAAAACTTCTGCTGAACAAAGTATTTGGGCTTTTGAGTAACCTGGTCGAGGGGAAAGTGTCCCCATCCATGGTACAGGGGGTTGCAGCAACGTGATCCTTAAGTTCCCTTCCAACCCAAACCACTCTACAATTTTTTTTTTTTTCAGAGGAGAAGCAGAAGCTGAAAAAGCTCCCAGTGGAACGTGTTGGTGCCAACTTTGACCACACCTGTCAGACGAGTGACAGCTGGCTCCCTTCCTTTGGGCGTGTATGGAATCACGGCAGGAGGTGGCAGTCCCGGTGAGCTTCAGGGCAGCACAGATGCCCTGCCAGCGGTAAAGTCTGTGGCTTATGTCCATGCAAGCTATTCATGGAGCAGGCTCTGAGGTAGCAGCAAGCATAACTAGACATCCTGCCATATGAGCTATGCCACACTTGATCCAGGCAGAGTATCATTCTTGTCCTGGAGCAGTGCACACATGGCTTACAAGTAAGCATGCTCATGGCTGTAAAGGCTGCACATATGAAGGCATCTGCCTCATTTTGCTTGGCTCACCTTTCAGACCCACAGAGTGTTCCACTGGTGCCTTTTAATGTGCCAGAACTCTCTGTCAGCTAGCTGGAGCTACCACTCACTGAAGTAGCAAAAATATTGAGAGAGCTTCCATGCTAGAACACTATGCACAGCACTTTCTTACTTTTTCAAGTAGAGTGTTCATTATCTCTGTCTAAAGGTTACTGCAGTCTGACTTCTATGCTTTCTTTCAGGCATCAGTTTAGAACTGAATCATGGGAAAAGAAGAAAAAAAGGTGATGAAGAACACCAGACACTCAGCTCTGGGGAAAGGATGACTGTAGCTGCAGTTTTCTTGCTGACTGCCCTGTAAGGACACACAGTCCATCTGAGCGTCACATCTAAAGCCACACAAGGTCAGGTCTGCCAGCAAGGACAGGTTCCTGCAGATGCTGTATCTTCCCTATCAGAAAGCCTGCTCTGTACAGCAGGTGATGCCAGTGGCCCATGCTGACATGGAACATCCCATTAAACAAATAATTTTTTGAGAAATAAACTTCTTTTTTCAATGCCTCTGTGTTTGTAGACCATTTGAAACTCATTTCATATGCAGGGTCCACCCTGTAGGCAACTAATACCAGGTGTTTGATATTTTCATTCAAATTTATATTGCTTTCCTTCATTCTAACATTCATCCTTTACAGCATCCATTGGCTGCTGTAGGTGATGCAGAAGTTTCTTCCCTTTCAGCAACACATTTGTAACACTAATAAAGACAAAAACTGGTGGGTACAGGACAACAGCTATGACCTCTACCAGAAGCCACGATAAATAATGCATCAGAAATGAAACATACAGTGTCTTGAAAAAGCAAGGAAAATTATAATCAGTAATTTTATTGTGTGCATCTACGTACAAAGCATTGTTGATGAAGCCACTGGAGAACCTGCAAAGCAAGAAGTTCTCAATCAGAAAACCAGGTCAAAGCAGGCTAGCACAAAGCAAACAGTTTGACAGTTATTCCAGCAGGAACACTTGGCCATGGTGCCCTATGAGAACAGAGAGGACAATTGCCCATTTGCCCTGCAGCCCGGGAAACAAAGGACGCTTTTCCCATCCAACGAACACAGGGACAAAATCAGAAATTGCTCTTTAATTCTGGAGAACCGATTCTGGAGAATTTCCATTAATGTTCCTCCAGGAAGTTGCTTAGGATGTGAGCAAAATACTCTCAGGTTTCTGGAAGAGCAGCCCATCACAGCCATGTGGAAGTTGCCCAGTACACACTGCATAGCTGTCCACTAGCTTCTGACAGCACAACTCAGCTCCTCAGCACCCAGCCTCACCTCCCTATGCGTCCTCCCCTGCAACAGGCGCGTCTCCACCTTTCGTGTTTCGGGTATAGATCACCTGGGCTCGGTGCTTGGACACCAGTTTGATCAACCCTATGACAAAAAAAATGATTACGTCAGTGCATGTGGTGACAGATGCCAGAGATGCTGAGGTCGCTCCTAGAGAGGCACAGCAATGTACAAGAGGAAATAGGGGGGTAGCAGTTTATGCAAGTCTTTTGTTCCCATATGGCTGCAGTTGCATCAAAACAGAAACATTTTTCTTAGTACAGCAATGCCTCTATGTAGCAAAACTGATGCTCCATACTTCGGAGCACTTCTGATGCTGCAGGAAAGCTGCTAGGCAAGCAAGGAAAACCAAACACCCAATTCAAGAAGCTTTCTGGTTTTTTTTTCTTTTTTTCTGAGTGCTCACCTTTGCTGAGCAGCTCCTGGAGGGCAGCCCGAGCCAGGGAGCCTCGAATCTTCAGCCTTTCTGAGACAACTGCAGGTGTGATGAGCTTGTAGTTGGGCACTTCTTTGCACAGTTTGTCATAAGTGGCCTTGTCAAACAGGACAAGGTTGTTCAACTTGTCTCTCACTTTCCCCTTGGACCACTTCTACTTGAAAATAGAGAAAAAACACCACCTCCCTAAGCCATCTTGTAAGCAAGAACAAAAAATAGAACTAAAAGATGCCCCAAGAACTGCACCATCAAATGTCCCCGTATCACATCCCGAACTAAAGAACTAGTGAGATGCACAAAATCGCCTTTGTAAAGTAACGTTTTGCAGATAATACCTGCAGTATCTGAAAATAAAAAGGCTAAAACCTTCTGTTACTCGGGTTTAACGCTATTATGTATAACTTGCTGGCAGATGAAGAGCTGGCCCCTCTAACACCAAGACGCCCGCCCCCGCCGCCTTCTCGCCGCTCCCGGGGTCCGGCCACGCCGCACACGCGCCAGGCCCGGAATCCCGCCCGCCCCGAGCTCTCGGTCCTGCCGCTTCCCACCTTCTTTTTGGCTTTGCCTCCGGACTTGTTGACCGGGTCCTTGTCCTTCTTGGCGGACTTGCCCGCGTCCTTCTTCTTTTTGTCGTCTTTGGGCGGCTGCGAGAGGGTGGGAAGGATGGGGGGGTGAGCGGCGAGGCGCGGGGTCGCGGCCCCGGGCACCTCGCACGGGTTCCAGCCACGCTCACGGCGCCACCAGCGCCTCTCGGGGGACCCGGCCCGGCTCGCTGCCCAACCCCCGGCCCGGCCCCGCTCACCATGATGCAGCCACCGCTGCTGCTCCGCAAGATGTCGGCGAGAAAGGAAGAGCCTAGCGTGGGGCGGGGGCGGGCCCCGCGGGCCGGTACGTCACTGCCGGGGCGGGGGCGGAGGTAGGACGGGAGGAGCTGCTGCTGCCGGGGCCTTGCGCTATGGCTATCTTCAGCGTCTACGTGGTAAACAAGGCTGGCGGCCTCATCTACCAGCTGGACCACTACGCGCCCCGCGCCGACACCGAGAAGACGTTCAGCTTTCCGCTCGATCTCGTCCTGCGCCCGCACGACGAGCGCGTCGTGGTCGCCTTCGGGCAGCGGGACGGCATCCGCGGTGGGTGGGAAGGGCCGGGCCGGGCGAGGTCGGGCTTGTTGGCTGAGTGCTGCCAGCCTGACTGATGCTGCCGCGCTGTCCCGCAGTGGGTCACGCCGTGCTCGCCATCAACGGCGCCGAGGTCAACGGTCGCTTCACGGCGGACGGGAAGGACGTGCTGGAGTTCCTGGGTAACCCCGCCAACTACCCCGTGTCCATCCGCTTTGGCCGCCACCGGCTCTCCTCCAACGAGAAGCTTATGCTGGCCTCCATGTTCCACTCGTGAGTCAGGGCGGGCCGTGACGGGACGGGGGTGGCACGGGCAGAGGTGGTGAGGGACTCTGAGGGGCCTGTCCCCACAGGCTGTTCGCCATCGGGTCACAGCTGTCACCTGAAGTTGGGAGCTCCGGGATCGAGATGCTGGAGACCGACACCTTCAAGTTGCACTGCTTCCAGACACTGACAGGTACCATCGGGCCCTAGGCACCCGGCACTGCTCTGATTTGTCAGGGCGGTCTCTGTGCTCGGCCTTCCTTATGCTCCTGGCATTATGGCTCCAGGGATCAAATTCATGGTTCTTGCTGACCCACGGCAAACAGGGATAGATGCTCTTCTCCGCAAAATCTATGAGATTTACTCAGACTTCGCTCTGAAGAATCCTTTCTACTCCCTGGAGATGCCAATAAGGTAAGGAAAAGCCCACTTTTAGTAACCTGGCTGCAACCCCTCATTGCTTTCTGCCTATACAGTAGCAAATGCAGACAGTCCTAAAGTAGCAAAACTGGCTGAGGGAAGGGGAAGGAAGCCACAGCACACTGCTGCAGAGAGAGGACAGCTCTTTTCAGTGCTGGCTATGCTGGGGGGTGCAACGTCCTTGGCACAAACCTTGCTGTCCTACCGTATATTCAGGCCTATACAGGAAGGCTTAATCTTAACTAAGGACCAAGTCAGACCTCGACAGCAGTCATGTTGCTATGTCATAACTTCCTGAATCTCTCCTTGAAGGATGCAGAGCCAAAGGATGTGGAGATCCTTTGTTAGCTTTAACTCACTTCTGTAGGTACAAGTCATCCCTTCGCTTTTCTGACTGTTTCAGGTGCGAGTTGTTTGATCAGAACTTGAAGCTTGCTCTGGAGGTGGCAGAGAAAGCTGGACCCTTTGGACCTGGATCATAGAGAAAGCCTCACCTGTAACACAGATTTATTTGTCTGAAGAGTGGGGCCTCTCGCTTCCCTGGCTGGCCTCTCACAAAGCTCACCTCTCCACAGCAGAGACTGCACATCCCCAAAACATGCTTCTGTATCTCCCAAAATACTGGTTTATCCCCTTTGCTGCAAAACTTTCCTTAAACAGATTCCTTAGCACTGTTTACATTGGTCCACAGGGCCTTATTTTGCTGTTGCAGCTCTGCTGCACTTGGGTGAAGGAGAAGGTGCAGGTCTGTGGCCTTACCAGAGTCAGTGCTTTTCTTTCCTGTCATAAATGTACATACATATTTTTTCTGTACAGCTCTAACTTATGGTCTTGCAGAGGGTTTCTGTATAGAAGTAATAAGTGTTTACTAATGAGGCAAATGGCTGTTTGCTTTCTGTTGGTGAGGACATTTGTGCCATTGGCACCTCCGGGGCATATATGGGTTTGGGTGGTTTTGCTTGCGCCACTCTCCATAAGACAACCAGAGCCCTTATGACACTGCTCCATTTTTATTTCACATATAGAAGAAGATAATGTAATTAAGTACAAAATGTAATTCACTTCCATTTTTTAAATTAAGGCTAGCTAACTACTCTTGCAACCAAGGTACTCAACAAAGTACCTGCATGCAGGTTCTTTATGAGTTGAACTTGCCTCTTTCAGGACCCTAAAACATTAAATCCTTTTGGGGAAAAACAAGAATATTCAACAAATTCCTGGCTAAATACCTGAGTGTACTTATTGCAGGGTGCTGGGCCTGACTGCTAAGGCTGTCAGTGATGGCTCTGCTAAGGCTGACTCAGAGGCAGCCCAAGTCCCTGCCTGCAGCCATGAGACCAAACTCTTGACCAATCTTCACACCTTGTACTGAAAAAATACAAACCGATGCTTGAAATGTGGGTTATCACAAAACCCAGCTGCAGAAATTATGGGTTTGTGGTGGCTGCTGTTGCAATTCCTGCTGCTAGGATAGTTTTCCTGGCTGATTGGCAGAGGACTGGCTCCGAGCTGCCTTGGCAGCAGCTGCCTCCCTTGCAAATCATTAACACTGCACACAGACATCGCATCAGGTGGGATCAGTTCACTTAGAAGGACCTTCTCTGAACGTCATGAATTCCCTGGAAACACGCCGATCCCTAAATCAGGTGTGGAGAGCTCTGCTGCAGCATGTCCTGCTTGTCCACGGCAACACTCTCCCTCACTCCTAGGAACGAACCCCATGCACAGTTAAAGCCTTGCTGCTGTCAAAGCAGGCTAGACTGCAGTCGTCACCATTCCTTGCTGTCATGTGGCTGAGCACACACAGAGCTCATGCTGAAATGACCTGGGACAGCTGTGCTGATGGCAGCTCAATGGGACGGATGCAGGCAACAAAGGCTTGGTTCAGGGCCCCTGAGCAGCGAAGCTGAACTGATCAATGTCTCAGTTAATGTCTGAGACAAACAATAATGACAGCGCTAGAGGTAAATGCACCTGAAGGCAGTCATTTTAGACCACCTGTAGTGGGAAAGCTCGGGCTGCAGAGCCTGCTTGCTTCACTAACAGTGCTGTGAGGAAGAGGTACAGTAAAATAATTGCAAATGTAAACTAGGTGAATTATCACATCTTGAGGGAAAAAGTGATCAGTAGCAGGAACCTTGTGCCCTCTGGCACCTGACACTGGATAAGAAGTTGAGACATTTTTATCTAGGTTGCCGTAATAGGTAAACTCATTCCTAGGCCAGTTAAACAAAAACAAGCATCATTCACGTCAGCGTGGGAACATCCTTTCCACCAAGCAGCTTATCCTCAGTCAGCCTTCTTGGAAATTCGGCCCATCTTGGTGCGGATGTTTCGCAGGAAGAAGAAAGCCACTGTGCTAGCGATACAGGTGACTTCAGCTACCCAGAAGGCTGTGGCCCAGCTGTAGTGCTTGGCAATTGTACTGAAAGGCAGTCCAGCCAGGAAACCCCCAACTGTAAGGAAAAACAAACAGAAAGCTAACAACACTTGTGCGCTCCCATATTATCTATCAGTTCCTGCTTTTGCATATATAATAATTCCTCAGGCCTGGTTTGAACTTAAAGCACAGCACAAAACCTGTTGGGCACAGCAGGAAAGCATCCCTGAGGCTTCCAGCTCCATTATCTCTCTCTCCTCCATGGGGAGGTGCCTCCCCATGATCAGTGTCTTGGCACCCAGGGGCTAGACCATGCTTCGTCAATAATGTGCATGAGTTTTGTTTGCTTTTTGGGTAATTACTTACCGTTGGCCATGAGAGCCACTATGGCATGGGAGGTGCCGCACAGGTTGGAAGGGGCACTTTCGTTGGCTATGACCCCAAAGAGGGCAATCGGCCCATACGAGGAGAACCCAAACACAGCTCCCAGAGTCAGAATCCACAGCTGTCAAAGTAAGTTAAAATCAGAAACAGGATCAGTGAATCTCACCATTGTCAGTTAGCAACCATTGACAATTCTCAGATTCTATACACAGTACCAGGGAGTTTTGACACTTTCAGGTTGACACCAGCTCCCCAGCCTGCAGCCACAAGAGCTCAAGCCTCAACCCCACATCCATAAAACTGAGCTGCATCTCCACCACTCCATCTTGCTAGCCAGTACAAACTCTCCTCCCTCCCACAGTTCTGCCCCCCACACCAAGTAATACATCCCGTGCTGATTTGTAAGAAACAGAACATTGGTGAGAAGAGGGCAATGAGCCTGTGAAATCACAGGAAAGAACTGTGAATCAGGTTGCTTTCATCAACAATCCTGGAGCTACCAGCTGAAAGCTTTTCTCAGTTTAGATGCATGGGACTGATCAGAGCATGTTTATTTGTGAGATACCTCTTTCTGATAACCTCTATGTTACTAAACTGAGAAAAAAAAGAAAAAAAACACAAAAAACCCCAACAGTCAGAACTTCAGTGCTACCTTATGCTCTAACAAACCTATCTGGCCCAAAATTATCAGCCTATTGTTTGCACAACAAAGTATAAGTAACATCTCCACATTACAGCATGCTTTTAGAATTGCAAATACCATTTCAAAAAGCCCAGGAGGAAGTAAGTGCCATCTTATTTTCCAGATGTGAAACAAAAAGAAGTTAGGAAAATACTTGCCAGAAATGAAATAAGAATGCATCTGCCAGAGCAGAATCATTCTTTCTGATCTCACCCACAAGACCCCTTGGCTGGCTACACTTTACCTGATGAACAGAAGTCCTCAGAACCTTCTGTATAAAACTTAAAAGTTACATAGTTAGACTTATTAAAGTCTGTTAGTGTATTCAAATTATTGTAAGAAAATGTTTCTTTTACCAAACTTACAGTAATCTCTTCTCAAGGCCCTGGTTCTAAGTTCTGAGGTGCTAACCAATCTCTCAGGATAGGAGTAAGGCAGACCAGGGAAAGAAGAAACAGACAGAGGAAGAAAAAACGCAAGCAGAAACCTCATGTTCTTTTAGGCCTGTAAGATCAGCTATAGGTTGCAAGGCTACAGTCCAGAAGTGGTTTCCCTGAAGAAGAAGAAAAAAATGAAAGGAGAAAAGAAGTTTTTAAAATTTATTTAGCAATTGTAAGGGCAGATGCAAGTCACATATCATGTAAAGCCTGGAAGGCAGGCTCCACAACAATAGGACAGCAGGAACACCCCAAGCCAGGCTAAGCCAGCACTTCTCCAGACAGTGCAAAAAAAAGAAGCCCTTGGGAATGGTGAAAAAAACAATCATGCTCCTGTCATCAAACCTCCCCATTGCAGGGCTATCCTTATAAATTATGGCCAGCTCCTGCATGTGAATTACCTTGGGAGAGTCACCTGTGACTGTGATCCGAAAGAGAAACATGGACACGCACATCCCAGCCATCATGGAAAGCAGCAGCGCATGCCGAGGATTCCCATAGCTTGACAGGCCTACCTGTGACACAAGGAAGGAAAGCTGAGAGTCAGAAACTGGAGGGACTTCCTTTTATACCTGTAGTGACCAATGCCATCAACAGCCCAGTCAGAAACATGGATGGCACATCAACAGCACATCTGTTGGCACGCCTTGTCAGTGTGGTTTAAGGGCTGCACACAGTCAAACTGTGCTAAACAAAAGCTCTTAGTGATGAACGATACTTCAGTTATCAACCACTTCCATCCTGAACCTGGCTCCAGATCCCACCACCGGATTTTAATGTGGGGTTTTGTTCCAGCCAGAAGACAACTATCAGCAAACAGTTCTTCAACACAAAAATCTGGAGACCACAGTAAAGCAAATAAATTAAACATACTAAACAGCTCAAATCTGACAGGCATATTGTAACCCCTAACATCAGCACACTTATTCCCCAGCGCCTTCTGGAGTGTTTGGCAGCTGTGCCCATGCACACGGCAGAAGTGAGTATGGGCTGGTTTCTCTGCTGTGCTCACAGGGACAGCACCCTGCCTGAGCACCTTAGTGAAGCAGCTCAGATTGCCGCTGTGTTCCCTGCCCAGCATGCCCGAGGGTGCACATGACTTACTTTTGCTACTGCTCTATCAGAAAGGTATCCAGCAGCAATGCTTCCCACCAGGCCCCCAATCTCCAAGGCACTCATGTAGGAGCTGCCTAGAACACAGATGACGCAAAGAACAGCCCATGAGATTTGGTCAGAACAGAAAAGTTGCTGTGGGCTCCAGACCAGATCCACTGCTGTAAGCTCACAGAGCACCTGAGCAGTTCTGCTAGACACAACCATCTGGCTCATCCCTGTTCAGGAATGCCTGTCTGCCAGTCCTCCCAGGAAGATCCTGGCACTGGGGCGCCTGGTGCATGCAGTAACTCCATCACTGAGTTATTTCAAAACTTATGTGTGTCTAAGCAGACAACTAGGAGGTGGGCAAACAAGTCCCTCAGGTGGAAGGGCCTCTACCCAGGCAAACTCTGGGCAACACCCCCCAGATTGCCACCCCAGAGCTTAATAATGCAGTTTTGCATCTTACCCACAAGCATGGACTGTCCCCTCTCCTGGATCAGGAAGAGCTGTCCCCAGTCAGTACAGCACGTTTTCACTCCAAAAACAACCAGGTAGCCTGTTGAGAGCACCCAAAGGTATGGTGAGAGCAGCAGCTCTGTCAAGGTGCTGTTGTCACTGGGGGAACCTGTAGGAAGGCCAGGAGGAGTGTTATCACAGCCCAAACAACACCAATCAGCAGCCCAGTAGACAGTTCTGCAGACAGGATCCAAGCACGAGAACATCCCCACACAGGGAGGTATTCACAGCTGCTGAATGGTAGTGAATGGCTCTACCTCCCCCTTGTTCTGGTGATTTCAGAATCTCTTCTGATTAGTCATTTTATCCCACATTCATTAAAGATTTGAAAAGAATAATCAAAACACTACTCCCAGCAAATTTCTGTATTGCAGTTGCCAGTAAACCCTTCAAAACGGTTGTTAGAAAAATCACCTCTAGATTCTTTGGGAGTATTTTTAAGCTGTGCCTGTGAAAGCCACTGCACAGACCCAAACAAAGATGCTTTCAGATTCTGCCTTGATGTTTGCATCAGTCTTCCAGGAACACCAACAAATCTGCTCTCGCCAGAGAATGCTCTGGGGAAACAATATTCTTTTCTTAGGCAAAGAAGTCAAGTCTGGCAGCACAGGCAGTATGGGACAGCATAGAACATAGGCTGAGTTTACACTGGCCTTTAAAATCCTACTGAAAACCTGTGTTGCAATTCTCATCTACATGTTCTGCTTTCAGAGAAGCGCCACACTCAGTGGTCTGAACAAACATTTATTAACTAGATGTCCTAGGTTAGGACAGAAACACTGAGCAGAGTCCATTGTGAGCCAGGGGTCAAGAGAGCCTAAGGTGGGGTGAGGGGAGAACTGCCTGACTGCTGCCAAAGCGGAGGAGCAAAAGGTCAGGCTTAAGGAAGCATTCCCTGCTGTTGTAGTTTTCCTCTCTCCACCACCCCACCAAAACCACATTCAAAATCTGAGCACACAAGGCTCCAAGAAAACAGGGATGCTGGTAGCAGGAAGTTATGACATATATGGGGAGAGCCAGCCCTCATAATTTCAGCAACACAGAGGTGTCTGCTGGCAGGCTAAGGAGCAAGGCTAACAGAGGGCTGTTAGGCTTTTCCCCTGCTCTGTCACAGTCTCAGTAATCCCTACATCAGTTGCTTCCCACAAGATCACAGTAGGCCTTGGTTTATATCATTTCTACCTTCAATTACCAGAATAATGCTGCCAAAATCAACCTATTACCACATGCCTGCAAAACTGACTTCAGAAATTGGGGAGGATGGGGGTGTTGATATGCTGACAGTGACACATCTGTATCAGAATACAGACAGAAGGCACTGCATCTTCTCCTGCAGCTGCCTGCTTGCATTGAAGTCACATGCTCACCTTTCTTCCCTTTCTTGGCTCCTTGTTCAATGTTGGGCAGCCCAACATCCGACGGCTCATTTTTAATCAGGACAAGGCAAATAAAAGAGACAACCATGCAGGTGAAGCCAGAGAAGGACAAAGTCTTGCGCCAATCGTAGTTCATAGACACAAGAGCAGCGACAATGGGGCCTAAGCCCCCAGCCAAGTTCATGCTTGTAGACAGGATTGCCCACCAAGTCCCAAACTGGGAAGGCTCAAACCACTGTGCAACAAGAAAAACAGCATGAGGTGTAAGAGAGTGACAGCACACCTGAAAACCCGTCCTTGAGGCCAATGATGTGGGGCTGGGGCAATTCAGACACAGAACTCTAAAAGCAGGTAGAGGGAACACCCACACCTGGCTACTTTAGTCATGCAGGGAACTCCAAATGTTACTCAAGTGTCAGCTGTAAGAACTTGACAGGTGCTCAAACTGTGAGCCAGCCCAAAGTTATTTCCATTTACAGACCATGAAACCGAGACGTGGGGCAGGAGAGGCAAGTTTAAGAGCACATGGTTTTGCGTACTCACTTGCTAGGAACAGCGTCCTCGTGGAGAGGTCTGCTGGCTCAGGAACTTGGATGGATACGCAGAGAGTCACAGGGTAACTTTAGGACCCGCTGTTGCATTAAGTATCAGACATGATGAGCTCTGCATTGCAATGAGCACTCAGAGCCAGAACCACTTGGGTGGTTCTTGTCAGCAGGAAAATGTCTGAGATCTACATTCATTAATATCTTCAGAAAACACCATGGCTGATATTTCTTTTATTTGGGCCCTTCTTTTCTGTGCCTTCAACTGTCCTGGACAGCCCTCTCATTGTCACTTAGGGGAGGCTAGGTGCTTCACAAAAGGGCAAGAAAGTTGTTTATCTCTTCCCCACCTCGTCCCACATGTACATGCAGTACATTCATTCCTGGATTTTACATCTTCTGTGAGGGATCAGCATAAAGCTAACCAACCTCTTTTCCTTCTGTCCTAGGGAGAAATCAATCTGGTCCTTTGAGATTGTCACAAACCCCAAGTACATACAGCTTAGAGACTCATCTCATGGTGCTCCTCTATCTTACCAGTTTTCTAACTGAACCAGCTGTGATTTGGCATTCCCAAGCACCCAAGCATGCAGATGGAAGGAACTGTGCTCACTGCCCCCTGACCCACAGCAAACCCTGACTTGCAGCAGCAGAGACAAGCAGTCCTGTGGGTCCATGCCTAAAATACTTAATTCCAACAAAGTCTGTCTCTACGGGGCAGAACTTGGCTACCAGGAGATGTTACTCACCAAACTGAGCTACACTCAAGGCACATAGGGGCAAGGGCTATGGACTGAATCTTTGCTAGAATAAGCAAACTCCCGTGCACAGAAACTTGTTCCACAGGCAGCAAAATGCAGCAAAGTGCTCTAGACCACCTTGGCTGGAAAGGGAGTGATAAAAGCTGCAAGTCCCTCTGGATTCTGAGCAAGCACGGTCTACACAGCCCTGATGCCAGGACAGGTCAAGAGAGCAGTGGCCAGTTCCCCCACCTTTCTCGGCACTGACCTTCCGCAGGATCTTCCCGCAGGGCGGCCAGCCCAGCCCCTGGGCCAGCCCGTTGAGGAACCAGAGCCCGGCGAAGGCCATGACCGTGGAGCTCCAGGAGAAAACTACGTTGACCAAGCCCACCATGAGGAGGCCGGAGGAGAAGAGCCAGCGGGCGCTCATCTGGTCCGAAAGGACGCCGCTGACAAACTTACTGATGGCGTAGGCGGCAGACTGGCTGCTGGTGATGAGACCTGCGGAGGGCAGAGCCCGGGGGTGCCTCAGCCCACGGAACGGCCACCTCCGGGCCGGGGGGCCGAAGGGCCCCGGGACCGACACTCACCCAGCTCGTCCTTCCCCAGCGCCACCTCGGCCATAACGGCGGGCATGACGAAGGAGAAGGTTTTGCGGTTGAAGTAATACAGCGTGTACCCCACGAACATGGCCGCGAAGATCAGGACCCGGTATCGCCCGTAGCCGCCGGCCGCCATGGTGCCGCGCTCCCCGCGGGGCCGCCGCGCTCCGCACCGCTCTGCACCGCCCGTCAGGAAGTGGCATTTTTATTTTTGGTTGAAGAGGCCAGAATGGAGAACAATGTCAGATGCACATTCGCAGCCGTCGGACCCCACTCGTGTATGTGGCAGCAGCAGGGACGGTCCGAGGAGGCAGGAGGTCATGGCCAGGGACAGGGAAGATCACACGATTAAGTCGGCCCAAGTGCACAAAATACCGAGGAAGGAAGGCAGTTGCCATTAGACTTTCCAGGTTTGGTTGTTTGATCCGTATCGCTGTCCTTGTGACTGACTACAGGATGTGCCAACGCGGCCCATCTTTCCCTCTCCTCTGCATTCAATGTTGCCTTTTCTGAACTTTTAAAACTGTAAACAGAATCTTTTTTGTCAAGCCTCACTTCATGGTTTTTGGACTCTGCTACAGCGCACAGTTTTAACAAACAGCCTATGGAAAAGAGACACAGCCATATCTCAAAGCACAGATCATCTGCCTTCCCAATTTTGTTACACCTTCCCATTAATATGAGTATTAATACACCTCCCACCAGCTGAAATCCCACATTTGCTCTAAGTCAGTGCCTCATATGCAAAGACAACCATACTTCAGGTCTATATCCTTCTGCAATCATCTTCACAAGAAGTCGGACACAGAGTTTATGTTCCAAGTTATTTCCTATACCTTGAAGATGTTTCTTTACTGCTTTCTCCCCATAGGAAAGTCACTTTGGTGACTTCTGTACGGAAAGAGACAATTCTTGGTGGGCAGTCTGCCACACATAATAGAAGAAAAACACAAACCAATTCACTAAGTTAGTAGAGGCAATATCCGCAGAAAGAACAAAAAAAAAATTTACATCTCTATCCCACTGTGTTGTCAGACTCTTGTTGTGTTCCATTTACATCATGACTAACCAGGTCCATAAGAAAAACAAGAAATAACTATGAAATAAATAGATGCTGACGCTCGTGGGATTTCAGGGTGTTACAATTCATCGTTTTTCCTGCCTTCTCCTCCAGCTTCTGCCTTCTCTTTCTTGGACCCTGTGTAATGAAGCAAACTGAGTTTCACACTGCAGTGGTTTTCACAGCATGCAAAGCAGCACTGAGAGTCTCTGACATTTGCACAATTTGTTACAAGACTTGCAGTCCATGGTACAGAGGTTTTGGGGGTTGATACTCAGCTCCATGGAGCCGAAGACATGAACTCTCTGCTCCTGTTAACAGTGCTGCTCTGGCAGCAGGAGCAGCACAGCAGCTCTCAGGCAGAGCCCATCTCGCAGCCATGGGATTGGCTGCAAACTGCAGGGACGGGGCACAAAGCAGCAGTGCTGCGTTTCCACTCTGAACAATAGAAACGTAGGAACAGCAAGGAACCAAATTTTGTCTTCCTGCTTGCAGAATTAACAATGGATCTGCAGTGAGGGGTTCCACCATCATACTACCTCTTACAGCTAAAAATCTGCAGAGGAGCCCCCAAACACCTCGCAATTGCAGCTCCCAAGCTCCAGATCATTAGCAAAGCATTTACGCACCGGAGTCTGATCCAGACTTATCATCTATTGCTGCTTTCTCAGTTGTGGGAGGCTCCTTGGCTGGCTCAATATTCTCTGGTTTGTCTATGTTTAAAGCAGAAAGAAACAAAAGTTGAGGGAGAACACACAAGAGACAAGGTGCAAAGAGATTAGGCAAGTAAAGGTGAGGTTAAACCAGCCAGCTGTGGTGTCTCAGCTCACTTTCACAGCAGATGACTCTACAACACTCAAGAGAAGCACCACAAAAGAGCACCACTCAAGAGAAGCACCACACTGCTCCATATTCCCCTCTTAGTGCCAGGCTTTATGTCCCCAGAAACCCTGGAGACTGACTGGTTGCACAGGCAGATGATCTTTAGAACTGTGACTACGATCAGGATCACTTGCTCAGACCAGAGGAATCAGCAGGAATGCTGATAAACAGCGCTCCAGATTTAAAACGACCAGGGCATTTGGGACCTGAGGTTCTTAAAAAGTTCCAAAACTGTAAGTCCTAGTGCCCCGAGAGATTTATTTTTTCCCCTGGGGTCCATCTAGACCACAAACCTTTCTCATCAGCAATTCATTCTACTCATTGATCTAGGACAGGCTCAGTACATTGAAGTGCAGTCAATGGCTTATCTTTCCTAGAAGTCAACAAGCCAGCAAGACAGATACTGACTATCCTGAGAAATTAATAAATAATTTCTATTTCTTCACAAAAAATCCAAACAAATAGGGGGGGAAGGGGGAAAGGACACTGCAATACATAGATTTTCCCAGCTGTCTTTGAAAATTAAGAGCAAACTCACTTAATCTCACAGTTAACCACTGTCCTCCCTTCTTTAGCTCCCATCCAATCAAGAGAAACACCATGTGTTACATGTGGTAATTATATAATAGGGAGTTACATACATGCTTCAAGCCTGCTACTTACCTTCTTGTTTCCCCTCCGTGGGAGGGATAGTATTCTCAGTCTCAGGGGCTGCTGTAGTATTCTTGCCTGAATCAGTTTTTGTGGTATTCTTCTCCCTTTTGGGTTTGGGTTTTGCAAACTTGGCTTTATTCAGGAGATACTGCACTTCCCTGTCCAGGGCTGCTATTTTGAACTCTATATCTTTAGAGAGCAGCACAGGTTTCTCAGCAGGAGTAAGCTTGTTCTGTTCAGCCAGCGTCTCATTTTTCCAAATCTGTGGGACGTGAGGGAAGAGGTGCTTTTGGAATGCTTCTGGTTTCCAGGAACTGCTGTATATCACAGTATCTCAAAGTCACTGCCCCTGACTTTACATTCTGCTTTACTCAGGACAGCTCTCTTCTGTGCTACATTTCCACCAACCTCTCAGTTACCCAAACATAGGACAAAGTGAAACAAAACCCAGTGCCTGCCTTTAAAAACCAAGCGCAGTCAGATCACTGGGCTCCACCCCCACCCTGGAGACAATTCCACATGCAACACAGGAACCACGATTCCCCCCAGAAACAATGGAGTCAGGCCGGGCATTAGGAAACACTGAAACACACAAAAAGTTTGCTGGTGGCACAAAAACAAAACATGCACATTCTAGTCCATGACCTTGAGTGAAAGTATAGGTCACAGCCCAAACTGCCACCCCACCCTCCCCCAGCATCACTCCATCCTTCAGTACCGTTGTTTCATTGATGGCTTTTTCCAGTGTACTCAGTTCCACTTCTGTGAATATCTGGTCAGACTCCGGAATCATTCGGGCTCCCCTTGTAAATAAGAAAGCTTATTTTTGTTAAGCCAAGCAGACTGCACTTTGGCAACTCCGTGGTTACAGCTCCAGTAATACAAAAACATCACAACAACCACGCTGGACCCTTCCTGCCCCCCATTTTGGACAGAGCTCATGTGTGCCTGTTCACAGGTCCTGCAGAGCAGGACACCAGGGAGCAGAGCTCTGTTCGCTTTTTCTCAGGAAGTGCCACTGACTTTCACATTCACTCTGGTCTCTTTCTGCTGGCAGCTCCTACATGACCAGTTGCATGACATTCCTTCCCAAAGCCCGCCCTTACCTGAGAAAGATGGTGGAGTGATTGAGCAGACTTTCCAGAGCAGCCAGGCGTTCTGGCCACTTTCTCCTTTCCTCAACACGGAAGAAAAGGTTCCTACAAAGCTTTTTCAGCTCTGAAAGCTTGTCTTTTAGCTCCTGAAAATGGGGGAGAGGAGAAAGGAGACAGTTAGTTTGACCACTTTCGAACATCGGCAACTTCAGAAGTTGTAACTGCATTTGTTTTTCACTCGAAAGAGCCACATGATTAAGCTTTCAGTCAACAGGTTCCTGCTGAAACTCTTGTGGAAACATCAATGGCTGGGACAACTTCTTATTTTGTTCTGTGCATAATGCATTGAGGAAGCAAGAAACTCTCAAGAAACAGATTACAAAGGCTCTGTCAGCCTCCGTGGTCACTTCCATGTCAGTGACAGCTGACTGGTATCCTGACTTCACACAGCAATACCTTTGTTGCCGCTGCATAGCCCTCCTCCTCCATCCAACTGGAAGCCTCACTAAGCTTTTTGGAAATTTCTTCTCTCTGCTCCTCTGTTGAGACAAACTGATATTCCTCTTGGTAAAGCTTGTCCTAAAAATACAGAGCAAGCACTCTGGTCAAACACCACTGGGCCTGGAAGCATAAAACAACCAGAGGACTCACTTGCAACTGGGCTGGAGTGCTGACTGCACCCTCCCAAACCTGAGCTATGCTCCTAGCATTGCCAGGAGCACAATGGTAATACACCAGGCATAGATACACCCCCATCCCACAATGCTAACAGGGCAACATATGTCATAATTTCACATATACTTAACACTAACTACTACTGTTGTGCTTCTTCTGCACAACAGTTCCTGAGAAGCTGTAGCTTCTTTACAGTCTGGGGGCAATTGTTCAATGTGTTAGGCATGCTGAAGGGAAGCTTCATTTTGTATTGAGGAAAGATGGGCCTAGGAAGCCTAATAGCATTAGAAAAAGTGATTGAAAAACAAAACCTGGGCTCTTCAAATCAGCTTCCCCCACCTCAAACAACTCCCCTGCACTCAGATCAGCCAAAAGCTGGGCAAAACACTTCTGCTGCTCTCCTGGAATTCTCATTTCTTTATATTCCTCTCTTACCTGGGTCTCAAAGATGAATGACTCCAAGCTGTTGGCTGATTTTTCTCTTTCCTGTTTCTCTATATCTCTGATCGTCAAGTCTTGGAGTCTAACATGCAAAGAACAGAAATCAAAGCAAGTGCCTTTGGTTGAGCAGCACATCACATACACTGGCTTCTGAGGTCAGCAGTGCTCTATGTGAGCCACCACCATTCCAAAGCAATTCACTTCCTTTATGCAGAGTTCCAGCTTAGCAGAGCCATTACAAACCTACCTTTTCATCGAGCTCTTCAGTTCCTCTTCCTCCAGGTCAGGCACATCATTTACATCCAGCTCCATGGTGATCTCATGGACAAGCTTCTGCTTCTTGGGTGCTTTGATCTTCTCTTCCTCTGTTTTGGTAGCTGTGCTGTCACTGGAACTTTTGGATGGTTCTTCCTCTTTTGCATTTTCTCTATTTGCTTTGGGACCCTGTAACACAAAGTATCTTCTCAAAGAAGGCAATAGATTTTTAGATTCTGCAACTTTTTTCAAAGGCAGGGCACTTCAGAGAGGGGAGAATTCCACTGAGGAAATGCCATTTCTTAGGTACTAAAACCAGTCCCATTCTTTCAATCTGATGCTCACCTGAGGCTCCAATTTCTCGCCTTCTTCCTTTCTCTGTGAGTCTACTTTCGGAGAGGCAGTTTCTTCTTGACCTGAAGACTGCTGTTTCTCTTGTCCCTGCTCTTCACCAGCATCTACAGTACGACTTTTCTGGTCTTGTTTCTCCCCCTGCTCTTCTTTACCTGTTTCTGCTAGGCTCTCTTCCTCTTCCTGGTCATCACAAGCAAGTAAAGGGGAAAGCAAAACAATGTTTTAAATGTGGAAACTCCATGCAATGTTTCACAGAACAGGTAATTCTACATAATTACCACAGCAAGACAGAAGGGCTTCCTTCCAGTAGCAGTTACCCTAGGGCTCACCTGAACTGAGTCTGTCAGGTTCTCTCCTGTCTCTGGTGTAGGCCCACCACCTCCAAACAGGCTTGAGATAGTGTTTCCAAGTTCTATCGATGTGAGACAAAAAATTCAAAATGTTACATATCCAGAGGAAGAAAGTAATCTCCAGCTCTCAGTCCTTTCCCTCACAACTGCAACAATCACAAAGGGGCTCCCTTGGTGGCATAGGTGAGCTTCACACACTCCAGACTCATACTTCTCCAACCTCCCTCTGTGTCCTTGTGTGCACAGACAGCCACACATACAGTCCGACTGTGTAGCTTCCACACCCCAAACCTGAAGAAACACAATGTTTGTAATTATCTCAGCCACTACAGCTAACAAAACAGTCAGTACGAATATCAAAGTTCCACATTTACTTGTCAGTGTTGACTCTTCCTCCAGCTTGTCTTCCACCAAGGTCTCAAACACCGATTCCACCTTGGAAATAGAAGCTCGGGATTAGTTTTAAGCAGGGACCAGAGAGAGGGACAGAACTGAAAAATACATCAGCTGACAACCATCCCAGTGGGTGGTGCTTACCCGGTCCAGACTCAGTACACCACTCTCATCCATGTTGAAGTGTGCTTTGATGCCTTTGGATTCGTAGTCTGAGTGCTTTTTGAAACTGTCCCCAACTCCCTTTAGCCTCACAGTGGTGAGATTGAGAGAACCAAAAACTCTGATGACACAGAGACAAAAGCAGAGAGAGAACTTAGGATAACAGTGCTGCAGAACAGCCAGTCCCTGCACTCACTCATGCTGGTGGCAATGGGCAACTGCAAAAAGCCACAGAGGTGCCAGCTCAGGTGCTGGGCTCAACTCACCGCAGGTCATCCTGGTTGAGGAATGTCAGATCTCCATAGTTGACATAGAACTCAAAGTCATCTGTGTAGCGGTTGAAAGTGATTACTTTGCGCTGTGGATAGGGCGCCATGCGCTGGAACAAAATCCTCTTGTTATGCTTTAAACTCCTGGATTTATCATCCTCCTCAACTTCACGAGTAAACTCCACCTGCATCACAAACAGACAGTAAGACTCAGCAATTGCAAACTGTGGCATCTTACATCAGCAGCGTTTGGCTGCTCTGCCTCTTGCAAAAGTGGCGGGGCAGGCAAATATTCCTCAATTGATATTTGCATATGCCTGGCTCCTTGGATACTGCATTTCTATTATAAAGAACACTTCCTTCTGCATTCTTTAGATCGGCAGAAAGATCTCCAGAGCTTCCATATTCAAATGAAACTAAGAGGTTCCAACCTGGATTGCTTCTCCCAGCACAGCCCCAAATCTTACACGAGAGAAGGAAAACCAGAAGTTACCTGGATAGGAAACACAGCAGCATCCCGAACAATGAAGGGCTTCACCTTAAAGGCTTTGCTCAGAGCAGCTGCCTGGTAGACTGCACCCATAGCAGCAGCCTCATCAGCATTAATATTCTTGCCCAGCTCTTCTCTATGAAGTGAAAAGCAACAGACATGAAGTTTGCAGTCTCTACATAAAGAGCAGCTTGTCAATGGGAGTCAGACTAGAAGGGGGCCTCACATACTCACTTGCCCACAGCTTTCAGCAAAACCTCCTGCACTTTGGGGACCCGTGTGGCACCGCCAACTAGAATCACCTGGTCAATTCCATCCTAGGGATTGGAAACAGTCACCTTGTCTTAAGAAAGCAATTTTGGAAAGCTAAGTCCAGGGCTTCCTTACGCTCCTTCCCCAGTCACCACGTGCTGACGTGGTTCTCTAAGAACACCCACACTACACCCTACCGTGCAGGCCAGTGGCCAACAGACCTCAGATGGACATCAGCCGTGCCAACAAGAAGGCACCTGGGGTCAGGTCTGTCCCAACAGTGACAACGTGACTGTTGCTTCAAGCCACCTGCAACATGGTGCTTGATTCAAAATTAGACAAACTATAGTTCAGTGCCACAGGAGACAGTGACTCCAAGAGCTGGTTGGATCTGAGCAGACAGAAATCCAGACTCTAGGAGGTAACTCAGTGTCTTGCATTGAATATCAGAGCCCAAAGCTGCTCAAGAGCCGTGGCACCCTGGAAAATGAGCATTTAACCCACAGTGACTCCCTCCAAAGCACTGCCTCAGGTTTGGTCCAACTGCAGCCCATAACAGGGCTCCCTTTAGGAAGTGCGCAAAGGAGAAGCCCAAACACCCATAATTCTGTTTCCAGGCTCATTCAGTTAAAACTTTGGGAGTGAGACCAGAACTAGTATCCAAGACAAAAAGAGGAAACAAAATTATTTCAAACCTACAGCACAAGAGTAAAGTGTTTTAAGACAAAAGAAGCCCCTCTTCCAAGTCCCTAATTTCTGGCGGATAGTGCAGGGGAAGTGTGACACAGTCCTGCTTGACACTGCAGCAGGCAAATTCTTTGCAGCACCAACAACTCTGTCACAATAGCAAGCATCTACCTCCTAACAGTCTTGATAACACAACCCCTGATGCCTCAATCATGATGTGGCAGCTCCACACACAGAAGCTTCAGGCTTGGTAATGCATTTTCTTAAACACACCATGTTCATCGCTGCACTACTCAGAGCCTGCTGCACGGGTCCTGGGACACGCTTGAACAAGTCAGAGCACAAATCCTCAAATTCTTGTCTTGAGACCTTGGCTTTGAAGTCTATGTCATCCAGTAGTCCCTCAATCTGTCCAGAAAAAAAAAAATAAAAAAGTCAGAATTAAATTAATTGTGGAGCATTTTCTAAACAAAATCTTTGCCCAGTGTGCAAAAAGTTCTGGCTTTTGTAACACACAACATGCCTGACCACACTCATCTGAACCCTACCATTGCTAAGGTGATGAGAGGATGGAACATGGGTGTAACGGACAGCTTCTCTCAGTGAAAGTTTATTTAACATACTTGACACGAGTAACTCTTCTTCAATCCACTCAATCACCGGTGCTACCAAGCGGGCACAAGCTGAGAGGGACCACCGGGAGCGATGCTCCTCAGCAGACCTGCGCTGCAGAGGGACAGTGTTCCCTTACACCAGTCCTCAACCCACCCCACACTTAGCCCAAAAAAAGCAGGAGTCCCGCGCAGAAGGTCAGACCTGCGCCATGTGGTCAGCATTTGCACTCAGCACAGTTTTCAGGCGGTTGGCCTCCTTCAGCAGCTTGGCCATGGCCCGAGGATTCTTCCGGACATCTTTTGAAGGGTGCTTCTCATTAAAGAGTTTTGCTAAGTAGTCCCGGAGACGAAGCTCCATCTCTAAACCACCAAGAGTACGGTCAAACCTGAGCAAAAGAATGAACAAAGGTGTAATAACCAAAACTAAATTGAAATACAAACAAATTTCTTGTATTATTTCACAAATATGCAGAGCAGCAAGTGGTCAAAAGTAGCAGCAGTACTATCAGCTGTGATGATTGTGAAAGAATAAAGGTTGTCCCCAAAACAATACATTATTATGAAAGAAAGAAAGGCACAAATAAGAGATTCACCACCACAACAGCCTTTCAACAGGAAATTTCATTACATTTTAGATAAATGCCCTATTGCCAAGCATGTCGAACAGCTGAGAAGCCGAAGGACAACTGTATCAGGTCCCAGGTATTTTCTTGAAAACAGCAAAATAAATGCTTTGGAGTTAAAACTGCTGAGCTGGGTATGCACAGCACCCCGTCTTTATTTGGCAATGCATTAAGTACACTACATTTTCATTTCTCTCTAGAAATGTGTTTCTCTTTTTCCAACTGATACACTCTATAAGATTACATTAAATGGAATAGGCTTACATGGCTTGAGGCTATCAAAGGCAAAATCTAAAGCAAACTAAGTACACTGGTTCCCTCCTAGGCTCCTGGAAGTTCTCAGTTACCTTCTGCAAAAGACAGCAACACTAAAATTATTCCCAACTGAAGCCTTCTTGCTCCAAATGTTTCCCCCTCAGTCATCCAAATTACCGTACTGAAGCCTCACTGCAAAATTCTACATGATGAAGAGATTGTGAAATAAATAGGTCATTTCCTGAGACCTGTGGGATTTGTGCAACTCATATGGAATTCTTACCCAATGCCTTGGATCTGCAATTGAGGTTGGGTTCCCGAGTCCTTAGTTTTCACTGTCTGATATGTAACAATAGTACAAACAGTGCTTCCTGCTCCCATGTCGTAAAACATGATATTCTGAAAAGAAAAGCTGGGACTGTGAGGCAGAAACACCTGGATATCCCCCATGAATAAGGAAAGAACCCTTTCAGTGTGATACGGGCCACAACTATCCATTCCCTGGACTGACTTTATACCCTAAGGGCAGGACTCATATTTTGACCAAACATGAGTGATGTTCAGGGTCATGTTTGACAGGAGACAAAAAAACTTCTAATCTATTTCATAGTTCAAAACCCGAAGTTTTGCTCTTTCTTCAGCCTCAGGAAAACCAAGTACTTCGGAGTCAGTGTTCCAATACTTCAAGTAATCGCTGCTGTTATTTTCCCCAGCTGATGGGCAAGGAATACATGTAGGTTTACAAAATGGGAACTCCCAGGACCTGCCCTCACTCCAGCAGCTTTCAGGCTTCACCATACATGCACACAGGGCTTAATCTCTTTGTCTTGTTGATGAACACATGAAAACAGAGGAGACTGCTTGGTCAGCAGAGTCTACTTTAAGTTCTTTAGATTTTTTCTGCAGCATTTTCTCCCCTGCATGAAGGCAACTTGGCAGGACCCTCTGCATCTCCCAAATGCACCTACCTGTGCTGTGGCATTGATGTCTTTCCTCCTAAAAACCCCATAGTTCAATGCTACTGCCGTGTTGTCGTTGATCAGCTGCAGCACCTTGAGGTCAGCCATGCGGGCGGCGTGCAGAACTGCTCTCCTCTCTGCTTGGTTGAAGTAGGCAGGAACTGTGATCACCGCATCTTTGATGGGCTGCTCTGAAACAGTAGCAGGGAACTCTGCATCAGTGTAGCCACATGCAAAGACTCATAGAATGCAACCCTGCAGCAGCAGCCATGATCCCTAAGGACAAATCTCTGTACCCTGCTGAAACAAAGCAGACCTGGCATATTCACACAAAGCCACAAGTCTACTGACTTCTCTTTCATGTGTCAGGATACTCTCAAATGCTCTGGGTAGCCTTCCATTTCAACAAATACTATCTTCATGGAGCCTTATGTTGTCACTGGATCATAATCATTCTCCAGTAAAAAGTCCTTGGACTGGCTGTAGTGTCACTAACCACATGACAAAGCATCCTCTGTCCATTTTTCATTACTATGGTACTTCACTAGCAACACAGTATGAAATATGCATGACAGCATCTTCTCTGTTAGCAAGTTTCACAGCAAAGGGCCATTTTTGCTCTTTTAGATCAGCTCCAACAGCAAGTTTCCATCCAGAACAGCTACAGCACAGCCTCCACAGAGCCACTTCCACCCTCCCCTGCAGCCATCTCCCATGTGCCTCTACTCTGATCACATATATGAGAAAGAAAACATTTCACTTTTCTCCAGAGACTGCCTGTAAAGCTTCATTACAAGGCTAGGTGGTAAATGGGGTGCCTGCCCCCAAGAGTAGGATTAAGATCCCAAACTTGCATCATATTAGAAACAAGTGATAACCGGATAGCTGTTAAGTCTTGCTCACAGCCTACAGCTGGAGAGAACCAACATCCTGTTTCTAAAAATCCTGGGTTTCTGAACACTTCT
Source organism: Rhabdornis inornatus (assembly GCA_013397075.1). Lineage (NCBI taxonomy): Eukaryota > Metazoa > Chordata > Aves > Passeriformes > Rhabdornithidae > Rhabdornis > Rhabdornis inornatus. The sequence continues at coordinate 750,473 of VWZS01002961.1, read as the reverse complement.
GGTCTCTACTCCAATCCTATAGTGTACAAATACATACACATAGAGACAAAAAACAGCTAAATCCTTCCAACCTGCAAATTCCTCAGCCAGACCGCGTGAATAGTTCAGGACCATCCCCAGCATCTCCTCAGGAGAATACTGTACCATTCTACAATGGGAAAGAAAATGATGGTATCAACAGCGAGCTGCAGAAGCCTGGCAGCTGAAGTCCATCCCACAAAACCTACAAGCAGCCACTTACGGGGACAACTTGAAGATAACCGTCTGTCTTGTCTCATCCTTCACCAGCTCATGCTCTGGGAATCGGGACTGGTACAGTGCCACGTGGGGATTATCGATCCGCTTACCCAGCAGATCCTGGAAGTATCGGAATGCCACCTTCGGTGTCCTTATGGACTGCAGAAAAAGAACTACATCACCCACTTGCATTCCTTCAGTTACGCTGTTCTCAAACCAACCCCTCCCAGACTACATGGGGAACAACTCTTGCTATGGAAGTAAGAGCACATAGGCACTACACAGAGCCAATAAAACCCTGGCTCAGATATTTATCACAATGTGGGATACATGTACTCTGTGAACAGGAACTCTTACCATTCCCAGTGCGCTATCACCAAAGAGACGCTCGTTCTCCTTCAAGGAAACAGCCACGGGTGTTTTCCTTCGTGACTCCCTGAGGAGAGAGAGGGAGGAATAACCACTTGAAACAGGTGAACATTCCAGTCTCCAGTGAAGAAGGAAGCTGTTCCCATTCCAGAAGGACTAAGGGAAGGTGCTTGGAGATGGGGGCCAGCCTCTGCTCAGCTGAGGGGCTACCAGAGAAACCCCCTCCTTCCCACTGTTTTGATGAGATTATTTTTGCTTTCCTCCACCCATAAGCAAGGCAAGACAGTTCCCTCATTCTATCTGACTTCCAAAATTCAGGGAGGTGGGTGAGAAATCTCCTTTTTACCTCCAGAATCCCAGAAACTGAGGACGTTCCTGAGCATATGTCCTCTCTCACCTGCAGTGGCTTGAGAATGAGCTGCAGCAGCAGCTGAATGCAAGAGATTTACCTGTGTTACAAGTGCGCAGGCAACTTTGAACTGCAGCAAAACAAACCTGGCTCTGGGCTCCCTTGTGGGGAACTGAGAGTCAAGGGACAGGTGGAAACCAGGTGCCCTTTTGGGTTTGAACCACAACGTGTCCTTAGCCACTGGGCTTTCGGCACTTGCTCCAAAGGTGTGCTCAGAGTGCACCAGAACATCTTAAAGGTGACTTCACAAACTGCCCTGCAGCTGCCCACCTGGGGCAAGACTGAGGCACAAGCCTGTGCGGGAGGATGGGAGCCTTCCTCTGGCAGCAGAGGAACAGGGATGGCCGAGTCCCACCCACCCTCACTTTCCGCCCGCTGCCGGCGCTGTGGGGGGCTCCAGCCGCGGCAGGACAGACTGGACTCCCCGAGACCCCTCCCATGGCAGCGCTGGCACCACCGCTCACTTGTTCAGGACGATCTCCATGGGCACCCCGGGCTTCACGATGGCGATCTTCATCGACTCGCTGCCCACGTCCACCGACATCACCGCCACCGGATCTGGAAACAAACTCTCGGTGAGAACTTGCTCCCGGCGCGGGCGGCCAAGACAAGGCCGTGCCCAGACAGGGCGCTGGGGTGGCACTTAAGCACAACCCGTTCCTCCCCGTCGGCCCCGCACCGTCGACGCCGCGGCCCAGGCTGGGAGAGCCCGGGGAGCCGCCGCCTCCCCGCACGGTCCCGCACGTACCTGCGGTGGGCAGGAAGCAGAAGAGAAGCAGCCAGGGCAGCGCCCAGCCGCCCAACCGCGCCATGCTCGGCACCGCTCGGCTGGACTTGGCTGGGCTCGGCTCAGCTAGACTCGGCTGGGTTCGGCTCGGCCCGGCCCGGCCCGGCGCGCGGAGCAGCTCCGCCGCGGCGGCCCCGCCGTCTGGCCCCGCCCCCGCCGCACGCGGCGCGCGCCCATTGGCGCGGCTGCCGGGACCAGCCTCGCGCTCCAATCCCGCAGCGCGCGCGCGTCCATTGGGCCACGTCGGGGGAAGCCGGAAGCAGTCACGAACGGGAGCCGCGGCTCCATTGGCCGAGAGCATCGGGGGCGGGGCCGCGGGGGCCGGCCTGAGCGCGCGCGGGCTGGCATCACGCGTGCGCCTGCGCGCGCGCCTCACGGCAACCGAGCCACGTGCGCTCCGCCTGCACCGCCTGCGCCCCCTGGCGGCCGAGAGGCGCCTCGCGGCCATGCCGCCACCAAACCGCGCCTCCGTGTGGGCCACGCCCCCAGACTGAGCCCTGGCCCCGCGTGCGTTCGCTCGGCTCGGCTCGGCTCGGCTTGGCCCCACCCCAGTTTTGGCCTGACTCAGGTTCGGAACGGCTCGGGCTTAGCACAGCTCGCGTGGACTCCGCCGGGACCGGCGCATCCCCACACCCCTCCCTCTTCCGGGCTCCGCCCCTTCCATTGGCCTCACCCCGTCCCGAGGTTCCGATGGCTTCCGGGTGGAGCCTCCCGCACCTTTCTGCGGTCCCCACAATGTCTCATGCACGATGCCGTGCTCTTCAGCTCACTCCCAGTGAGCCTCTAGGGGCCCCAGCCCCTGCCCAGTGCTTCCCGTCCGTCCCCCCAGCCCAGGGACAGACTCTGGTCTGTCTGTAACGTGCTGCCAGTTCAGAAGCCACACGGAAGGGATAGCCTGGTTCATGAAATGCTTTATGACTGGGCAGTCCCCATCTCGCCCCTGCACAGGGGGGACAACGATGCGAAATTACAAAAGGTTTACAAAGACGAGTCTGAGTCTACCACAGTGGGACGTCCTGGCCGCACGGGGCCAGGTGGTGGCACCGCATGGCCTCACTATGGCAGCAAGTGTCAGCATCAGCTTCAAAACTAGCACCTCCCCAAGGCAGAGAGCTCAGGCCCCAGCAGCTCTTTGACAGCTTTTTACATTTCAGCACTTTGATATTGTTCCAATAAAGTTTGTTTTAAAAAAGTCAACATTAAAAAACTTACTCCCTTGCCTGAACAGGCAACGCTCAGTACCACCCAGCTGGGCCCAATTCAGGTCCATGACCTTGGTGTGCACAGCCCTTGCATGAGGCAGAGCAGGGACCATGGTCCCCTCAGGAGCTCCTCACTGCTTGGTATGCTCAGAAGTCCATCCAGCTGGTGGGTCTCGGGTGCACAGCACCCCCCCTCAGTTCATGAACTGGGTATAGCCCTCTGCCCCTGTGACAATCACATCCATCCAGATGCGCATGGCCTCGGCTGATGGTGCTACCATGTAGTAGAGTCGGTCGTGGGTCTTGACACAGAAAGTGAGCGGAGGGTTGGGGCTCTGGAGAGGAGGATGAAATCAGCACTCTGTTCCCCTCTGAGCAGCAGTAATCCCCTCCTTGTCCCTCCACAAAGCCCAGCACTGGGGTCCTGTGCCTTGGCACCATCACAGGCCATGGACCATTCCAGGAGCATCCCTGGCATGCACTGCCCTACTCCCTCCTACCAGCGTGACAGAGAACAATGCAGGAGAATGGGGATACCCACAGGGGCTCCCACTGGAGCAGTGGTAGTGCCCAGCTCTCACCTTTGCAGCACTGCGGAGGTGGTCATAGTAAACCTCTTCAATGGCTTGGAAGTAGATAACCCCCTTCAGCTTCGTCTCATGTTTATCTGCCCAAGAGAGGGAACTGCTGTCGACCGTGGGTGATGGCATGGGGAGGGGATGCGAGGTGGCACAGGGACTCACCCATATAGTATGAGAGGGTGCGCTTCATGCGGTCAAAGACAAACCAACGCTTCTTCCAAGATTTGATCTTCCCGCCCATCTTGACCAGGTAGCCCTTGCACATCTTCTCTGTCAGGATGATGTGGTAGCAGGTGTCAATGCTGTGGCCTGAGGACTCAATGTGCAGCCGCAGATTGAAATCCTCCTTGCGGATGGGGAGGTACCGTGTCAGGGGACGAGCCTGGAAAAGCAACACAGCCCTGCAAAGCCCACCGATGGCGACAAGAGCCACATCCCCCTGCTGCAAGCTGGGACATCAGTAGCAAGCTGGGTGTGCCTCACTGTCCAGGCTGGGAGAGGGGGATGGCAGCCCCCCTCACACCTGTGAGAAGTGCTTCTCCCGCAGTTTGACTTCCTTCTCCACCAGCTTCTGCCGCCGCACAGTCTCATCCTGCAGTCGGCGTTCCAGCTGCTCCCGGCGCCAGCGTTCATCCTCCAGCGCCTGCTGACGCAGCTCCATTTCCCGCTCCTGCCAGCATGCACAGGCACTCAGCCCCAGGGACTGGAGACCTGCTTGCCATCTAGCCATAGTGCTGGTGCCCCCACTCACCTGGGACTCCATCAACCGCGACTTCTCCTCATGTGCCTCCTTCAGCATCTTCTCCATCTCCTCAATCTTCCCAGTCTCCATCCCGCTAGCACTGCAAAACAGCCACAGCTGCTGCCCCAGCAGGAAGGACCTTGAGCCAGCAGCAAACCAGCAGAGCAAGCTGTCCCCTGGCCATAGGAGCTGGCCCCATGGTTACCTGGAGATGTTGTCAGGTGAGCAGGCAGAGTTGTTGCCAATGGAAATGCTGGTCTCCATGCTGTCTGAGCTCTCCAGGCTGAGTGTGTCGTATGCATGGTCCAGCTCCTCAGCCCGGGGTCCGGCACCATGGGGACGGTGGTGGTGGAGGATGGAGTGGTGCACGAGCCGGGGGAAGGCAGTAGGGAAGGGGGGCTGCCCATGCAGGGCTTCCCACTGGGACTGTGCCTCAGCAGCTGCTTTCTGCTTCAGCTCTGCCAGCCGCCGTTTCTGCTCCTCAATCACCTGCCGACCTGTGCCATGCGAAGATGACGTCAAGTTAAATGTGCCATATTCAGAACTGCATCATGGTGGGCAAGGGGGTGGCACAGGCAGAACACACTACAGGCACTGCTAGAACCACGGAAGCATGGTAGGGGCTGCTGTCACAACTCTCTGGCAAGCACCACAATCTGTCTGGAAAGGAGCAGGGAGGCACATGCGCCAGACTGGTAGGAACAAGCTGGGAGAAGCATTAGTGGGTTAGGGATGCACACGATTATCTCTAAGCAGATGTTGAGATGCACCTGGGGTCCTGGACTGCTCATGACCCTCTTATGTATGGCAGAAGGTGCCAGCAAACAGCCATGCTGCTGCCTCTGGGCTGCTCTAGGCAGTCCAAGTCACCCCACGTCTCTACCTGGTAGATTGCCCGGCTGCAAGGGCTCTGCTGGGAGCAGCTTGGCTGGAGATGAGCCATCAGGTGGAGGGGTCAGGAGGAAAGAGAAGGGGGAAACGCAAGAGACCGTGAGAGAGGCATCGCATCCTGCCGGAGCACTGCTGCTGTTGCCACCCTCAGCCAGACTCCCTTCTCCATTGCCCAAGTGGCAGCGGGGATAGTGTCTCCTGAAGTCCCACCATCCCACAGAGCCAGGACACAGAGCCAGAGCTCACCCTTCTGCTGCAGGGCCAGCTGGCGCTTGCTCTCGATGTCCTGCAGTGTGGCCACCAGGTTGCGGGACAGGCTGCCCGCCGGGCTTGGGGGGCCCTGGGCAGGACAGCAGGTGGTCAGCTGCAAGGATGGGGATGGAGGCTGGCACCAGGCATGTGTGAACCATGGCCAGGGTGCCTGGGTCCCCCTGGCAGCCATACCTTGGGTGAGGGGCTGCGCTCCAGCACGGAGAGGTTGAGCTGTGAGGACGAAGGGGTCCCACTCTTCATCCGAGGGGTGAGGACACCAGCACCACCACCCTCTGTTTTTGCACGATAGACCTGAGCACAGACACACAGACATGAGAGAGACATGGGGGAACTGTAAAAGTCCCCCTGGACAGATGGCTCCCCAGATCCTGCTCTGTGTTGGTGCCATCCTGGCAGGGATGCAGGCCAAGAGGAGGCAGATATCGCCTACCCTAAGCCACAAGTCTGCTCTGCCTTTGCCCACTGTGGCAGCCATGGGCCCGGCAGCACCCAGGGTACAGGGTCCACAGGAACGTCCCCACATTGCCCCACTTTTGCCACAACCACTGGCCTCAAAGCTTGAACCTTGGCAGTAGGGAGCCAGGATTACCTGGAGAGCCTTGCGAGAGGAGTGAGCTTTAGCTGGAAGTGGAGGAGGGGAAGAAGGAGGAGAGACAGAGGAAGAGGGGGTCTCAAAGCCAGCCATAACCTCCTGGTACCACTTCTCTAAATCAAGAGCCGGGAGACACACAGGGCCTCCCAACAGCTGTTGCTCCATCTGGAGAGAGAGGCTGCATGAGAAAGGATGAAGGACAAACGCAGCAAGAGGGACAGATGCACAGAGAAGAGGTTGAAGCATCCCTGCCTATGCCTGCACCATTCCCCCAGAACTTAACATGCAGCTAACCCTGGGGATCCTGTGCACTCCCTGGCTAAGTCCCAGCAGCTGCAGGAGCTGTTTGCTGCTCAAGAGAACATGAGAACTGATCAAGCACCAAGACCCCTTTCCCTGGGGGCAGTGGAGCAGCAGGCAGGGGAAGCAGGGCCACCCATGCAGGGCTTCCCACTGGGACTGTGCCTCAGCAGCTGCTTTCTGCTTCAGCTCTGCAGCCAAGGGTGTGTGGACTGTCAAGAGTTGCTCAGCTCCATCTGCAGTTTACCCCTTCCTGTGCATCTCCATCACCTCCCAGGGAGAGTGAAAGGGGCAAAAGGGAGGGAAACAGGGCACCAACCTCTGTAGAGACGAAGAGAGAAGGGAGAGATGGAAGAGGAGCAGCACAGCCTGAGGATGAAGGAGTCAGAGGGGTACAGCCCAGCAGGGAAGCAGCAGGGGTGTGGAGGCTGCCCAGGGTACCCGAGAGTTGCTCAACAGTCACATACTGGGCAGAGAGAAACAGATTAAACCAGAATAAGAGCTAGGGCAAGCAGGCACAGAGGAACGAGCAGGCAGCTCCAACCCCCATAGGAAGGTTCATTGTACTCGGACAAAAAGCAGTTGGTGCACCCACCCTGGTGCTGGGCACTGGGTCAGGCCTGCTCTGAATCCTCCTCACTTGAGACAAGCAGCCAGGACTGCATCCAACAAACAAAGGGCCACTCCTCCCACTGCTGGGCACCCACTCTGTTCCCAAACCCTGCCACTACATCCAGAGCAGGCAAGAAGTGCATCCCAGTAAGGAGACTGGGCAGCTTGAGCCTCTGCTCCCCACTCAGCTGCAGCCAGACAAGTGTCCTGACCCCAGAGAGATGTGGGCTCCAAGCCCCAGGGCACAGAGGGAGGCTGCACATCTGCAGCTTCCTCGTTGCCTGGGATGCAGCATGCAACCCAAGGGAGCAAACCCGAGCATGCTCTGGGGCAGGTACCTCGTCGGCTGTGGGAGCTACAGCAAGCAAGAAAGAGCGCTGAGCAGCAGCAGGGGCAGCAGCAGAAGCTTTAGTGTCCAGGCTGGGGCCATGTGCATTAATGCAGAACCTGAAAACGTCAGACAGCCTCATGTACTCCTAGAAATCCACGGCAAGGGAGAAGGAAAAGAGTTAGACCCATGTGCTGGCATCATGGCACTGACTACACAGTGAGAGCAAACCTCCCTGTACATTCATGCCCCAACACTGCCCTCCCAGCCCTGCCCTGCTGCCCATGGTGTCCCTGGTGGGCAGCACCGTGCACCTTGGGGTGCTCAAGGTGGGCTGGGTGTGCTGGCACCCATCTTGCTCCAGCCTTCAGTGCAGCTTTGCTGAGCACCTACAAAGGGCAGTGATGCCTCAGGGTCCTTCATGGTCACTGGCCACAAGTTCTCCTTAGTGCAGCTACACTGGATAAAGGCACCTCAAGCTGTGCTGAGCCAGCTAAAAATCCACTTCCTCGTCCTTTCTGAACCAAACATGCCACAGCTGGGGACTTGATCTTATTTTGGGAAAGCCAGGCTAGCAGGACCCTACAGGATGCTGTCAGGAAGTGCCCAGCCAGATGGCAAGCAGTGAGCAAAGGGGAAGCTGGTGCTCCACACCACTGCACCAGGATGAAAACAAAGGGCAGCAGCAGGAACTGGGAACTGGAACTGCTCAGGAGAGCACCTGGAATCAGGGATTGAGTGTTAATGAGCACAGCTGCCAGAGAGCTATATGATAATTGCTCCAGCCATGCTGCTGTGGGGCTGCCCTGCTGCCTGGGGGTGACATCAGTCCACAAAAGCGGTCTCAGCCATGGAGGGGTAAGTGATCAAGCACATGCAGCTACTCCCTCTAGTTAGTTACCTCTTGTGCCTTGGGGTAGGAGTAGGTGGCAGGAGAAGCTAAGGAGGCAGCTGCTGCTGGCAGGGGGCTCAGGGGCTTAGTTCCCTCCAACAGCTCATAAGGTTCTGAGATGTGGAGGGTCTCCTGTTGAAGGGTAAAGATCACGTAGGCAAGGTGGGCACAGAAAGCAAGGTGGCAGCAGCAGAAGTCCCACTGCAGGCAGGCATGAGGGGACTCTGCCATCTTGTGCCTCTTAGCAGCAGCAGCAGGGCAGGCAGCACCACAGCCCCTGAGAGCATCATGGTTCTGGCTCCCCATTCAGAGCCACGAGCAGGGTAATGGTGCAACTCACTTCCACCTAAAAGTCCCCTGGACCAGCACCAAGACCTTGCTCTCCAGCAAGGATGGGACCCTAGGCAGTCCTGTCCTATGTGCTGCTCTGTTGCACCTTCCTTCCTCCCTCCCAACTTCTGCAGCCAATGGAGAGACTTTGAGCAGCTGGAAGCACCTGGCTCTGGCCAGAAGGTACTTGGGAATGCAGAGCAAAGCTGGTGGTGCACAAGGCTTGTCCTCAGTGACGACAGCAGCTTGGGAGAGCACTTCTAAACACCACAGCTTCCTCTACCCACTTACCTCTCGGAGAGCCGAGGACATTTTAGGGAAGCTCCTGCCACCTGTGACGAGCTGGTATCGCCTCTCCAGAGACATGAGCTTCTCCTTCTCCTGCACATAGGGTGACAAGTCACAGGCAGCTGATGGTTAATGACACCCCATGGCCAGTCACCCCCCAAGCTCACCCTGCCTGCCAGCAACCTGTCAAGAGCTGGCATGATCTTGTCCCCTGCCTCGAGCACCCTCAGGAGGACACAATAATGGCACTACCTTTTGCAGGAGCTGCAGGACACTGCTCCGCTCCCTGGCGAGGCGCTCGGCTTCCTGGGCACTCTGAAGCCGAATCTGGGCAGCCTGGGCATCCAGGGCAGCCACCCGCTCCTGGGGAGCAGGCAGCAAAGATGAGCTGGCTGCTGGTGAGCCATGGGATGCAGCCTGGCCATGCCAGACCCACGGGGCACAGTCTGGCCACGCTGGACCTGCTGCTCCTCCATCCCTACCTTCCTGCGGGCAATGCTGCGGTGGCACTCAGCCCGGCTCTGCAGGAGCTGCTGGCCTCGTGCCTCGCGCTCCTCTTCCAGGTGGCTCTCTCGTTCCAGCTGCTGGAATTCCAGGTCCTCAAACAGCTTGGCCTCTGTCTCCAGTGCCTCTGCCTCCTTTGAACACACAAGAGCACTGTGAGTGAATCAGTCCCACTGGATGGGCACCTCTGTATCCTGCAGGCAGGTCTCCCACAGCAAAACCTTCTGCCATGCCTCCACATCCTACTGGTGCTGGCCAGGAACAAGAGGTGGTGGCCAAGCCTATCCCGCATGCCTGGTGTGGGCAGGCAGGCAGTTTTGCCTTCTGCTAGGCACCAGAAACATGAGAGACAGGAGTGTCTGCTGTCAGAAGGCGGCAATGGAGACACCCAGAACTGGCCGAGACAGAGCAGTCACCCCCATGAGATGAGCTTGCCACAGACAGGGGCTTCACCAGCCCTCAGAGACCAGCTGCCCCTGTTGAACCACATATGGTCTAAAGCCGAGCCCTGACAGGTAGCAGAACACCATGTGCCAGCGCAACCACCAACACACAACACTGTGTCACCAAGCCTACAAGTGGCAAAGCCCCAGCGGACAAGCACCATGCTGGACAAACTCCTGTGTGTCCTTCCAGCCTTCATGCACCAACAGCGTGTGGCAGCACTCAGCTTCGGGCCTGCCAGCGCCACCTTGGCAGCCACTGTGCCATGCACCCCATGGGGATGTGCTTCACCCTGCTCCACAAGATGGGCAGCCAGTGACACAGCACTGATGTGGTGGCTCCTGAGGGCTTCCACACGCAGAGACCGCTCCATCACCCCCCTGCCCACTATACACCAGACTGTCATCCAGAATGTGAGTGCCTGGCCAGGGCAGGCTGTGGCAATGTGGATTTATCTGGGCAGGCACTAGCCATGGGCTGGGGAAAGTCAACCACTTCTGGAAAATACCAGAGAATACAAAACAATGCTGAGGACTAGCAGTAACATAGATCAACATCACTGTGTAAATAAACATTCTCAGGAAATAGCTGGAGGCAGCCAGATGAGGATGCAGCAGCCCCCAAGACTCCCCAGCCTGCCCTCCTCTGCAGGGCAGGGTCCATGCTCGTGCCCTGCCCAGTCCCGAGGAGCTCTGCCGAGCCGGTCCCAGGAGCTCTGCCGAGCCGGTCCCACGCCCCGGGCCCGGGCGAGCGGCAAGCTTACCAGGACGATGGTGCCCGGTGCCAGCCACCTCCAGCCCGGGTGCGACGCTCCCAGTGCAGCCCCAGCTGGCAGGGAAGAGCTGGCCTAAGCTGGAGCGGAGGGAGGTGGGCCATGGTCCGGGAGGGGTGGGGGGAGACACTGACCCTTCGCATCTGCTCCTGCAATTGCTCCCGCATTGACTCGGGGCACTTATCAAGGTGGCTCTTCGACTCATGGTAAAGCGCCCGGAGTTGCTCTAGCTCCTTCCTTTCAGCATCAACCTTTGCCCTTTCCTGAATCAGGGGAGAACAAGACAAAACAAAAAAGAAGGAAAAGGAAAAAAAAAAAAAGAAGAGAAAACACACTTCTCAAATGGATGCCATGCAGAAGCTGTGAGTTAGAGAGGGGCTCAGCTGGAGACAGAGGGGGCTCAGGAGAAGGAGCATCCTAGCAGCTATAGGGGGATGGAGAGATCAAGAGACACAGGAGCCAGGACCTAGCAGTGTTAGAGGGGTTACAGCCAACCCTTGACCCTAGCTTTGTGCTTCCAAAAGCAAACTTGCAAGCAGCAAAAAGATCAATGCTGACAGCATGGTTCAAGTTATCCCAATCCTGCACACAGCTGCATCACAATAACCACAAACTGGCTTTGTTAACTGCTGCCAGTTAAGAACTGCAGGTCCTGAATGCAGCCTGAGGGCATGGACCACCTTCATCCATTAGAAGCCGAGAGTTGCCCATGGGGCAGCAATGAAAACAGGAGGCTGTGGTTCAGCAAGAGATGCTCAGGCTATGATGAGTCAGCAGCAGAGCAGACACTTACTCCTGGGCCTTGGATGAGGGGCCTGGCCACAGGAGCAGTAAAATGGGGCCAGCAACATGGGACTGGCAGAGGGGAACCACCTCCCATAGGTCTGGCAGTACCGTGTGGGGGCTTGGCATTGAGTAATGCTTGCTGCAAGGAACCTTGTGCTCCACACAGAGATGGGACATCATGAAAAGGGACTATGTGGGGATATGCTGGCAGGGAGGCAAGGCTAGTAAATGCAGGTGCCCCAGGAGAGGAGCTGTGGATTGCCCAGGGGCTCCTGGGCATGCAGAGATGTCAGAGGGGATAGCAGAGTTCAGAGCAGGTATGGTTAGTGCTAGTAGTGCAGATGGGTTAGGAAAGTGGGTGGTTAGGTCAGCAGACAGGCTGGGAGAGGGCTTTCCCTGCACTCCTCTCCTGGCTCTGCATGAGGCTGTCCCTGGCTACAGAAGATGCCTACAAAGGGCTGGAAGACCAAAATCAGAACAAAACCCCCAAATGCTGTAGGAGCACTGCTGGTAGGCACCAATGGCCACTCTGCCAGGCCACAGGCACCCTAACAGCCCTGGCACTCACAGCCATGGGGCTGGCCAGACCCCGAGGGATGCTGATGCCACATCACCGTGGCACAGAGCTGCTGGTGGGACCTTGGCATAGGCTTCACAGGGATGATGGCTTCAGGCAGCGGGGAACAGGATCCCAGCAGGTCTCCAAGGCCATGCCACACTGCCTGCAAGGCTGTGGGATAGCCAGCAACCAGCAGCTGGGACAAACATGCCACACACACAGCGTCATGGGTGCCTCCAGATTGTAACTGCACCACAGACAACATCAGGGGGAAGAGGACCAGGACCCCCTTCTAAAGCCACCAAGTTAAACACCTGCAGTGGTTTCCCAGACACCTCCAGCAAGCTGAATGCTACAGCAACAGCTGCCATCACACATGAAGGTGCAGCAGAGTGAGGTGACTTGCTGCAAGACGCAGTTCCCTAGCAAAGGCAGCTAATGGGGAGTGCCAAGGCCCCTGCTTCGGCACTGCCCACTGCAGGCAGCAGCCATCACACCACAGTCTCCCTGCCAGAGCAACAGGCAGCAGCCTAAATGCTTCCTGAGCATTGGCCGTGCTTTCCTCCAGCAGGGCTGTTTGACCAAGCCCACAGAGACAAGCCCAGGCAGACAGATCCCCCCACAACACAAACCACAGGGGCTGCTCCCCAAAGCCTCTGCAGAGCCCAGGGTCTGGAGAACATGTCTGCAGGGGAATGCTGCAGCATGAGGCATTGCAGCACTGGCTGTGAGTGCCAGGGAGGGTATGGCACAGCTGGTGACAATGGAGACCTGTGACTGGGGTCACCTTGTCCCGCTCCTTGCGGATGCTGGCATCCAGGCTGGAGAGCTTCTCCTGCAGCTGCTGCACTGCTTCCTGCTCCTGCCGCAGCCGCAGCACCTCTGACTCCCGCTCACCCTGCAGCAGCGCCCGCTCCATCTCTGCCTGGACAGGCAAAGCAATGTCAGGACTGCTGCTCCAGCTGGATCTAGCTCATACCCTTAGGATTCTGTGCTGACTGGTGAGGGCAGCAAGCAGCAAGGGACTCAGCAGTGTCCCCTGACCCCGCACCTCTCGCGATGTCTCCTGCAGCTGCTGCTCCAGCTCCTTGACACGGCCCTTCAGCTGGTCCAGGCGTCCGAGGACACTGGCACGCTCCTCCTCCAACCGCTGCGCCTCCTTGGCCCGGGGGCCTGTCAGCTTCTCATGCTGTGGAGAAGGCTGATTGGCATGGCACAGTGCAGCATGGCATGGTAATAGAACGGCACAGCTGTCCCCTTACCTCGTGGTGAGTACTCTCAGTGCTGCTGCACTCCTCCTTCAGGTTCTCCTCATCCGACCTCTCCAGGCTCTCCCTCTGCTGCAGCTCTTCGACAGCATGGTCCAGGGCCATGGCACCCCTGGCCACCCACTGGCCAGCATCTGTGTCACCAGCCAGTAGCCTGTGCATGTCACCTGGCTCCGTGCCATCTGTCTTGGTGTACTCAGCACAGAGGTTCAGGATGGTTTCCAGGCGCTGCCGCTCCTGTGGGGAAGAATGATCCCCATGCAGCATGTGCTGTGGCAGGAGCAGACAGAACCCTGTGCCAACGGTGGCCACCAGAATACGGGCTGGCACGCCAGGATGGGCGCGCAACATTTCATAGCGCAATGCAGCCAGCTCGACCCCACACCAGAGCCAGGCACACGATGTGCTGCTAGCTTGAGACACACTAATTACAGGCAGCAGTGCTGGCTGCCGAGCGCCGCCACTATTTCCAGGCAGTGACTCAGGCTCCCCACACCAGGCATGAGTCAGGGCTGAGCAAACACGGCCTGGCGGCTTGGCCTGCAGGGCTGGCAGAGACACGGCAAACCTCATCCAGGCAGATGCCAGTTCCATTAAAACTCCATCAGCCCTAAATATAGATGCAATGTCCACAGAGCCATGGCACCACCACCAGCAGATGGGCCCTGGCAGGGATGGACAAGATATGGAGAGTTTTGCAAAGGCAGGGGCACCACCATTTTGGCCGGTAGCCCTGGGGCCATGCCAGCCCCACCAACTTCCACAGGCAGCTGTAACTTGGGGGCTTTGTATTCCCAGAGAGCTGCTGAGCACTGACTGCTGCTCCTGGCCGTAATCCCCCTGGATAAGCCAGCAGCCTGGCAGCTGTGGCAAATCCCCAAGAGGCAAAGGCCAGGTTTCAAAGCAGCAAATGACAACAGGTATTTGCAGGGGGTGTCCTGCACTCACATGTATCCCCTCCCAGCCCCAAGGCTCACCAGGCGCTCCATCTCCTGCTCCCGAACCCGCTCCTGCCGCTGCCGCCGATGGTACTCCAGCAATTCATCCTCATTGTCACTGATCTCAGTGATGCTGTTCTTGCGCTCCCGTGACCCCGCTGGCAACCGTGAGTCCCCCAAAGGCTTCCTAGGGGAGCGGGGGCTCTGCCGGGGTGAGGGCACAGCTGGGGAGCCCAGCCCGTATGTTGGGCTCAGGCAAGTACTGAAACTGGGACGGCGTGTGGGGTTCTCTGCCAGCATTGGAGGTGAGGGACCCCCAGCACCTTTCGACTCCTCTGGGCCCTTGCGCCTGGCACGGGGACTGCCAGGCACGTCCCTGCCCAGCCGGGGCTGTGTGGAGGGGGTGTCAGGAGCTACCCGTGGGCTGGCAGCCCGGCGTGACAAGGAGGGACTCAGGGGAGGTAGCTCCCGCATGCTCTCAATGCTCCTCCGGGCCACCCGTGGGCTCTCTGGGGGCTGCAACCGGGCTTCTGGGACTGCCTTGCTGGTGGGCTGCCGGCTGGGGGCCAGACAGTCCCGTGGCTCCCGGAAGGGACTGGGCGGTCGCTCCTGCAGGGCCACCCGTGGCCGCGGCACCGCCCTGGGCATCAGCCGGGGGCTGCCCACCCGGTGGTCCCCGAGCCTGTCAGCTGGCCAAGGCTCACTAGAACCCCCAGCAGGCAGAGGGGGTGGCTGGACAGTGTGGTTGTAGCTGGAGGAGCGAAGTGGGAGTGGGGGCGGCACGGCTGGGCCGTGCTCTTGGCTGCTGAGTGAGGGGCTGGTGTAGCTACTGCTGCTGGCTGGGGAGGAGAGGGGAGAGAAGTTCTCATAGCTGGAGCCCCCTGAGGCGGCCCCAGGGCTGGGTGGAGGGGACAGGAGGCAGCGCCCACCCCCATTCACCACAGGGGAGAGGGGGGATCGGCCACAGGCAGGTGGCTTCTGGATGCCGGGGGATGCTGATTCCTCTAGCACCAGCGAGTCCATGATGTCCTGCAGGTCCTTCTCGATGGAGCTGACAAGGGAGCTGTGGCTGTGACACCCACGCTCTGACAGCTGGCGGCCACCATTCATCAGGGCCTCGGATTCTGTAAGGAAACAAAGGAGCAGGCATCAGTGTGGAGTGACTTTGCTGCAGCCCCTGCCTGGGCTGGGTCCTACAGGGCAGCCTGGCATCATTCTTCCATGCAGCCTTGAGGAGTCAGAGCTGGGTTGCAGCCCCTCTTTGCTGCACCCTGCTGCCATCCTTTCCCACACCAGCTGGGGAGCCAGGACAGGGAGGAGGCTGGAATCCTGCTAGTCCCATCACCCAGGAGACAGAAACCTGAGAGGACAGCCCAGCCGCTCTCCCTTAGTCGCAGCTCCCTGCTCCACTCCCTGCAGAGCAGCTGCCCGCACCACCCACTGGCACCCACCACTCGCCCCCTGCACACTTTGGCTTCCCAGCAAAGGGTCAGAGATGCAATAGCCAAAACCTGCTGACCTGCAGCACGTCTGGACCTGCCACCACACCGCCC
This sequence comes from Rhabdornis inornatus, assembly GCA_013397075.1. NCBI lineage: Eukaryota > Metazoa > Chordata > Aves > Passeriformes > Rhabdornithidae > Rhabdornis > Rhabdornis inornatus. The sequence continues at coordinate 734,816 of VWZS01002961.1, read as the reverse complement.
ACAGCCTCCCCACACCTCGGCCAGGGTGCCCCTTCCTGGGTTGCCCCGTCCTCCCTGCGCAGCACCGATGTTCCTGTCACTCAGGGGACTAGCGAATCGCGGCAGGCACGGAGCCCAGCCAGGACAGCGTGCCACCCAGTCTGCGTCACCCCCTGGCACCCAGCAACTCCCCCACAGCAGCCAGCACTGCCTTCATGCCTGGAAAGATGTGCTGCGGTCCCGTCAGTATGATCCCACTTGGTCCAGGGCAGAGAGTGAGCATGCAGGGCCCACACGGGATGCTGCATGGTTGCATGATGCTCCTCGGCCACGGCACCTCCCCATGTCCCTCCTCCTGTCCCCCAGCTGCAGGCATGCTGCCTTCCCAACACACACGTGGCAGAGGAAGGCAGCCAAGCTCCTCTCCCCGTGCCAGGGTGTGCTGGTTGGGGCAGGGATAAGGGCTACCAGTCCAGGAGATTTGGACAACCCCACAAACTGGGCATGGTACTGGCACCTGGCCCATTGCCCCACAGACAGGCAGACACAGCAAGATAAGCCCATGAGATGAAGGACAGCAGCCAGAAGAATGGCCTTCACAGCCACAGCACAACCACTCCAGCACATAAACCACCCACTTCCAGGCAGCTGGGAGGGCTCCGACGGGCGATGGCTCTGCCATGGCCAGGCTGGGCAGAAATGAAAGCCGTGCCTCAGTGCCCCCACAGTCAACCTCTCTGAGGTGATATTAATCATTAACAAATACCAGTGCAGCTGCCATACCATGCTGAGGGGGTGGATGGCACACCACAGCCGGGTATGAGCCCCACTCCTGAGTGCAACAGGACAGGGCTGGGAGAGCATTGGGCACTGGGAAGGCTGATGGCATGGGTCAGGGAGTACCTCAGCATCTGCCCTGCCCCACCTGGGACAAGGGGGGGGTCACCTACTTCCTGGTATCCCATAGAGAGCCGATGGGCTTCCACTCCCCGCTGGGATCATGCTCTTAATCCACTTGGCCTCAGCAGGGTGGTTGAAGCGGAGGAAGGTGGACTGGCCCAGGCAGATGGTGCACCCTTGGGAGAGAGAAGAGAGGGTTCAGCTTCTAGCCGGCAGTATCAGAGTGGTGCCGGAGAGTGCAGGGAGGCAGTCGGGCATTGCTGGCCACCGCGAAGGAAGCAGGCTCCTGCTGTCAGCAGAGGCTTAGGGGGAGGCTGAAATCCAGGTCACTCTACAGCAGCTGCCGGCAGCGCATCTCAGGCGCAGGCACAGCTGGGGTCCCCACCGGGGGCCGCGGGGAAGCTGGCAGCACTCCAGGGCTTGCGTGGCTGCCAGCTGCAGACAAGACAGCTCCTGTCCCTGCTTGCAAAGCGTCTCTTCTTGGCCCAAAGCAGCAGCCCTCTTGGGGTAAGGCTGCCGAGCAGCCCCAAGGAGGAAGGCACCTCAGGAAGGGGAGCGGAGCCGTGGGCGCTCGCTTGTCTGTTCACCTGCTGCCCGTGGTGCTGGGGAGGCATGCGCTGGCAGCGGGAAGCATCAGGCGGCGGGAGGGCGGGTTGATGCCGACACACCCCGCTTTGAAGCGCCTGCCAGGGCTCTGGGGAGAGGCTCGCTCCGTACCAACAGCCGCTGCTGAAAATCCCTCGCCGGAGGGGACGTGTTTTTTGGAGCACCCGTCAGCCCAGCTCGAAGCAAGGTGAGCAGAAAAGCAGTACAGACTAACTGCCATCGCCATCGCGGGGGCCTGGTTCCTCTGTCTGAGCACCAGGGCGGGACAGAGTCCTGCTAAGCCCGGCTCAACGAGGGCATCCTGCCTGCCGTGGGCAGAGCCGACGCCCAGCCTGGCAATGGCTGTCCCGGACAGAAGCATCACTCCCCTGTTCCTTCCCCACGTGCCGGCACCAGTGCAGCCACAGGTCGCTCCGGCAAAGCGAGTAATCCCCAAACTGCACCACGAGCGCCGGCCTGACAGCCCCCAGTTCATCCCGCTGTGGCCTTGCCCAGATGCTGTCCCTGCTCTGTCGTGTCCCTGCCTGCCCCCGGGGACAGGAGGATGGGCGGCTCGGCTGATCCCTGCCGCACCCCGCAGCCCTCGTTGCCATTGCGGGACCAGCGGGACCCGGCAGCACTCCGCGGGCCGTCGTGCCGGAGCCTTCTCCGGTGGCCACGTGGCTCCCATTGTCCCCCGCGGGGCCGCCCGCGGCAGCGCCCACGCGGGTGGGTCCCCCCCTTCCCGGGAGGGACGGGGACAGGCGCGGGGCTCCCGCAGCGCCGCCGCCTGCGGACGACATGGTGGCTCGGTGGCCCGCGGAGGAACGGGAGCGAACCCCCCGCCCGGCGTGGACACTCGTGGTCCGCAGCCCCGCACTCACCTCGCCGCCGCCGCCGCCGCCACCGCCCGGACAGCGCCGCACCGCCCCCGGGGAGGGGCGGGGGGCCGGGCCTCGCCCGCCCCGCCCGAGGGTCCTCCCCGGGAAGCGAGACACGAGCGGCGGCGGGGCGGGGATGGCGTGGGAAGGGCCTGAGGCTTTGTCCACGCTGCCTGGGAGCGGCCGTGGGAGGCCGGCTGCATCCAAGCCCTGTAGCCACGCAGGCAGACCAGCAGTGTCCCGGCAGCCACTCGTCGGGAGGACACCCAAGGTGTTTTCCTCTGTCATCTCCCTTCCCAAAGTCGGCTCAGCATCTCCGCTGTTCTTCAAAGCCTGCCCGGGTCTCTCCCTTCCCACCTCACTCGATACACGCAGCAAAGACAGCTCTCAAACTGTGCCAGGACCTGGCAGGTTCCCACCGCAGAGCACAGTGGCCAGGAGTATGCCAGCTGGGATATGCAGTTACTGGATGGCTCCTCAAGCACCCCAATACTCTACAGCACAACTCCACGGGCAAAGGCTCCAGTGAACCACAGCCTGTTCCTACCTTGAGTGAGGTGCGTGGGCTGCTGGAGTGTCACGCCGTCGATGGTGCAGGCGTTGCCACAGGGGTGCAGGGTGAGTGTCCCTCGCACGTTCTCAATGTAGCAGTGCTGGGGTGCCAGCCCGGGGCCCTGCAGGACGATGTCTGTCGCAGCCGTGCCAATGGTGGTCCTCCCTGCCATCAGAGAGGGCATCTCAGTGTCTCTGTCACCAGCGTGCCCATGGAGACCCCCTGGCACTCACCTTCCTCCAGGGGCAGGAGTGTGATGGCAGTGCTGAGGCGACCACTGCCCAGGCTCACCAAATGTGGCTTCTCCGTCTGCACTTTCAGCCCCTTGCCCGCGTCAAGGGGGCTGCTCTGTAGGAGGAGAGGGAGGGATGCTCACAGCTCCCACAGCTACAGCCCGCTCCCCTGCACTGTCCACCTGGCTGAGCTGCTCCAGAGTGGCCACACAGCCAGGGTCAATGCCCAGGAACAGCCACATGCCAGAGGGACTGTCCAGCAGCAAGACACAGGAGAGGAGGGCTCTCCTGCCTGTGCTACCTATCCCGTGAAGCAGAGACGAGCTGCTGCGGGAGCTGGAGATCCGTGGGACTTGGGCTTCATCTAAGAGGATCCGAGCTGCCAGCTGCTTAGCTCAATGGGCTTTGCTGAGGATCCCATAATAGGATTGGCTGAGACTGAGGAGTGGTCCTGTGTGCTCACCTGGATGACAGTCTGGGCTCTGTGGGTTGGGCTGGTGGAGGTCCTGCCAGATGCCTCCATGGTGCCTTCTTGGAGACGCCGGATGGTACTGGACACAGGCTGCTGGAAAAAAACAGAATGGCAGTGCAAGTGACCACACTGGGCATGGCCTTTATGTATTTTTCCTGCACATCCCAGACAGCAGCCTGAGGACAAACCCTACCCATTCTAAACTAGCATTTGCCACAAAGAGGATTAATGTCCTGAGCTCCTGTCTTCATCATGTCAGCAGCTGCCTGAAGCCAGTGAGCATCTCTGCCTGCCAAGGCATGCATCCTACCTAGACACACATCCCCATCCACCTGGGGAGACCCACGTGCCAGGCATCAGGACAAGACACAGTCCCAAAAGGAAAACTACATATGGGCTCAGTTTTGGGGGCATGGTGTTGGAAATGCATGCTTTAAATGCCAAGGGCTGTGGGCAGCTAGACTCCAATGACTGTCAGTGGAAAAGCACATACAAGCACAGGTTCTGACTGTCCCCAGCAACACCTGCCTGCCACCCAGGGCACACCAGGGCCTGTGCATGCCACCAGTGCCCAGCTCTGGCACCCAGGCACACGCCTCTGCTCCCACACAGTCCAGCAGCAGTTCATAGTGCAGAAGCCCAGCTGAGTGTTTCGTATCCCTGCCCATGTGGCCCAGGCGGGCTGCCACCCATGGAGCAACCATACTGCCACACATTCTCTGCGTGAGTGGGAGGCAACTCGAGGAGGAACAATTTCCGTCACCCGGCACTCACGCCATGTCGGGATGCTCCGGGGATCTAAATTTACCGTCTGCTGCTCCCCACGTCCCTCCCTTCCGCCCTGGACTAGCTGACTGGGGCTTAACCCTTCCCGGGTAGGGTAGATGGGAAGTGCTCCATCGCCGTTAGGAGACGCCGGTCCCGGGGCCGCCAGGAGGAGCCCCGTGCTCGGCTGTCGCCAGCATCGCCCACTGTCCCGCCAGCCCCCGGAGGAACCCCCCCTGCTCGGCCAGCACTGGGCTCAGCTGCGGGGGCGAGTGAAAGGCTATTACGCACTGTGGAAAAAATGAAACGCTGGAAAACACCAAGCGTGGGATCCAGGACTGGGATGAAGCCCGGGTGTCTCCTGCAACACCAGGCTGGCCGCCCCACAGCAAGGGCTCTGTGGGGGCCACAGCCACACCGTTGGGATGGGGACAGCTCAGCTGGGGCAATGTTGGGGCGTAGAGAGAAGGTACCCCGAGAGCAGTCCACGAGTGCTCACCGGCTGCTGAGGCAGGATCCCTGCTCTCCCTTACCTGCCGCCTGGTCCTGGTGCCGAGTGGGACCCTCCGCGGCGGAGTGCCCATGTTCCCCAGGCACTGGGGTGCTGCACTTCCCAGCATCTGGAGACCCCGCAGCCCAGCCGAGCCCCTGCCCCTCACTTACACCTACATCCCGTCACAATTTTCAGGAAGGAGGAAAAGCCAGGAGGGGCCAGGCTGCTGCATAGGAAGGGAGCGGGGCCAGGGTGGGATCTTGTGCCGGTGTTAACTCCTTCCCAGCACAGCTGTACTGGTGAGACCGGGTGAGAACTATCGAGGACCCCCATCCCGGCCACTTGGGGGATTGTCTCCGATCCGCCCACCTCCTGCTGCCCAAACTCTCCACCCATCACCCCCCACTCCACAATCAGCCCTGCCTGCCCATGAGCTGGAGGGTGATCCTGGCATTCTACCACTTCCCAGTGCCCCCAGTCCCATAACATTGCCTTCCAACAGAGCCCCTCACCTGTCTCGTCAACACACAGGGACCGCCTGCCTCACCCCAGCCCGTCCTGCCGGGGATGCAGCCCCTCTCCAGCCGGCTCTGCTGTAGGAATGCGGGGCGGGAGCGCGGCCGCCCCAGCCGGCGCCCCACTGCTCCGACGGACAAGGCGGCCTTTCTTCTCCCGCCGCTGCCTGCAGAACGCGCTGCTTGTTCCGCCGTGGGAAGCGGTGAAGGCAGCAAATGCCAAGGGGTCGGGCTCGGTTACCACCCAACAGCCCAAGGTCCTCGTGCACCCTGCGCAGGGCTGCCTACTCAGCCCCGGCCTCCTGGAAGACAAAAGCCCCTTTCTTCACCTGGCACAGCCAAAAGCCTCACCTGGGAGGATGCCCAGCCCCACCGACGCGGGGGGCCACTAATGCAGTGCAGGCTGTACACAGACATGCTGCCCCACCGTACTCCTAGGGAGCCCCTGCATCCCACTGCCCACAGGCTGTAATCTGCCTGCCTGCCCCAAGCCCACAAGTGGGGTGCTCTGGGGTCCATTCCTGCCTGACCTGCTGTTGCCCACTCAGACCCAAGCTGGGCACAGCACATCCTGACTCACCCCACATCAGGTACCAGCACTCCAGAGCTGCACTGTGTGCGACTGGCCAGGACATGGTCAGGGCATGTGCATTCAGCCCGTGCTCATGAAGGAGCACAGACTGGCAGGCCGTGCCATGCAGTATCAGCCATGCCGGGATGAAGCAACAGCATAGCAGAGGCAGGCGCATGGCATCCCCTTGCATGGCCTCTCATTCCCACTTGTGGCTGGCTGGATGAGTCATGGAAGGAAGCCTGAGTGGCCGAGCTAACGGGTGCACACAGCGGAGCATCGCAGCCTCCAGCCAACTTGGCTGCCTGTTTGCTCCCCATCTGCTAATGCACTTAGGGTGCGCTCAGCCCTTCCCACACCCTCTGCCCTGGTAAACAACCGGCCCTTCCGCTGGGCTGCTGCGAAGGGGGAGCCTGTCTCCTGCACAAAGCCAGAGGCGAGTGAGGAGCCTGCTCCGGGCTGCTGCCTCCCGGCCTAGGGCTGACAACTGAGTGGGGGAGACCCAGCCAGCCCCATCCCACCCAGGCGAGGGATGGTGAGGGCTGCATTGCTGGGACAACGCCATGATCCTGGCAATAACACTACCATAAATCAGCCACCAGCCACCTCCGGCGGGAGCGGAGGAATCCTGGCCACACCCGCTGATTTCATCGCTCAGGCGAAGTGCTTCTGCACCCCTGCAGCACAGCTGTGCTCCGGCCGAGGCCCTGCCAGCATCATGCTTCAGGGTGTCCACAGACTGGTAGATGCTCACCATGTGCTCAGGTCGGGGAGGGAGTGCAGCCCCGCCTACTGCACCCAGCCCTTCCCGAGGCGAGCCAGCTCCAAGGGCCGGTGAGCCATGCATTGACCCAACCACTGCTGCAGCTCAAGCACCGACCCCAGCATCAGCACGTGCCTTTAGACACCACAGCACAGACACAAGCTCCAGACCTCTCACAAGGCTGCACAGTGGAGAGTTGCTCCTCAAAATGCTCTCGTATCAAAATGACAATTTCTCACCTGCAGGCCAGAGGTTCAGCTCAGCAAGGAGCATCTGCAATTCCCACTGATGATGTCCTGGGGACCATGACACAGGATGGGTTTGGTGGGTCTTGAATCCAAGCCCTGGCACGAAACTATCACCCAGCCCTTTGTTTGCTGAGAGAGGGGTGGGGTGAACATCACCTAACCAAATCAGATATTGATCATTCTCCTCTTTCTGGCTGCCAGCAAGGATCCCCTGCCATGCAATCCTGTGGTTCCATCCCCCTGCACAGCACCCTGCTCCTGCTGCCCCACATGTCCCAGCATATGGCAACACAGCAAACCCAAATGTACAAGGAGTTACCAAAAACTACCCAGCCGTGCTGCCTTGCTACTGCCTGTGGTGCTCTGCCAGGGGACCTGCCCCCTGCAGCCTCTGCCTAGTGCTCAGAGAGGGCTGGAGGCTTGCAGGGCAGCTGGAGGAGTGGGAGAGACAGTGGCCCTTGAGCACAGCAGCTGGACCTTCTGGGACTGCCAGATTCCTCTGGCTTTCTGACAGCAGCTGAAGGAGCTGTGGCAGGAGTGTGGCAGGAAGCTGGAGTAAACAAGGTCCAGCCACGGAGCAGGATCCAGCCAGGCCAGTACCGTTCCCAGGCTCCCCAAGAGGTGTCAGAGACAGCAGTGGTGGCCATGAGCCAAGCACCATCTTCTCCTGTGACTGCCCATGAGCTGCAGCAGGATTTGGGGATGGAAGAACCTTGTGTGGCTGCCTTCCAAGACCGAGCTGTTCTCAGGGCTCCCACACCAGTAAACCCACCACTGACGTGGACTACAGGATCCAGAACCAGCTCCCACGCCACCCACACACCACCAAAACATTGTGCAATGATTGGTTTTATGGTTGTCCGTGTTTATCCTACTTCCCTGTCTACAACTCTTTCCTTGCGCCTCTCCTAGGGCACTCCAAGGAGCAGGGAGCCCCAGCATGTCCCACATCTGGCCCCGACACGGGCCAAGGCAGCTGAGCCCCTTTCTCTTGCCCCCACCACATCCCAAAGCTGCCCCTGAAGCAAGGACTAGAGAGTCCTTGCATTACAGGACACAGTGACCCCAGCCCCACAGGCTCCCCAAGGACAGTTGTCGCCTGGGGCACAAAAGGGAGGGAGGGTCTCACCCCATGCCAGCGACTCCTCACCTCCACTCCCCTGGTCCGACAGCCTTTCCCGTGCTCCGCCGCTCCACTCTCCACCACCGCCCGCCTCGCCGTGTCCCCGCCCCGGCCGGTGTCGGCACGTCCCGCCCCCGCGTGGCCAGGGCTGACCGGCCCCGGCTCCGGAAGGACCTCACGACCCCCAGCCAGCTCCTTTAACAGTACTTTATTTGATTAAAGACTCAGAATTCTCTGTGTACACTGGAATGTGCTCTATTCCCTAGGCCAGGATCATACAGGGTTACAAAAAGTCGGGACCTCGGCTCGGTTTAAAGATCACCCTCCAATGAACGTAAGAAAAAAAGGTGCTCCTTGGATGCTTGAACTAACTTTGACTCCATTTTAAAAATCATACAGACAAGCAGCTCTGGAACAGGACTGGGTTAATGGGATTCATTGCCTACTTTGCTAGGGGAGAGGGCTTTGCCCTCTCAGGACAGGACCAGGGTTGATTTCTTCTTGGGTGCTGCCAGCAGAGGAGAGACCAGGAACTTCTTTGGCAGAGGAGCCCAGGGGCCCGTGACAGGCTGGCTGTCTCTTACAGAGCACAGTACACACACTGTCAGGGCTGTTGCCTTCCACCTGCACTCGGGCACTCTGGGTGAGGTGTGCCCAGGGGCAGGTGACCCTCATGACAGGCCCCAGCCATGCAGGTGAGATGAGTTGTGAGGGGAGCACAGGTCTCCGAAATGAAGCAAATAACACTAGTGAGGCTACAGTAGGAGAAACGGCTCGGATCACTCCCCACATTACCTCGAAACCAACATTTCCTTCTCCCACACTGCCAGTGCTGAACCAACGCTGGTCTGAGACAGGTCCTGACATACAGGCCAAGTAAGTCAACCAGGCTCTACAGCTCTTTTCACCCAGACAGGCAAAGCCCTCAGCCTCCCAGACACCAAAATGGCCTTGCAAAGGATATACAGCCAGTTCTAACCTACCTAAAGCCTGGCCTGAGAACAGCTGTGGAAGACAGTGAGGACACAGTCCCCTTTGGACACTCTCCCTGCTGCAGCAAGAACCAGACTACCTGGAGATGGGCCATTGCCACACAGCAGAGCTGGAGGAACAGCAGTAACTGTGTGGGGCAGAAGGACTGAACCCCTGAGTCCCTCTTCCCCATCCCATGCCCCTGCCATGACACCCCCATCTCTGGGGCCAAGGTCAAATTGCTCAGCTTCCACCAGATGGAAGGGTCAGGACCAGCAGGTGGCCCCACGCATGAGAATCAGAGGCCAAGGAGAAATTAAAATGGCAGCACCAACAATGGAACAGCATGTGATGCTTCAGGAGAAAAGAGAATGATGTCTGGTCGGCTCTGGGCTGAGCTCCGAGCATCTTGGGGGGTGCATGTCAAAGTCAGGCTTTGTGGAGATCTTGCTTTTTTGCCAGTCGGTAAAAATCTGCCAAAGAAATTCGTGGCCTTTCCCCCCCATGAGCACACCACTTCTCTGCAAAAAATGTCTGTGACCCAGGAACACTGTAGATGGCAGACAGAGCCACGTGTCTTAGCAGAGGGGGCTGTGGCGTTCCCAACATTCAGAATAAACGTCGGCCTCGGTTTCTTTTTAATTTAAAAATTTCTTCCATTGCGCGTCACCATGTCTGGCATTACAGGATTTCGTACTTGTCCACCAGGAAGGTGGTTTCAGTGGAAAACCTTACAGGGCTGTTCCCGTCTACCTGGGTCACTTTGGTAACCTGTGGAGACAACAGGCAACATTAGCTCAGCATTGAACATCACTCCTTACTGCAGCAATGCCATGCTTCCCAATGCCATTGATGGCCACGAGAGCACAACTGACCTGCTGCCTTTAAACCAGAACTCAGCCCTCAAACAAAGATCTTTGTTCCCAGAAAACCTGAAAGAGGGGACTGATTTTCTGTGATAACTGTGTCTCTGCTAAAGAGCAAAGTGGCAGCCACTGGCTACACTTCCATGGAGACAGACAGCTGTATGCCAAGCAGTATTTTGGCTACAAGGCTGACGGATTTTTCAACGAAGTCTGAGGGGAATTTATGATTACTCAGAGACTTGAAGACACAACTGAAACTTGAGGCAAACTCCATGAACTATCAGCTGCCAGTGCTGTCTGCTGGCACTCCTGAATCCACCTATCTCAATGGCAGCTAAATGACAACCTTTTAGCCATGGCCAGTGGGACAGCATGGTGCTGCTGTGGCACAGCCAGTGTCATCCAGCCGGGGACTGAGGCAAGGGTGACATCCCACCTCTGGAGCATCAGCAGTGACTATACCTGTATGTTGCAATAGTTCTTTTTGGAGATGAAGGAGACCTGGACTGGGAAGAAGTCGTTTGGCTGCCCTGCTATGCTGAACTCCAGGCTACCGCTCTTGTTTTTGGCATCTATCACCGGCAGGCACCACTCAAGAAGGTTTCTCCGGCTGTCGTGGCGATACTCACCATCAATCTCCCCAATCACTGGGGTGCCGACACCAGACCTAGAGCAGGCAATGAGAAGTGACAATAACTTCTCTGCACAGAGCTAAGGAAATGCCTATAACACCCATTGGCTTGGCCAGATCCAAAAAACAGGGAGGGGAAGGAGGGGATGGGACTCATTAGTGCTGTGTGGATAAGTTACTTACGGCAATGGGATGGTGATGATCACATCATTCAGCTCTAGGCTCTCCTCTTGCAACTCATATTCAATGTTAACATCACAACTGTTCCCACTCTCTGATGGCCAGCAGTTAACTGAGGGAACAGAGAGAGCATGTGAACCGCACAGGCCGTTCATGTGGAACAGGCTTTCACAAGATGATGCACTTCAAAATGCCCAGCAAAGTCACCCTCAAGCTGACTTTAAGAAAAGCTCTCTATTTTCCTCCAGGTGTTACAGAAAGCACACACTTGCCAAGGACAGACACTATCCAATGGGTACACATAGTATCTCCAAGGTCTCACAACATGTCAGGCCCCAGGCATCCCAGCTGCTGCAAGGTGGGTACCAGCAGCTCACGGACAATCACTGGCTTCTTCTGCCCAAGCCCCCAGACTTGCACTCACTTGTCAATGGAATGAAGGACTCTTCTGTAGTCTGCAACCTCCACTTCAGCACGCCCACATCACTGTTAATAGGGAATGACTTCTCTGGGTTCTTCAAACCGATTTGTGACTCTGTAGTGAAAAGCTTCTTGTCCACGTTTGGGTGAGTCTGAAAGACAAACACATGCCCAGACTGTAGGTTTAAGTCCAAGACAGAACCATAGGTAATACAGATTCTACCAGGACAGGTCTACACATTCCAGTGCTTGCTCTGACAAAACACACATCAAGTTTCCTCCTGGCTCAGAAGCCCATCTGGAGCACAACTGCTTATCAAACTGGGATTTCTTCCAGGAAACGCTAATCTGACAGGAAGGATCCCCACCACTCTCTTTCTTAAGTGCACCTGCACCAGAGACTCAAGCTATGCAGGCTGATATCTACAGAGCTGTAAGTCAAAGACCATCCTGAATGTTTACAGCATACATTTCAAGAAAAATCAATCTAATGCTGTTGGGAAAAACAGGCTGACACCATAACACTGCTGTCTCTCCTCAGCAACCTTAATGCACGTTTTTGTCAGTGGCCAAACTCCACTTAAACATTCTCTTCACAACCTCAAGTGTGAGCAGCTTTGTAGAAGCAGAGGATTTTTGCAAGTCACTGTTCAAGCTGCATTAGAAAGACAGGAGTAGGAAAAGGGTTTGGTTTCATCTTCCACCTGAAGCACCGCCTGTGGGAGCACTGTTAGCAACTCACTCATGGGATGCACTGGAAGGAAGTGGACTTGCAGACAGCAATGATGTACAGACCAGCCCTCAGTGAGGACTGAGCCAGAGTGTTTCAAAGCAGCACCACCTCCAGAGATCAGGTAAGGTCACATGAAAAGGGAGAAAGGAAAGGACAAATCTCCCAAGAACTTTCTGAGCTGCAAGTGCTGACTGCCATCAAGTGCTCCAGCAATCATCCCAGGTACAGCAGTGACAGGACAAGCAACCTCATAAAGAAACAGCTTCCAAGAGAATAAATTCATTCCCCATAGGCACAGGAAGTTTCTTATCCCATTTCCGCTCCACAGCTGCAGCTGACATCACACAAGCACACTGAGCAACACCCTAGGCTGCTGCTAAGTCCAAGTGAGGTCACCTGGCATGCCAAGGTGCACTACTGGGCAGATAAGGCTCCAAGGGCAGGATGGCAACAGAGATTGCATTTCTCCAGTGAACTTCAATCCCTTGAACATGACTGGCCCTGCACTTCTGCTTATACTTGCACTGATACTCCCATCTCCGATGCTTTTGCTGAGAAGGCTTGGTTGAGAACACAGGACAGCAACATACTCAAGTATTTCCACTATTTTTCCCCTGGAAAGCAGCAGAAACATGTTCCAACAGCATGGGACTCCAAACAGGCTTTACCTGTAGCTGCACTCCCCTCTTGTCTTCATTTTCTACATGCAGGCGAATCCGTGCAAACTTTTCATCAGAGATGTGCAGCATGATCATGCCATGAAGCTCCATGTTCTGCAACCCTCCATCACGGCCACAAGTCAAGGAGATTTTCTCCTCTATTTTCATGTGCACACTAGACAGACAGAGGAAAAAGCTTAAGCCCTGGACTCGGTGAAGAGAGAAGGACAGGCTGTGTGTACTGAATAGGGGCTCCCAAACAACAGCATGGCTGGTACAGTGGGAGTGAATACTGTTCTGACAGTGAACTCAGGGGCAGAAGAATCCATGCACATGGGTCTGCAAGGCATGGGAGCCCAGTTAAATGGCAGCAAGGCAGCACCTTGACACGCTGGTCACTCAAAACCCCTCTGACAGGGCACAGCACAACTCAGGCTCTGGCACTAAAGGTTCTGAATTGCTGCGTGTAAAATGAACCATGAACACCTCCATCCTGAGCAGCAACAAGGCTGGGAAACAGTGAAAATGACACAGGAAAAAAAGCACAGGAAAATTCCCAACTTCAGCTCAACAATATAGGACAGCCCATTTTAGTTAAGTGGATGCCTATCAAACTAGCTATCTGCTTTTTTGCTGACATGCTTTCCCACATTTTGCCCAACTTTTACAACTACAAGGTAAGAAAACAGAAAAAAGCCAAAAAAGAGCAGGGAAGCTCTCTCCCAAGGCCACATGCAGGAAGAGCCGTGAGGAGACTGCTTCCAAAGCAAGGGCAGCACTCACCTCTCCATGTTAATGGGAGGAGCAAGAACTTTGGCTGCTTCTACAGAGCGCTTGCCTACAGAAGTCATGATATTTTCTCCTTCCGATTTCAGCTTGTCCACGAAGTTGTCCACCTCCTTCCCTTTAGCGCCGAGTTTCAAGGCTTTACTGGGACCTGAAGGCCTAAATAAAACGTGTAAATCTCCAAGTCAGCTGACAGCAACAGGTTCCCCCTTCCTGGTTATCTTCAAATGCTGTAACTTGACCATCCCAACAACATAGCATTCAACTAGGCAGCCTTTTTGGGGCAGAACACATACGGAACTGATCATCTTTTGTGTAGGATGCCGAATTATAATTTAGATTTGGATATGGTTCCACGTATTACCAGGAGCTGGGACCTCTTTTTCTCACAAAAAATGAAAGCCCGTTGTTCATCCAAGAATCCAAAGAGATTACAGGGTGCTACTGTGGTACGTGGCACAAATGTCCTCAATATTTATACAGACGAGGAACTCATGTTACACCCTCTGGGCATATGGTTTGAGCCAACACTGACTCCAGCATCTGCCACCTGCTGCCCCCCCTACCTGGCTGGAGCTGGTGCCACTTTGGGCTTTTCAGTCTCAATGATGGTCTCTGTGATCATCGCTGTCATGCCTCCAGATATAGCTGAACTGCCGAAGCCCCCAAACCCTGGTGCCTTCTTGCCATGTCTCTCTGCATCCCTCCTGGCCTGCTGCAACTCCTTTGCTTTACGGCGCATCTCGGCTTTCGCTTCGCGCTCCTGCGTCTGAAGGAAAAGATAAGAGGCTGATGGAGCTTTGCAATCTCAGCCCTGCCCTGCACAAGAACTAAGTGCAACTGCCCAAAAACCCCTGGCCAAGAAAAAAGAAACAAGACATGAGCATTTAGCCTTCAGAAAAGCAAAATAATTGCACAGCCCTGCCGAAGTGGAAGAACATCTCTGTACAGAAAAGGTGGTGTTTCCCAGACAGGGTACCTTGTGTCAGGATTGCAGATGTCCCTGCTCACCTCTCTGACTGCCCGAAACACCTTTTCCTCATGTGAGTCCATCTCAGTGAAGGTCCGAATTTGTGCCAGATTTACATTCTCACGGTAACCCAGGGCGACAATTTCATCAAAGGCAAAGATTAGGTCAAAGCAGTGTTCTGAGATCTCATTCTCTTCCAGAGCTCGACAATATTCAGGGATCTAGAAGGGGAGAACATTTTAAAAGAGTACCCACAAACACAACTGCGTAAACACTTTCTTTCTATCTCCCCAGAGGTCACAACCACACCAGACCCTCCCAAGCCCAGCACACCTCTACAGTGCTCTTTGTACCATTACGTTGTCAATAAATAAGACGAAGTTTTGCCATTGTTAGTTTTTCTACGTTAAAATCCTTATAGAACCTCTTAGCTTTCTCATAACACTAATTCAAAGGAACCCAACTGTATGCGGGGGCCAGTGAATTTCCTGAAAATCCTTTGGTTGTGTGAAGACACAAACTTGCTGCTTCAGGATCCCTGCATAGCAGCGCTGCACTTGCAACAACCACACACTGTATAAAAAATATTTAATGCTAAATTACATTCAGCCCTTTGGTCACACCAGGTGAAATATGACTGATGATTCTTCTTATGTGGCGTTCAAAACTACCACCAAAAGTTCAGAGCTTTCTGTCCAGTCAGGAAGGGAAGCTCTGGAACACAGACCTACCAAGTGGAGGCACACAGTGCTCCTGCACCAGCCCAGAAACAAATCCCTCACAACAGCACCGTTCTGGGCTACAGGGACCCCACTGAGTGATGAGTCCTTACCACTCTAGAGAAGAGTCGGAGTGTTTCCAGGTCTTCCAGGATGTTGCTGTTTTTGGTGGTAATCAGCACCATGTAGAGTTTCTCCATGGGCTGGTAGACATACCGCACACTCTCTGTCTCCACAAATGTGTGCTGCTTCCCTGTGTTCATCAGCTTTGGGAATGCCGCCAGCAGCCCCTCGATGCGGGTGCGAGTCATCTCCACGAACTGCCGGGACACGATGGCCTTCCCTGCCTTCGTGCACACGGCGGCTGCCAACAGCACCTGGAGGAGAGCAGCATGTGAGCAGGGCCTCCCGCTTCGCGCTCAGAGAGAGCATCTCTTCCCCCACACTTCATCTGCACACCCTTTTTTAAACAAGATCCTAAGTCCTTCTCTGTGATGAGGAAATGAACTGTGTCAAGAGCAAAGACATCTCTGCTTTTGCTGTCTCTCTCTGTTTCACATTCTGTCCCAACATAACCCTGAGAACTCTGTCTGCTTCTGTCAGGCAAATGATCATTCCCGATTCCACACAAACCGAGGTGTAACAGCTCCTGGAGCGCCAGGGGAGGCTCCAGATTATCGACTTTTCCATCAGGCTGCCCCAGCTTACAGCTGCACACAGGAATGTTTTGAAATGTAACATCTCTCTCCAGTGCCATACACACAGCACAGCCAGGTTAACGAAGCCCTGGTTATCACCTACAGTCTTTGGATGACTCCCGGGCAGCTCGCAGGCGTTATCACACCGACAGGGCAGCAAGGCAGTCACCAGCTGCACTTTCTCCATCTCCAAGCCTGCCCAGACTTCCTCCCTATATTTCTCTCTCATCGATGTTAACTACCTTTGTCAGGATAATTCTGCTCTGCGCTTCACAGCTTTTATATCCGCAACTACTGCTATTGACAAAAAGCATCCCAAACCCTCAAACGTGGCAGCGCTGATCCTTGCCGCACCTCGGGCACAGTTCAGCTCTGACGGAGCCGTGCGCGGGTCTGTGGTGACACAAACACGGCCGCGACGGACAAAAGGAGCCAGACCAGCCCTGGGTCGCATGGGGGAGCAGGCGGGCACCACCCGCCCGGCTACACCTGAGACCTAGAACGCCCTTTAGAGCAGGCGCGAGGCCGAGCTGAGGAGCCACCGTGGCTCCGAGTCACCAGAGAAAAAGTGCCGCGTCCCAGCCGCCGCCGCGGGCCTCGGCCCAATTCGGGGCGGCAGCGCCGCGTTCTGTCCCACCAGGCCGCGGGCTCCAGCGCCGGCCTGCACACAGGCCGGGCGGGCGAGGCGGACCCAGGGGCTCCTCGAGGGAGCTGCCCCAAGCCCCGCGCTGTCCACGGCGGACTGGTCCTTCCCTTACCATAGNGGGCGCGGGCGGAGGTAGGGCACGGGACACCGCGGACGGTGGATGTGGGGTCCGCGCCGCCCCTGACTTTGCTTTGTCGGCGCAGCCCCGCCCGGTGGAGAACCAGCCTTATGACGAGAGCCTGGAGCTGCCTGAGGCCGAACCCGGAGCCCGCTCGCTGCGGGCGGGGAGCGCGGGCCCCCTGCGGGATTTCCGTGGGCTCGGGGTGTCTGTCGGAGCGGCCGAGCGCGGGAGTGGCGATCGGGGCAGCGGAGGGAAGGTACGAGCGCAGCGGGCAGGGCACGGCCCGGTGAGACTCGGTGATATCCCATGAGACCCGGTTCTCTCGTCCAGGAGGAGGCAGCTGCACACCTGCCCCGCCCAGCCACTTTCAGCGAGGATGACGACGAGGACGAAGAGGACTCGGAGGAAGATTCCTCGGACAGCGACTCGGAGGAGGACTCGGAGGAGCACGGGGACGGGTTGGAGGGGTGAGCGGTGTTCCTGGCCAGAGGGGCAGGGCTGAGGCTGGTGGGTGCCCTGTCGGCTCCACGGGTTTCCCCGATCCCGCGAGGGTGAGCGGAGTCGTGGTCACCGGGATAAGCAGCTCCTGCCTCCTCATCCCTGATGCTCCAGGGTGGTGGTTCCTCCAGGTGGTGAACCAGTCCCGGGCTTGTTTGCTGTGCCCAGCAGAGGCACAGTTGGAATGATCCAAGGTGTAAGCCAGGCCGGGCTGGCAGGAGAAATCCAGAAAAGGGAAGGACCATCTTGAACATGTCTCTCAAATCCTCATAATTCTCCCTTTTCTATCATTTTCAGCTTCAAAGCTATTGCTGACTGCCTAATTGCTGTCCTATTGCTGCCTTTGTGCAGAGCTCTTAGCCCCTTTTGACAGCCCTATGTGGGACTGAATGATCTCAGATGTCCATCACTCGGGTGCTTTTCTTGACCAGCCGGTCGAAAGCAAAACGGGGCCCAATAATGCTTTCTCTGTGCAAGAAGTGTTTTCCAGAGAGGACGTACTGCCTGGTGGTTCAGCTTCCCACATTTGTTTGCCCCAACTGGGACGTGATTTCTGTTGTACAGAACTTGCCGCATGGTAGTCTTTTCCCTCTACTCTCTTCCTTTTTTAGTGACTTCAATCCAGCAGATTTTGACTACCTTCAAGTGTCTTCTGAAATCAAAGATCTCTTTGAATACATCAAGAGGTGAGTTAAAGGGTTTTAGCTTGCTTTTGGCTCTCCTTTGTGTCAATTATTGTAGCACAGTTCCTAGTGACCCATGCTGTGTTGGTGTTTATTTCCAGGTACACTCCCAAAACAATAGAGATTGAGCACAAGCTGCAGCCTTTTATTCCAGACTTTATTCCTGCTGTTGGAGACATCGATGCATTCCTAAAGGTACAGTTTCTTCAGGTTCCTCTCTCTGTCCTGCCCCACGAACCAAAACAATGCAGGGTCAGAGCATGTGGGCAGCCAGGCCATGCAGCCTGGGGTCTGGTCTGTCCCTGCTCTGTCAGACATGACAGGCAGAGACCTGGAAAATTACACTGGTGGTTTGGTCACCTCTCAAACAGCACTTGGCTAACTTGGGGCAAAGCCTGGGTTTTTCCTTCTCCAATACCAATTTTTCAAGCAGCACCATGCTTAGAATGCATATCTGAGAGAGCCCACAGAGGAAGGCTCTGTACAAACCTGCCCTGGACTCCACAGAGAACAGGGCTCTCTTTTCCTGCAGGTTCCTCGTCCCGATGGCAAGCCTGACAACCTTGGCCTGCTGATCCTGGATGAGCCCTCAACCAAGCAGTCAGATCCCACCGTGCTCTCCCTTTGGCTGACAGAGAACTCCAAGCAGCACAACATCACAGTAAGTCAGGGAGAGGGAGGTCACGCTGCACACATCCTGGAGTAAAACCATGGCATTTTACTCTTACAACTGAGAACTTGACTTTAAAAGCAGCAAAACCAGACCTTTTGCTTTAATCCATAGTTTTAAACTGCAGTGGATCTGAGCCTTGCTTCAGTCAAGTCTTGATAAAAGCTCTGGGTCTGTTCACTTCAGGTGATGCTTTATTTCCTTTTGGTTGTTCATACCCAATTTTAGTCAGCATTTTGCCTGCAGAAATCCGTTGGTAAAGTGCAGCTGGGAAAGAGAGAAGGCCTGGTTCACCAGGAGTGAATGCAGCTTTCCCAAAAAGCCCTGAAACACTAGGAAACACTTCCAACTTTGTATTTGTGTTTTTAGCAGCAGATAAAAGTGAAGAGTTTGGAGAATGCAGAAAATAACCCCAAAGCCATTGAGAACTGGATTGAAAGTATTAGTGAACTGCATCGCTGCAAACCTCCTGCCACAGTCCATTACTCCAGGTGAGCCCTGATGTTGGCAGTGGAAGGTTGTGTGTGATCCTGAAGCTGATGTTCTTCTCTTCCGTGGCAGGCCAATGCCTGACATCGAGACCCTGATGCAGGAATGGTCACCAGAATTCGAGGAGCTGCTGGGAAAGGTATATTGTCTAGGTGACCAGTAGTTATCTCAGTGCATGCTCTTAGAAACCATCTGCCATGAAAGCTGGGTGCCTGCTCTGTCCCACAGCCCAGTGCTCTTGGGCTTGTTCCTCCTCACAACTCTGCCCTTGACAGAAGTTGGGGAGCAGCCTAACACTGGAATTCCCAGCTGCTGCCCCAGTGGCCTCTGTGTGCTCCCAGGCTCCTGCGGTCTGGGAGCAGATCTGACAGCCCTGTCTGTTCCAGGTGGGTCTTCCGAGTGCAGAGATGAGCTGTGACCTTGCTGAATACATCGACATGATCTGCGGTGAGCTGGGGAGGCTCTGCTGCTGGCACAACGTGATGCTGGCCTGGCACTCTCACTGAAAGTGAGAGAGCTTTAGGTGCAGGCCCAGCCCCGAGCATGGGGATCATCCCCTGCAGCTTCAGTGGGAGGTGGGCTCTTGTACTACAGGGGTCTGCAGTCTTTGGTGTGTGGAGCCCCAGTTGATGGTGGGCAGTGGGGAGCTCAGTCCTTCCTGACAATGCTCTGTGTGAGGCAGTGCAGACCAAGTGCCCTCACACACTTCTGGTCTCACCTGCAGCCATTCTGGACATCCCTGTGTACAAGAGCCGGATCCACCCGCTGCATGTCCTCTTCTCCCTCTTCTTGGAGTTCAAGAACTCACAGGTATGCAGCTCCACCCAGCAGCACTGCACAACTGGTCCCTTCACATTTGGCTTTGTGGTGGCAATGGCAGTGTGCAAAGGGCTGGTGGGCCCCAGAGAATGTGTTCTCAGCTGCTCCTCTGCCTGACACAGGGAGCTGGGCTGCACTCTGGGCTAAGGTGCCATATTGTTCAACAGGCCAACACCAGCTAGAATGCATCTCCTTGGGCTGACTGCTGAGCACACAACTCACACAGAGCCCATGTGGCCAGCACGTTCAGATGCATGTGTGTGCTCTGAGCAGTGGGAGTCAAATCTTTGCATGAACATACTCTTTTCCCTGCAGCATTTCAAGCCCCTGGCTGATGGGCAGAAGGGCAGGAGCCCACCATCCAACCCACCCTCACAAGCAGCAGAGGCAGAGGTGTTGAGCTTTGATGCTTCACATTAAAGCCTCATCTCCTGGATCACCGTCTGCCGCTGGACACTGAGGTGTACCCAGAGCAGGTTGGGGGATATAACACAGCAATTCAGAAGCCTCTCTGATCTTAGAGACAGTGCTGGGCTGTTCTGTGTTAGGGAGTAGGGCTTGACTCACCGTATTTGTTGCAGAAGCTGCATAATGGCTCCATTTTTGACTTGTTCCCAAGGAGTTCAGCATTAAACCAGCCTTTCCCAGTGTCAGACTCTCTGTGCCACAGGTGCTGCAGAGCAGAGGCTCCTTGAGCATATGCTACAAGGGCTGGAGCAAACAGGAATAAATTCCACACTCAGACACAACACAGATCTGCTTAGGGTGTTGCAAGCTCTGACCTGGAGATCTTGAATCTCCTCTGCTCCCTATTATTGAACCCCCTTTCCTGTTGAGAACAGTCCCTTAGCTCCTGTCAAGTGCAAATAACCTGTGCAGCACCACACAGATGCTTGAATTCAGTTTATTGTTGTTGGGACAGCTCTCCCCAGCCCCTGCTCCGCTGACCTCTCACCTATCGGCCACAGCAGCAGGGACAGGGGCAAAGAGGATCATGCAGCAAGTCACAAACTTGCTAAAGCAAAACTGGTGCTTGACTTTATCCCAGGAGGAATCGCAGTGCTAGAGCCTGGCTATAAACAGCTTTGATGCATTTTGATTATAACAGAATATTGGTAAAGTTCATGGACTACATAAAACCATGCCTTGGCTGACAGCATAGCTCCCAAGCCCTGCATTGCATAGCATAGCACAGAGCTGGGGCTGGTCAGCCCCTGCTTCCCGTCATGGCCTTCCTGGCACCCTCAGCTGCTCAGCTCCAGGTATGTACCTGGTGCTGGGCAGCCCTGGCTCACTGGCACCACACTGCAGCTCACAGCCAGATCTCATCACTGCTCATGCTGGGCACTTTGTAGATGCGCCCGGACTTTGGGAGCTGGACAAAACCTGCAGGACAAAGAACTCATTGCCTGTTGGAGCAGCCAAGGAGCTCCATGTCCCACAACACATCTTTTGGGGCTGCTTGCCCACCTGCTCCCCTTACCAAGCTTGCTGAAGACCAGGGAGTTTTCCAGACCCAGCAGGGCACTCTCTTCTCCCCTAGCACCGGCTCCTGCATCCTTGGGGGAAGCTGCAGGGAAGCAAAGGGATGAGAGCCAGGACATCTGTCACTCACCCAAGCAGGACTTGGGGCCCCACGTCTCACTGCACTGGCACATCAGGGTTTTACCTCCATCTTCCTGTGCAAGGTCACCCAGGTGCAGGTTGGGTGGCAGGGATCGGGTCTGGCGGGGCAGACGTGTGCCCTGGGGCTGCGGTGGCTCAGAGCTGCTGCAATGGGAGCATTGCCTGGGTGGGCTGTTCCCTCCTGCTTGCCCTGGACCTTGCACAAGCTTGGGCAAGTGGCATGCCAGGCAGGCAGCACAGGAGCCCAGGCTGAGCAGGGCGGCTAGGGCCAGGGCTGCTCCAATGACAACACCCAGGACAGGCAGCTCCACACGGGCATCCAGCAGACCTGCACCGGCAGTGCAGACCCCTCAGCACCCTTCCATGAGGCCATTGCACCATACCCACCCCTCAACAGTTACCTGTGGGCAGGAGGGAGGCAGTGGTGATGCCCACACTGTTGGCTGCGCTGACGGAGAGGTTTCCAGCTGTGCAGCTGAGATGGATGTGGAGCGAGTGGTTGGCCAGCCCTGGGTAGCTTGTGGTACCCAGGAGGAGAAACTTGGAGGTGTTGGCCATCACATGCCCATCCTGGTCCACCCAGGTGATGCTGGTGGATGGATTGGCTTGCACCAGCACAAAAAGCACCAGGAGAAGGCCAGTGCCCTCGACCTGCTGGTAGTGGGCATCTTCCCGCAGGATCTCTGGCTTATCTGGGTAAAAAATAGGCAGTGAGATGGGCAGGAGGGATGAGGGCAATGCAGCTAGGAGCAGGATTTGTCTTGCCTGTGTGGAGGAGGGCTTGTCTACCTCATTTGCACAGGACTGACAAGATGCTGCCCTGCTGTGGCTGTCATGGATGTGGGTTATGGTCCTGCCCGAGCTGGATAGGGGTCCCACATGCCATCCCCATATCCCGGTCTGGAGCAGGCTGGCACCGTGGACCTTACACTGCACATTGAGGAGGATGGAAGTGTTGTAGGTCTCACTGGAGGTCGGGTTGGTCAGGGAGCAGTTGAGCTGGTGGTCCGAGTGCTGGCCAGTGAGGGTGAGTATGCTGGCAGTGTCTGCAGTCGAGAGGTTGACTTCCTGTTTCTGACCGTTGAGGTACCAGGCCAGTGTGGCACCGGGGACTGGCCGGGGAACCCAGCAGGTGAAGATACGACTCTCCCCCTCCTGCAGGGTGCATGCTGCTCGCGGCTGCCCGTCAGTGGTGGGGTCCAGTTCCTCCAGTGCTGCCAGAGAGCCCATGACACATCAGAGCTGCGGCAGGCGTCCTGCTCCCGGAGTCATGCACCAGACCCCACCACAGCCTCACCTGCCAAGCAGAGCGCCAGGAGGCTGAGCAGCAGTAGCAGCAGGAGGGCAAGGGCAGCCCGCGGCCAGCCCCTGGGACACCCCATCTTTTATCAGCCGTGCTCAGCGCTAGGAGAGAGGCAGCTAGAGCAGGGACATGGGGGCATCCACCACGCTGGGCCCCGGTGTTCCAGCACAGAGCAGGATCGGAGGATGCGGCCCAGCGGCACCTTACCTGCAGCATTGCTGCTACTGTGTCCAGCCCAGTCTGCAGTGCGGCTCTGCGCCGGGGCCCCGGCACGCAGGGCAGTGCATGCGGCGCAGGGGCGGGCCCCAGCACGGCTGCCAGCGCTCATCCCTCTCGCCGGGCGCCCGTCGCCGCCTTCGCCGGGCGGGATTGCTGCGCGCAGCCGCGGGGTCAGCCCCGCCGCTTGCGAGAGCGGCCAGAACTGCCCAGCCGGGACGGGTGTGCGCGTCCCCGTGCCTCTACTCTCCCCTCTTCAAGGAAGAGGGCCCAGACTTGCACCCACCGGGCCACCCATCTCACCGGCGCTGTGCACGCTTGGGAATCACACCACAATTCCTGCAATGTAACAAGCAGAGCCCAGGTGCTGGGAACAGAGGGAGGTTTATTCGGGGTGGAGCAGAACGAGACAAACACAGCAAGGTGCTTTGTTACTTTCCAGTCCCTGGCTGTAAGCCAGGAGGAGAAGCAGGAGCTCTGGCACCTGAGGTGGACCTTTTTTGGCCGCCAGAACATGTCTGCCTGGGCCAGCTCAGGAGTACGGCGCTCCCCAGCCCACCCTCTGCCTGGCCCGTCTCCTGCCCGTCTCAGTCGCTTCCATCGCCGTCGGGGTTGCGCAGCCGACCGAGCATCTCGCAGAGCATCTGGTTGCAGAGCGCAGAGTAGGGGTTGAGAAGCACGAGCTGCCGCCGGGCGAAGGCGCTGCCCAAGCGCGCTGCGCGCTCGAAGTCCCGCCGGGCATCCTCGTCCCGCGCCTGCAGCCGGTGGATGAGGCCGCGCTGCACCAAGCTCTGGCAGGCGGCACGCCCGCAGCCGCGGCTCAGGCGTATGGCAGCGTCCAGGTCCTGCAGGGCACCTGGCAACGAGGGGAGGTATTGGTGGGGGCTGGGGGTACCAGGAGACCACCCGCATCTGCGCTGCTCACCTGCCACGTCCCCGCGCAGGCGGAGGGCCTGGGCCCGGTTATTGTAGCCCGAGGCGCGCTCGGGCAGCAGGCGAATGGCCTCACTGAACCGCTCCAGGGCCGTGATTATGTCTCCTGACTCGGCCGCAGAAACCCCCTGCAGCTCCAGCTCCCGTACTTGATCCAGCAGCTCCAACGGAAAAGCTTCCACTATTGCAGTGTAAATGGGAGACTTGGGAGTGGAGGCACCAGGACGAACCACAGGGCCCAATCCCACTGCCACCCTACACTCCCTGTCCAGGAAGGGAACAGACACAGGGCAGGGTGCTGATGTCCAGCCTCAAGCAGGCACTGCTCCCAGCCTGCAGAGCCTCCTTCCCTGCCCACCTGCTTGCCCCATGGGGACCCTGCTGGCAATTCCAGGGAGAACCTGGCGCAGCATCACTCACCTTCATCCTGGACGTCCTCCTCCTCCTCGTCCAACCCTGGGATATCCCCAAAAGGGGTGCTGGGGTTAAAGATGGTATGCAGGACAGCCCTGTCGTTTGCCGTGGCCATGCTGCTGTGTCACTGAGGCCTGTGACACAGCCTGGTTAATGTTCACACTGCCAGCCCCAGTGGACCCTGCCTCGTCCTGTCACAGCCTGGGTGCGAGGCCCCACCGCCTGGCCAGTGGCCCCCAACAGTGGCCCGGGGTGACCCGCACACGCTGGAGCTGAGGGCTCCTCACGGAACACCCTGTGCAATCCTGGGTGCTGGCCAGGGGCTCCCATGCCTTGTGAGTGTCCTGGAGAAGTAGCAGCTCCTCAGTTCTCAAGAAGAAATAGAGAAAGCCCTCTGCAGCAATAAACTTGACATGTTTATTAATTAAACTATCACTTAAATAAAAAAAAGTGCATAGAAAATAAACATGTTTAAAAACTCCTTTTTTTGTTTTTTTTTTTTTTACAACTATGTACACTTTTTATTTTTACATTCAGTCTTTTGCAGAGCTTTCAGCATTTTTTTAAACTATTAAAGTATTTCCTTCTTCCCTGTGGCAGGGAGTTAACACTGATGTACTTTAGACACGTTTCCTCTTTAAAAAAAAACAAAAACAAAAAACCAAACAAAAAACCAAAACCAAAAACCCAAAGAAACAAACAACCAGTAGATTGGAAGAACACAAGAAAAAAATAAGTTTTGTTATACATGATAAGTTGTCAAGAAATGTATTTCTAGAACATAACCTTGCCTTTGCAGAGGTTTGTTTTTTTTTTTTTCCTTTTCTTTTTTTTGAAACAATTATTCACCTACCTGTAGTTACTAAAGAGACTGTAAGTTCAAGAAAAGAAACACCACAAGTATAGTTCTCGGCTGATAGACGAAGCTACTGTACCTTGTTAAAAAGATACCAGGAAAGCACAGAGCACATTTTTCCCTATATGTAGGTGGTACCCCAACATTCATAACCAAAACGAGAGGAAGGAAAGGAAGAAACCAAGTTGTACAAGTACTGACTGTAACAAGAAGGGCCAGGAAAGGCCGAGCCACCCGCTCCCAGCTTCCGGCCCTGGCTGCCGGTGGGGAATGAGCAGCAAGGCTTTCCCAGAGCCACGAGCAACTGTAACACAATCCTTATCTATAGTGTTAAAGAGAATTAAAAGCCATGAACTGATACTGAACTAGGCTTCATTACACGGTGCATTACTATATTAGTTCCTATATATATTGTATTTATAGTTATAAAAAAATTTGCAAGTGTTGAGAGTGGACCAGTGTATGGGTGAATGGCATGATTCTGCACAGACCGTCCTGCTGAAGAACTTGGTATTGCTTTGAAATGAAAGAAAATCAGAAAGAAAAGATACCCAGCCCTTTGCAATGACCCGCTTCTCCTTTAAAAAAAAACATGTCGGTTTGTACAAAAAAAACCCCAAAAACGCCCTAAGGTTCCTTTTTTAGTATTTTCAGATACCATGATCTGTGTCAGTCCTTATAAAATATACATTCATACACGGGGAGCTGGGTGCTCCTGGCCAGCCCGGGCTGAGGGTGGGCGGACTCAGCTGCCCTCGTTGCCCCAGCCCTGCTGCCACTTGCCCCACGGGCCCGGGCTGGCCACGGCGGGTGCAGCTCCCTGGGGGTACAGACAGTTTCACTGGCCACAGCGGCTCCTGCCGAGGCAGCCGCAACGGGAATAGCAGCAAAGCGGGCAGCCCGCTGGCTCCGCTGGTCCCGGCAGGAGGAGGTTGCCTGGCACTTGGATCCTGAGGGACAGCGCTCCCCTCGACCCTCCTTCCCACTTCTCCCTACGTGGGGTGGCTCTGGGCAGTGCTTCCCAGTGGAACCTCCTCCTGCAGCCAGGAACTCGGGAGGCGGCAGCAGCGGGGGAGTGAGAAAGCGTAGCTGAGCTCTGGGATTTATTCAGGGGCTTTGCCATGGCGAGGGCTATGCCCCCGCCCGTGTCAGAAACGGAAGGAAAAGGGCCAAGAGCAGCTGCGCCCGGGGCTGCGGGGCCCAGATCCCCTGGGTGGGCAATCTCTGGGCTCCTCAAAGTATGTGCGTTCCCAAACTGTCAGTGCATCAAATCATCTCAGTAACAAACACAGCGTCAATGTCACTTTGCTTTCAACAGTTACCAACAAACTATCCTCACACAGTGCAATAACAAAAGGAAATCGGCAGGTTCTGAACCTCTGAACGCTGCTTTTCTTCCTCAGGGCAGAGGAAGAAGTCTCAAGACCAGAGAGGTGTGGATGAGGGATGCCCCTCTGAGAGACCTGAGGAGTCAGCAGGCACTCCCGGGTCCCTTCCCCACCAACTGCCAGTGCCAGTTCAGAGCAGCCATATATCAGCTCCGGGAAGAGTGGCTCCTGTAACGACTGTAACCCAACCACCAGGAAAGCTCAGAAAAGCGAGGGTGCTTTCTGCTTTCCCTTCTGCGCAGAAAAACCCATCTGCCTTTGAAGGACAGACTGTGGCAGGAGGTGTGTGTCTCAGACTGGCCCCCCAGCAAAGAGGTCAGGTCTCATCCTGTCTTGCTTTTCCTTTTTAAACCCCTGCAGGATACCAGCGTGGGCAAGGCAGAATGAAACTTTCTGCCTGAGTCACACACTGTCCTCCCACAGAGCCAAACTCATACCATGCTGGGCAGCTCTCCCTCCTGCACCTGTCCTTATGGGCAAAAACAATTTAAGGTCCAGTCAACCCTCCCGGAGATAGTTACTGAAGTCAAAAAGGCAGAACAAGAGTAGAAACAAAACTAAAGCAACCCCCCCACTGGAGAAAGGCTCAGACTGTGTCCAGCCAGGTATTTCCTAGAACCGTCCTATGAAAATAAAAAAATCATTAAAAAGAGATTCTCTTAAATTAGGATAATACCACTGTAAAAAGCCTCGTCATAAGTGCTTTCCCCTATGAAGTGCTTCTCATAGAAAAATATACAAAATATATTTACATTTATAAAACCTTAAATACTAAACTGTAAACAGAACAGAGCAGAATCCAATGTTGTCACTATCAGGCTTGGGTCTCTCATTTGTCTCTCTGGTTTTGCTCTGAGGCACAGGGCAGACCCCATGGGGAGGAGGACTCACACTGCCCCAACCAGGACAGTGGCGTCTCTCAGCTTCCTCAGACCTGGCCTGGCTCCTCACCCACTGTGCCAATGCCTCACGTTTCCTATGTGGTTCGGGATGCTGCGCGGACAAGGCCGGCTGGTGCTTGGCCTTGCCTTTGCAGAGAACTTTGGCTCCGTTTTGGTGCCCTTGCTGTGTCTTCTGGGAAACACAACATGACAACAGCCAGACTGACCATGACAGGCACCTGGCTGCAGGGTCACTCTCCTGCCTGCCCCCACAGGCCTGGGACACTGTGGCGTGGCACAGCAGAGTGGGTGCCTCCACACCAGTCCTTCCTAGCTCCTGCTCTACAATAGTGTGCAGCCAAGGCCGGGGCTGGCTCGCACTCCCCTCCTTCTCTAGAGACCTCTGCCCGGCTCCTTGAGACACCACTGGCCAGCACTGCCAGCCGCTCACAAGACAGAGGAGGAAGCCAGCTGCTGGAGATGGGACCCAGAGGACCACTTCCCTCTCACATGGCCGTGGAGAGAGAGTCTTGGTGAATGGGAGCCTTTGCTGGCAAAGATCCACAGCGTCCCAACTGTTGGCACAAGCTGTCTTTGCCAAAGAATGCCAGAAGTTCCCCTGCTCTCAAGCAGGGATTTCAGAGCAAGATGTCAGCCAAACTCTTCTTGCGTCTAGTTGTGGGCTGCTCTGTTCTGCTCTCCTCACGAGCAGCCAAGCCAGCCCCCCGTGCTGCAGAGCCCTGCACAGGCAGCACACCTACTCCCACTCACACATAGTGTTTTGCAGACTGTGCAGTCCAGGGGGCTGCTGGTGAGGCACAGCCCTTCTCCCCAGGAGGCGTGCTCAAATATTGCGCTACCCAATGACCAGCTCAGCCCTAGGAAGGAGAGCTCTGGGCAGGAGACAGAGAGGGACACAACCCATGAGTGCTGCCCTGTGCCTGGGCCTGGGGTGACCTCCCCTCTCCTCTCCCACTCATTAGCCCCACGCTGAGAAACAAATATGGGGGCAGGGGGAAATGAGAATAGCAAAAACATAACCATGCTGAGGATCTTCTCCAGCCGCCCATGTCTCTCACAAGGGTGAGTGTGCACATGCGAGACATGAAGATGTGGACTCGGACAAACACAGCCGCCAGTCTCAGGTCCCTGAGCCCAGTCCATCTTCACTCCTGCTTCTGGACTCTCTGTCCCGTCCGAGTGGCCGGGGAGGGGATCACTTGAAGCTTTGGTTCACCCCAGGCCCTGCAGGGCTCACTCGCAGCTGATGGAAGTTCTAGTTTAAAAACTTCCTGCATTTCTTGGCACCACAGTTACAGGGCAGTTTGTTGCTGGCGTCTTCAATGGGGAACTTATAGTCATAGGTGAGCTCTTCCCCTCGGTAGATTTTGCGCATGGCAAAGATGACAATGTGTTTCTGGCCATCGATGTTGATGACCCGGGAGTAGCAGTTGGGCTCGCAGGAGTGGTTGATGAAGCGGGCCGCGTTCCCGTGCATGGTGGCGTCCACCACCTCGGAGTCATCAATGCGGAACATGTAGCACCCGATGCCCTACCCAGGAAGGACAGAGGAGGATTAGTGCAGGCAGGGCAGCACAGCCACCCCAGCAGACAGCCCAGCCCTGAGGGAGTGTCTGCAGCCCCTTTCCACTGGGCCTCAACACTCCCTCCTGCCTGAACCATTTCATCCCCACATTACAGAGACTAATCTGAGACCCTGCCCAGACCACAGAAGGGAATGACAAGTGCATACAAAGCTCCAGCAAGAATGAAAATAACCCAAGAAGTCAGTAAACACAATTTGAGACGTTCCCAACAGAATTTTTATATGGGCCTGTCCTACCTTCACAGCCACTTTCTAGCTCTCCCAAACTCTCTAAGAACATCTACAAAAGCCCAAAACTCACCTTACTGTCGTAGTATTTCTCTCGTTTGTCAGTGAGGATGGAGCGAATGACATTGCCTGAATATTCAATCACCATCTCACCTGCATCGATGTTCCTTTTGCAGAATAGACCCCGGCCATGGATAGGGGACCTAAAATGCAATAAGGAAAGCAAACAAGACAAGAAAAGCTCAAGAACATCAGATTGCAAAGGCTGCAGAAAACAGGCTGCTTGTGGCAAGGACCACTGTGGTACTGTTAGCCCTTCTCTAAGGGAATACTAACAAGAACACCACCAGGTCACTCTGCCCACATCTGAGCTAATGCCAAGGTAAAGCCAGCAAGGAGCAACTGGTCTATGCTGAGGATTACTTACCAAATACATAACTTGGGCAGGGAGAAGGAAGAGGGGAAAAGCCCCAAGCCTGCTTTTCCCCTCAATTTTGTAGTCTGGCTTCACAGGTTCCCAGTTTCCACCTTCCCCTATCCTATGGGCAATGGAACCAGAGCAAAACCATACCTGTAGACACCAACTGCCTCCTTGGAGGTCTTCTTCAAGT
Source organism: Rhabdornis inornatus (assembly GCA_013397075.1). Classification (NCBI taxonomy): domain Eukaryota; kingdom Metazoa; phylum Chordata; class Aves; order Passeriformes; family Rhabdornithidae; genus Rhabdornis; species Rhabdornis inornatus. The sequence continues at coordinate 705,113 of VWZS01002961.1, read as the reverse complement.
GCCGGAAGCGCATGGGCATTGGCAGATCCATACTGGTCGCCCTCCTAGAACAAAGAGGCACTGCTAAGTGATGACCTGTATTTGAGATTCTGTGCCATGTATTATCTGGGGCACTTTCCAATATGGAGTAATTTATACACTGTGACACTGCAGCCTACAGAGAACACAATCAAAATTATTGCAGTGTTTTCATATATATATATATGTAAAAATATTTCCTCCTATTTCTCATCAAATTCTCACCAGATTGTTTTACATTAGCAAGGAAAAGAAGCATTTGAAGGCAGACCAGTCTGGTGGTCACCTTCAGCTGTCAATTCTCTTGTTACTGCAGAAGTCACCTCTATGTCTGGCAGCGCTTGTCAGCTTTCAATGTTTAAATATCCCTCAAAGCACACAACCCTTAAATAAGCCAAATCTGCTCATTTTAACACCCCAACACTATTTTCCCCTCTGAACCTTTAAGCCCTGCTGCATACCGGGCTGATTTCAGCTGCACTTCTTCCTCTTCCTCGTCATTCGGGTTGTATTCTGGTGGCTGTCGATGTTTAGACGCCAAGAAATTAAACATATCAAATGCAGATTTCCTGCAATTTAAAGAGACCAGAGGGAGTTTGTTTTACTGACTGAAAATAAACATGGTTGCCACAACAGTCTGACATGTTTACTGCCTCACACCTCCCTATTCTGCCCTCTCTTAAAGCCCTGCGCATCAGGGCAGACATAGCAGGTTCTGAGAACCTCCAGTTACAGCCTTAGCCAGGAAAGCTTTGTTAAACCAAGCAAAGGGCCACAAAGCAGCACAGGAAAATGCACAGAATTTGAAGATGATGAATGGTTGATTTTCATGTGCCAGTTGTTAACATTTTACTGAGAGCTTTAGTGCTGCAGAGATTTTTTGCTCCTGCCCTGCCACAGCATTAGTTACGGAGCCAAAGGGCTGCTAACACCAATACTGACAAGGCTCACACTTGCCTCAGGTGGACTTCAGCCCGAGCAGAGCCATGTGGGTTCAAAGGAGGCTCATTGGCCTCCTCTGGCTTGTGAAATCTGAACTTGTAGTTGTGGCAGTGCTTCGCTCCATACAGCTGCTCTATCAGGAACACAACAGTATCATGGATAATCCCCAACATCCTCAAACCGTTCACACCTGGAATGAGAAACAGAGCACAACAAACACTAAGTATTAGTGCAGACTGAGAGCAGGAAGATACAGCAGCTTGTCACAAAGAGCTGTGGGACACCACACAGCTGTCACAGCAGCACTGTATTAGCTATTGCGTTCTATGTGAGAGTTTCTAATCCTTCCATTAGGAAGAAATTACCCTCCAGAAAGCCTGTAGCAGGTTAACTGGAACTGTTAAGACTCTAAGACCCTCACAGAAAGATCAGTTTGCTCTCCCATGTTCAGCACAGGCTGTTACCTGCAAAGGACAGCTGCTTCAGGCGGGCGTTTGAACGGGCCTCTTGCACCTTGTCAGTCAGCGACTTCCAGGCATCTGCAGTGCACACACATGACAAATGGTGACAGGGTATCCAAGTGCTGGGACACTCATATTTAAATAAACTAATTGGAGAATATGAAGTTTCCAACTTTCCACAGGCCATAAATTAAGATCCTTGGATGCAGTTGCTTTAATCCTTCTTGAAAATTCACTTTAGCATAAGGCAAGGTGTTCAGCAATTGCTCTGGAGGAAAAGTCTGGACACTCAATACTCCACTGTGTGATCTACATTGTCTGTTTCTTGACAAACTATGGTTCACCATCATTGGTCCATTGATAAAACAAAATGAGTCAGTGATATATATCACTATATATATATAATGGGTCACTGAATATATTATCTTGCAAAATGAAAAGGAAAATGATAGAATCCAGACATCATCAGGAACTAGGATTGTCTAGTGCTGTAAACCAAGAGATTTCTCTTTCTATTTTTTTAAATCTACAAATAAAGTAAATAAGAGGTCCTCAGAAGTAGTAATTTTACTTCTAGTAAGGACAGCTAAAACCAGTACAACCAACACAGCACGGTTCTCACCTTCAATGCTTTCTGCGCAGATCTGAAAACCATCATCACTAGAGATCTCAAAAACCAAACCCTTTTTTGGTTTCTTCTCACCAAGACACTCTTTCCTCTTTTGTTCTTGCTGAAGCCAAAACATAAGAGGGGAGCTGAAAGTGCTCTCTTCTTCCTCGAGAGCTTTTGAGCCTAGAAAAGACAGCAGCCAGCATGAAGACAGGAATCGGAAAGAACAATGATTTTTACACCTGGTGTTCCACAATTGAAAATAACTTTTCAGCAAGTAAATAACTTACTGACTTGCCTTTTCACCAGAAAATCCAGCCAAGAAAAAAATTCTAGCGAGTGTTGCAGTAAGAGTGTGAAATCTCAAGTGCTGAAAATCTCACAAACTAAAAACAGAGACAAAACTATTTGTCCAAGATCTACAAATAGCAAACAAACTTTTCCCCCCCCTTAAAGCAAGGATAACACAAGCTAATAGCTCTGACCCTTTTCCTAACAGAATGACAACCACGAAAATCAAATCTTCAAACATCACTTTCCCAGCCCTGGAGAATTCTGAGACTAGGTGTTTTTGAAGAAGCGACATACCTGCATTTTCTTGCTCATTTATTGAGTTCTGTGTTGATTGAGATTCTGGGACCACAGCCGGTTGCCTTGGGAGGGAAGAAGGAGAACATGGAGAAAAATAGCTAACAACCTGCCTCATTTCCTCACCAACTCGGAGCAGTAGTCTTAGACAGAAACAAGAACCTTTTTCCAGATCAAATGCTCTGACATCAATTCAGTTGGAAATGAACAAACAAAAGGATTCTGCTCAGTAGCATTTCTGTTTGCAGCCTCTGTCAGTCTGTGGACAGCAGCCTAATTTCACACAGCTCTCTGTGTCAGCCACACTCAGGAAAAAGGTGTAGGCTAACACACAACCAGACACTGCTGAATGAGCATCTCCTCAGCAGGCACACTGAGCTTCCCAGAACAACATGCAGCTTAATGCAAAATGATTCCATATTGCATCAAATTGTGACCATGCATTCTCCACTGAAAGCTCCCCAGGCATTTTAACTAGGAATGCCAGACTTCCTGCATTCTCCATACAATGCCCTTCAGCCCAAGTGAGCAGAATCACACAGAAAGGTCTGTTCATCCCTTACCCTGCAGGCTGCCCATGTGGCTTCTGCAATGGCTGATCTATGCTGGCTGCATCCTGCGCATCTGCCTTCGCAGCAGGAGTCCTGGAAGAAAAGATTTGGGAACATTCAAAATATCTGCCAACCCATGTATGCCATAAATGAGACTGGAAAGCAGGAATAGATCCATTGGGAGTTGCCATGCCAGATTCAGCAGTTCTGCAGAATTACACAAGTAGCAACAACAGCTCCTAAGATACAGAGAACCACATCATGCTTCCAGCACCGCATCAGAATCAAAAGTTGCACTTCACAATTTGCCTTGACTTGTACAACTTGCTGGAGAAACAAGTGCAAGATTCTCTCATACTGTTACAAAACCTCATGGATGAGCAAAACCAAACTCTCCTCTTACCCTGTAGCTGAGACCTGGGGTACAGCAACAGCCCCTTTCTCGGGAACGTGAGGCTCAGAAGAACCAGCCCACACGTGACAAGTTTTGTGCTTCTTTCCATTCCCTTTGTCTAGAAATGGCTGGATGCGTTTGACTTTTGGCTTCATTTTTGTGGCACCCAGCGCAGAGCTACTTGCAGACTGCTGGCCAGGTGACGGGGAGCCTCCTGGAGATGCTGAACTGGCATGCATCACTGATGAGGAAACCTTGCTTTGTTCGAGTCTGGTATTGTTTGGAACATCGACCAGCTGTGGAAAGCTTGACAACTGCGTTGTTGCCGTAACTGTGCTAAGGTCCAGCTGGGAGGATGCAGCCCCGGTTTTGTTGGCTAAAAGCTGTGTCATATGCTGAAGCTGGTAGGAGCCTTCTGGGTCAGCAGATGACGGAGCAACTGTCATGCCCATTGTCTGTGCTGAGGGTAGAACACAAATGCTTGATGCAGCTGTCATGGCTGCCGTAGATGGAGTTTGAGAGGCTCCCAGTTGTGAAAACATCCCAGAACTTGGTGGTAAAGTCATGTGCTGCTCCTGAAGACCAAGGCTTTGCTGACTAGCTTTGATCAGGAGGTTGCTTATCGAACCAATGTCCCCCAATAACCCAGGGCTTGTTAACGTTACTGAACTTTGTCCCAAAACGTGACCAGGAACTGATGCACCAGTACTAGGGGCTGCTGTGGCCTGCATGGATACAACATTCAGCACTGAGGAACTCGACGTTAGGCCTGATACAGGCCCTGCTGGGAGGTGACTGGCATCTGCACCAATAATGCTGGGAGATGTGCTGACTGCAGTAGTGGTCCCACCTTGTGGGAGCAAAGATGTTTGCTCAAAATACATGACCCCAGACTTTGACCTTTTGATAATATTGGGAACGGTTCTATGGGATGCTGAATTCGCAATGGTTCCCAAATCCAACGGGTGGTTAGAAATCTGCGAAGGAGCAAAATTAATTAAGGTCATGTTGGAGACCATATCAGAAGGAGCTATAGCAGAAGGGGTTCCAGAAGGAGCCAGCTTCTTGTTCTTCCGTGACTGTAGACGAGATATGGGCCGCTTCTTGCCCAGGGCAGCAGCTGGTGTAGAAGCAGCAGTTCCAAGGTCTGTCCTCTGACTAGCTTCAGACACTAAGAGCTGAGGATCAGGGGATGGCTGAACCCCAATGAGAAGACCTGGTGAAGGACTGCTGATGTTTGGTGGGAAGCCTGTCTGAGCAGGTGTGGAGAAGGGATGTATATGCTGGTGATGGGACATGGGCAGTAGACCCTTGCTCGTGGGAGGGAATAATGGCTGAGATGGAGGCAAGCTCGGATTCAATCCTGTGGTCAGCGTGAGCCCGCTCCCCATGGGCCCCAGCACTGAAGTGTTGGTTTCCATCACGCTCTGCGCAGAACTAACAGAGGGTGTTAACTGTATCTTTTGGGTGACACCATTGGGAAGAGTTTGGAGGACATAGAGGGGCTGCATGTTTTGATTAACTACTAGAAGTTTTTCTGCGGCTGGCTTGAGGTGGGGTGGTGTTGTCTGCACTGCAGCGTTGGAGATTTGCGATGGGCCAGGACTGTCAGTGGAGTTTGGCACATACTTCTGGCTCTGGAGGGGAACAGTGGGGGATACTGGCACCTGGATACCTGGAGTCCCGCTGTTTCTTGTTAAATCTTGGTTGCTGCCATGCCCTTGCTCGACAGGGCCGCAGGTTGGGCTGGCTATATGCTCTGCATCTATGTGACCCTGGATGAAGTGATCGGGAGTCATGTGTCCTTCGGGGCTTGGGTCTACCCCTGGACTCAGGAGAGCTGCATCACCTTCCCCTGAGGCAGATTTTTCTGTGACTGTCACTCTCTTCTCCCCAGACTCTGTGGAAGGCAAGGCAAGTATTGACCTCTCTCCTGAGGAGGAAAGTGAAGACTCTGAAATGACAGCAAGCCTGTTGTGATTTTGGCTGGGCACCGTAGGGCTGCGAGTGGTCAGAACAGAGAGATCTGAGGGAAGCTCCAGTGGCAATTCAAATTGCTCCTCTGCTGATATGGAGGAAGAGACACTGCTGTCCACTGGTTCAGTGGTGGGCAGCTGCTGGGAGAACACCTCGAACAAACCCATATCCTTGCCACGGTTGCTGTCAAGACCTAAACCTTCTCCAAGTGTCAGGAGTTCAGATGATGAGGACTCCGGACTTTCTCCCAAGGCCTGCATAGACGGTGTGTTCTTCAGCACGAAGTCCATGATGTCAGAAGGGAGTATGTTCCCACAGTCATCACTGTTGTTATTGTCAGAGTCGGATTTCAGAAGTTCTGTGTTGAAAGTGTCCAGTAAGTTCTTGTCGGCAGGTGTGCTTGCATGAGCCCTGCGGCCCGTTTCCAACGAGCTCAGCTGCACTTCCAGAGAGTCCTGACCCTGAGCTTTAACCCTGCTCACAGGGTGGCAGTTATCAATCTTGGGGTCGGTTTTGTGGACAGCAGAGCTCTTGGTGACTTGCACTTTCTCACCAGCTTCTTCAGTTCTATCCAGCTTTAAGTTCTCTGTCCCATTCTCTTTGCCACTCCTTTTAGTTACCTGGCTGACTTTTCTGGTTGTTGCTGTAACACTTGTATCACTTTCAGTTCCATCATCCACACCGTCTAGCTGTGAGATTTTTGGAAGATCACACTGCTCCTCCTCCCTGAATAAGCTATGGGATGTGAGCCTCTCCTCCGTGTTTGAGGAAACCACTGTCCTTGTGAAATTGTAGTAGTATAAGTCGTCTTCATCTGATGTGCTCAAGTCATCCGCTCCATCCACTTGTCCTTCTGCAGACCGCTTCCCTCGCTTCTTGCCAGTTGAGTTACTGTAGAAGGGAATGTCTTCCTCTCCATAGGACCTCACACCGTACAGAGGAGTCAATCCAAAGAACATATTGGATCTGGCCCGAGCACTTCTCCTTGGATACCTCCGCTTGTACGAGCCTTCTTCTTGAGCTTTAGCGCCATCCTGGAGCATCAAGCTGTTATCTTGAATGGCCAAATTTTCATATGCGTTATTCTGAGATTCCTGTGTTGGTGCTTCATTTGGACTTCCCTGAATTACAGGGTTCTCTTCTGGGCTTTCTGAAGCTGAGGAGGGCTCTGCCAAACCAGCCAGGTCTGCCCCTGCAGACTGAGTTTCAGCATCACTTTCCTGCTGTGCACTTTTAGACTGGTTTTCACTTTCCATCTTGAGAGGAGTCAGAGTGACTTTAACGGTGCGTTTCCTGGGTGCCTGTGATTCCTTAGGGGCTGCTTCAACCTGCACTGCAGACCCTTTAGATGGCCCTTGTGAAGATGGAGACTTCTCACCAGCTTTTTCAGCAGGAATATTATTACATAACCTCTGGCTAATTTCTTCAGTTGCTGAACCCTGATTGCCAAAGTCTGGTTTCAGTTCATCACTGCCTGCTGCTTGACTTGTCTCTGTAAGAGATTTCAGGGAATGCTTCTCTTTAAAACTGTCTTTCATTAACTTTTTGCCTTTCTGACGTTTATCTCTGGGGGCAGTAACTACCTGCTCACTTGCTGCAGGAGATCTGTTGTTTACTCCAGCAGCCTTCAAGGTTTTTGCATCCATCTCATCAACCACAGTTGTTTTCTCTGGCTGTAAAGGTTCCAGGTGCTGATCTCTGTCTTTCCTTGGGCCTCTCTGATGCAAAGGTGGAAAGGGTATTGCTTCTTTGGAAGAAAATGATCCTGAACACTCTTGAAAGATTCCTATTCTACTCATTTCTGTGCCTGATGAACTTGTTGGCTGAGTGGACACTTTGGAGCTTCCTCCAGAAACAAAGGTATGAGATGAATAATCTGGGTCCTTTGAGGTTTTCATTTTCTCTCCTTTAGAAGGCGCACCTTTGGCTATTAAATCTGAACTGCTGGAATGTTTCCCTTCCGTAGACTGAGATGCATCCAGCTGGTAAATTTTATTTCCATTTGTAGCCACTGTTTTCTGGGAGCCTGAACTAGTAGAGCAACTTTGAACTGGAGCACTTGTAGGACCTGTGCTCACTGACCCCACAAAGCGGTCAGTACTTTTGACAGCTGGTTCATATTCTGAAGAAGCCCCCATGCTGGAAACTGAAGACACACTGTGCCTGGAGTAAGTGCTCCCAGCTCGTGTAGGGGAAATCATCCGGAGTTTAGACTGTTGCTGTGACAAAGAAGAGGTGCTGTGTCTCCGAGAACCAATGCTCTTAAGTCCTGAGGATAGCAAAGGATCTCCTACTGTCACTATTTCATGGGTCACTGGGGTAGGACTTCCTGAGAAACAAAGGCAAGAAAGACTGTCAGGTGATCATAAACCTTCACAATGAATGCACATGCAATTCCTTCATACAAAACACAAGAAATTAAAAGCCAGCAAAACTTTTCAGCCAAACAACACCAACACATGGTGTTGATACTTTAGATAGGTGTTAAAAACCTGATACCTTCAACCAGGATTCAGCAAGTTTGTATCTCAGGGTTTGGTATCTCAACTGTAGATGTGAATTTTCAGCATCACTTTGAAAGAAAACATTAGTTCAGAAATAGCTGCTGAATTACAATACCAGATTTCTGATTTTCTCTGGGAAAATACTGACTAAGATATCAAGTCCCTAACTGATATCACAGTGCTTTTGGCTCAACTACTAGATGGCGCAAATCCTGCCTCTTCTTCATTCCAAGAGAATGTTTGTTTTAGTTGTATATTTCTCTGCAGGTGATCTCTATTGTGTATTGTTACAACTTTCCTCTCCTCAACCTACTGCCATTTCACTACTTTCTCTAGAAACAGTAAACTAAACACCTCATTCTGAAAGAAGCCAAGAGAGGAAGCAAACCAAAAATACTTCCAAAATAAACCTCAATCAAAATCAACAGCACTAGAAATACCTGCAGACGGTAACGGCCTTGAGCCAGGAGACCTCTGTGCGGATGGGTAACTTGGTGCCCTGATCCTTGGACCCTTTGAGACCACTGGATAGTAGCAGGAACTAGAGGTCTGAGAATGCAAGGGACGATCTGGTGATGGTGGGTTTACAATTTCAGGTGTATTTCGGATGTCTTTCGGTAGAATTTCTGTTGTTGTACAAAAGAGAAACAACAGAATAAGCCATCACTGAGCCCCAAAAGCTACGATCTGATAAAGTATATACTACTATTATGTTCCACTTGGAGAATCAGGGTATTTGTTAAATAAACAAAAAGTCAAAGATCTGACATCAGATAATGTCTTGTTTCTTCTTGTAAGAACATTTTCAAATACTTATAGCAATTGTTCATCTTACAAATGAAATTCCAGTATATATTTATAGAGTTTAAGATCCTACATTAACAATGACAACAACTATAAACATTTTAAAAATCTTCCACAGCTTTACCCTTGAATACAAGGAAGCAATTTGGAAATACAGAAGCACAATATAACTATTCAACATTGTACTGAACAACCTTGGTATCACAGACCAACACCAAGACCAACTCCAAACACAATTCCAAGTTTTAGATCCCTAGAAAATTCTCTGAGTTGTAGACTAGAAACCATTCCTGTAGCAGTGTTTGTTTGGCTCAAGTTTTCAAAGTTAGCAGTACATCCTTAAAGCTGTAAAGGAGCTTAAAGTCTAAAGATGCTGTAACATGAAAGCCTGAATTGGATTCTAGTCCAATTTAAGAGATTTGGTTTAAGAGATGCACTATGGTAAAACCATACAGAGAATACACTTCTATGAAGTCCTTAAAAGATTACCTGTAAGGGGAACTGGGCTATGGGCAATTGTTCTATTATCATCGTGCTCTACAGTGCTGTTGATGTCAGGTTCTATGACTGGAGGTCGGCACTCCATGATCTTGCAGGTATACACACAGCGCTTCCTGGCATCTGTTGTGCTCCAGTACACCCTGGAGCACCTGGAAGATAATTCAAACAAATCAATTTAGTCAACAGTTGACTAAACCCAATTTCTGTTTTACATTTCCCATTTCTCAAAACTACATCGGCCAAAGCCCTCCTGGCAGAACACACTGCACACCTGGTTTAATTAGAGATTCCTCATCAGTGTAGGAAAAACTACAGTCAATTTTCCCATATGTTACTTCAGTGCTTGTTTGACATGAAATATACTGAAAGACATCAAATCTTGAAATGGCTTATACTCACTGATAGCCGATGGGAAACAACTTATCTTCACAGTCTGAGAGGTCATTCAGAATTCCTAAGCAGTCTATCGTCATTGAACCTGAGCAGAGAGAGGAACAGTTCTGTGAACCAGATTCCAGCACCAAAGGTAGATCGAGTATCCAGAGACTAGATCATACCAATCATCATGTGGATGTTCTCTGGTTCCAAGCCACTAAGAAATTTTCTTCTCAAACTGATCCCTTCAAAGTCCACAAAAACTCTCCTAAGAACTTCAAATCCATTCTCAGGAACCACCTGGAACAAGAACCAACAAAACTACTTGTTAGTTAAAGGAACCACCACATGTATGCTATGCAGTTTGTCCTACTTGATCCTCAGTTTGGTCTTTTAGTTCTTGAAATACCACACTTGCCAAACTTCCCCAGGCCAGTTGTATTACTGACTTCTTTTTAAGAGCAATGCAGTTTCAGCCCTTGTTACCAAGAAACACATTTAACATAAACTTCTAAAAAGTGCTCATCTTTACAGGCTAACCCCAGCTTCAGAGAGTGATGCAGAGAATGAAAGAAGAATCTTACCTCTCCTTTGATCAAGTCACGATGCCTCTGGCAATAAACTTTCTTATCGTCCAGAAAGACGCAGTTCTTGACTCGTGAGCACATGAAATGATAGTTACTGGTACAGGAAGTGAGGCAGCAGCCAACTGTGGCACCTGACTTCTGGCAGAACTCACACCTCTGCAAAAGCATAAAGAAAAACCCAAAAATTTAATCTCTTCTAAAACCACACCACCATTGCTGTTGTCAGTTGGAGTTTTTCTGCACAGACAGAAGTTTAGAGTAATGCTTGATCTCCTGCTTCATTGCTGCTCCACTTCACTACAGTGACTCACACACACAAGTGAGAGACATGGAGGAGGAAGTGAGAGGAAGAAGAATCCCTCACATAGAACAACTTTTTCATTTGTGGACTAGTGCTTCCAGGCCTTTCCCGGACTTTCCTGCTTGTGCTTCATATCCAATCCTCACATTTGCAAGCTTCACTTGGTCTCCACAATATTTTTGAACTGAGCAAGGATAAAATAACTCCGAATACCTTCAGTCAGTTCTACTATACATAGCATTAAAAATACTGCAAGGAAAGGTCAGAGAAGAACAAATGCACACAAGGCATCGTTCAGCTGGGCTCCTGTCTTGTGATTCTAAATCAGCATTAAGTTTAATGAAGCGTCCTTTGCTTGTACGCACCAGCTGCTTTCCCCGGATCACAGCCATGTGCACGTTTTTCAGAGAACCATCATCATCTTCAAACACTTCTGCTGACCACAAAGCACAGTTCACATGTGTCCATTCGTTTTGGCCAATATAGAGAAGACGTCCAGCATCCTAAAGAAGAGAAGGAAATGTTCTTTTCAGATGTTCTAGAGGACACAAAAATGCACAAAACCCACCCAGCCTATCCACAGTACCAAATCTACAGCACTGCTTAAATGGGCTCCTACAGAAAGGGGAATGGAGCAGATACTCACATTAGCACTGTCATCACCATATTTCAGGCACAACGCACACTGCCTGTTGTCTTCCACATCTGGAGGTGGGTTCAGTTCAGGACTATCTTCTCTGCTTCTGTCAGAGCCTTAGAGTCAAAAGAGAGAACAATATTTCTTCTTGAAATTCAGGGCAGCAAAAATTCATCTGGAGACATTGTCAGTAAGTGAACACGGTAGAAGAGATTTCAACAGCCAGCTTGGAAAGCAAAGCACACATCAGCCTCTGCACAACCTTCATTCTAGGGGAAAAGAGGTGGATGCAAAAGTATTCTTGGGTCCAAGCGCGGCTTAGAAATATCTCATATGTTATTGCCTCTGAATGATTTCAGGTCACAGAGGTCTCCAAGACAGCTGCATTTCTGAGTTTGGGATTGGCAATCCTGACATTGATTCTCTTACCAGAGATGGGAGGTGTAGGAGGATGTAGAGGAGTTGGTGAATCTGGCTCTCCAGGCCCTTTGAGTTTTGGAGCTGGAATGATTTTCTTCATCAGAGGGGGCTGTTCAGTGCAGTTGTTCTCTTCACGCTCCTGCCACTGAGCATAATTATGGTCGAGCGATGGGGGCAGCACCGCATTCGGCAACATACCACTGCTGAGATGCAGCAAGGAGTCAGTGTCACACCTGGCTGCACCAGAGGTCCCCACACTCTGTCTACCAGGGCCTGACTACCTGACATCCACCTCCAGCAACAGCTCCATTAATTACCTACAGCCCACATGTTCCCCACCAGCCACATTTCAAGGTTTGTGATGGGTCTGGCTGCTTCTTTGAAGGGTAACAGACACAGGACGGCTACTCCAAATGGTGGTGTGGGAAGAAGGAGAGGGAAGGAGGGCCAGGACTCAAAAGCCAACACACAGTACACCTAGTTCTAATTAAGAATTTTGGTTATTCTGCTTTGGTTACTCTTCCCATGTACAAAACATGGGAATGGGATTACTGTGTAACTTCTTAGGGGGNACAAAAAAAAAAACCCAGAAAAGAAAAAAGGAAAACCAGAAATTCCAACCCCGCAAACAGGCTCTTTCAATACGTTTTGCTTGGCCAGCTGGCAAACGGCAGGGTGTCACAGAGTCAGATACAGAACAATCACTTACTTGCTTGTTACTTTATTTGGCTCCCAAAATCTGGACTTTTTTACACTGAACCATGGAAAAACACGTTCCATTTGCTAAAGGAAAACAACATCCCATTAGAAAAGTTAGACAACATACAAAAAATTCCAAGACGTTCAGCCAGAATGTACTGTAAATGCACAACCAGTAACATTTCATTAACAACTCTGACACTGTATTATTTAATTCCTGGAAAGACCCAAGCAAGGCTACAGGTGGTGGTGGCCCTTTGGACTCCAACATCAACAAGCAGTGGTAGAATACCAAGCAGATTTCAAAGTAGCTGTAGGCCAGCTCACCCGAATAAAGAAGGACTTGACCATGCTGTTGGCTTTCTTAATCTCCGGCTGCCCGCCATCGGCATTAATGGCTGCTTGAATTATCTTCACGATGTCATCACTAAAATCCAACTGTAAGAAATCCACAAAACTTCACATTAACACGATTGCTTTTGCACAGCTGTACCACCCACTAATTTCTTAAGGCATCAAGTGAACATTCAGATGACTGTAAGATTGAACCAGAGCATCAACTTAAAAGCAGAAAGGGAATTTGGCTGTGAAGAAGCAAGCAGTTCTCTGCATTTGTAAACTGGCTGGCAGAGCTGCTACCTCCACAACCATTCACTTCAGCTGACTGTTGACTGGTTTTAAATCCACCAAATTTGCTGTCTCACAAGGATTTGGTGAAAATCTGGTGCCACACATCTGCCAAGCACTTTGCAACATATAGTGTTCCTCAAGATTACAAATTCTCTAGGAAAAAAAGAGAAGGCTGCTCTATGCAAAGAGAACTGATTTAGTCAACACAAGCATCTTCTGTAAACGACCCCTGAAGAGATCACATCTCCACCCATGAATCCTTAGTTTCCAGCTAACCAACGGCAGCAGGGCTATTTGGCCAGACCTTGAGTCAGCATTTGCATGTTCAGGATGACGTGAACATTTATCTACATAAATGTCTGACTAAGAGCAAATGGGATCTAACCAAGTACCACTATTGGCTACAGAGAGCCCCACAAAAGCGTCAGTTACTTGTGTCTGGACCAGTATTAACCAGCGCCAGCCAGAACTACTTTTAGCAGCACAATAACCTGCTTCCTTTTTCCTAAAGAAAAGGCTTAAGCTGCTCAGTTATGAACACCATATATGATAAAGCAATTCACAGTGTCCAGTAATAGAGTGAAACATGACAACTTCGACATACCACAGAAGTGTAACTTCCTTGATCCATTTTTCTTTTCACTCCTTCCAGATCCAGAGGTTGTTGCTCCTCCTGTTTGCTGACTTCTGTTAAGACAGGAGGATCGGGACCCTCAGGAGAGCTTCTGGATGGGATACTCTCTTCTGTCTCAGGATTTAAATCAGGTGGTTTTGCTGCCTGTGAACACCAGCAACAAGACAGAGGGATGTTAACTACTGAAATGCAGCTGCTCCTGATGATACACTCCCAAGTCCATTTATTGGTCCAAAGATTCTCGCTAATGTGAAGGAAAGGAGACCCAAGTTCTGAACTTCTGTCTAAAACGTAAGGGCAACAAAGCAAAGCTCTTAACCAGCTTTTTGCTGAGACCTGTAAGGTGCATGGCAGGACAGAGCCATCAGTCATAAGGATCAAACTCATTGCTCAGAAGTCTTATTTCTGAGTGCATTATTTCAAGACCAAGATCCTGTTCTTCTGTCAGAAAAGCACCTTCATCATCACAGAGCTAAATCCTCCCATTCCTTGAAGAACTTTACCCTGTTTTTCTTTCAGCTTCACAAGTTCTATCACAGATACCCACTTCTCTGCTTCCAAAGGAATCAACAAGAAAAAATATAAATAAATCACAGCACATGTTGCTCCAAGTACAGTGCAGATATTTCTGCAGTATGAGGCACAGCAACATCTCAACAACTCAACTGAATGCCACGTACACTTCATGCCAGAGTAACACCAACAGGGCACAGGCTCCCACTTACCTGTCGATACCGCAGTAAGTGGCTGGTAGTTCTGGAATTCAACAGGGCTGTTAAAACCTGCCTCAAGGAAATCTGCAGCTCCTTTTCCAGTGCCAGACGCCATTCTGCAGGATGCTGCTCTGTACAGTTAATGCAGGTGTACGCAACGCTCTCAGGCAAGTTGGAGAGTATCTCATACATTTCATCTGGAGACAAAAGAAGACAAGATAACCATCTGAATTGCTTTACTGAGGGATACAGGGAAAAATCCCTGCCCTGCACTTACTACCTAACTGACACTTTTCATGTAACAAAAGCCCATTGTACAGCTAATTGAGGGACACTGCCTCTGAGTAAAGCCCTGTGCATTCAGGATGTCATTGGTATTGCCTCTGATTTACCTGTTGTCCCGTTACAGGCATTTTTCAGGCTCACAACAGGTGAGCATGTTAAAGTAACACTCTAGCAGAAAGGTCCAAGACTTGATTGCTTTGGTCTAATCACCGCTGCATTTTCTTCAGTACTGAGGGGATGAGGATTTCCTTACCAGAAAGGTTTTCACATTTGGAGTGGACCCAGCGGTCACATTTCCCACACTGCATCATCTTGCTTTCATAGTCGTCATCATCATAGCATTTGTCACAGAGAGGACAAAAATTTCCTGCAAACAAAATGGGATCCTATCAGAAGTCTGGATGCCAAACACACCTTAAAGGCAGTGTGGTTACTTACTGGTGTGCTAAGGAAGCAGCTCCGAGCACCCCTCCCAGTAAACTGCCAGCACAGTTCCCTCTACTGTTACAAGGCTACAAAAAATAACTTTGGAAGACCACCAACTACTTTAGAATTCCATGGCAGGACAGCCATTTTTTGGGCATGGCAAGACTAACAAAATACTATATGCAAGAGCAAAATGAAAGGACAAAGATGGCACATAGGCAAGAAATTAGGTGGAACATTCAAGACTTTCTATCCTAAGATTCTTCCTCAGAATTCTCTCTGAGGTTCAAAGGCATCAAGTACAGCAACTAACACAAGGAACAACCACTTTACAACAGAAATTTTGCTTTAAAATTGCTTTTAAGTCAAAAGTACTCTAAAACGTCTTTTTCTCAAGTGCTATTTGAAACCCTGGCCCAAGAGGTGTGCAGTAATTCCTTTATATGGGAGAGTGCTTACTTGCTGAAAGCCCCAAACTCTGACAATGAAGCAGTGGTGACTTTGGTGAGCCACTGCACAATGTAAGATCCTGGCTTCAAACTGTTATGTGAACTTTCAGGCTTGACCACAACCAGCCTGCATTGCTGCCTGGACTGTGGCAAGCTCAGGTGCCAAGCTAGCCCTCTGCCCATTCACACTGGCTGATTCAAACCCAAGCAGCTGAGGAAGCTTCTGCTGCAAAGAATCACAGCTTTACATACCTTTAGCAAAGAGTTTGGCACAATCATGACACAGGGAGAAGTCATGAGACCACTGTGCATCCCACCCTTTGCCTGGTGTTGTTGATCCACAGCTCTTGCAGCGAACACATTTGGTACATATCTGGAAAAAGAATTCATTTGGCAAGAATTACTTGCTTTTATCCAGCAGTTTCTGTGTTTTCAACACATTTCATAATTTTTATTATTTCATGAGTGCAGAGATGTTACCCAACAGAACAAGGAGTTTCAAATGCTGAAACTGTCACTGAACAGAACCGAACTCACTTCCTTCATGCCCAGATGGTGATAATGCAACAAGGAAAAACACTACATCAAATCACAGTAAAGTTATTTTGTCCCTCATATTTGCACTGAAGAAAATATCACCTGTCCCTCACATAAAACACATGTAGTTGTGGTATTTCTTCTGATCTAAAATATAGAGTCCTATTTTAATAGTTTTTAAACTCTGTACATTGTAGAAGGAAACATGTACACAAAGTCTTAGTAGCAAATACACTACAGGCACTTGTTTAGAACAAAAACTTGAAAGACACAAATTAGCAAATTAATCGAAATTGTCTCTCAATACCGGTATTAACGGGTTTGTTAACAAAGTAAACACTTCCATTTTAAAGACCTTCTTCCATGTTATGGGACTATGACCAAAAAACTCATTAGGATCTTATGACTTACTACACCTGAAAAAAGGGGTAATCTCTTCAAAAATTTTGCTTTCTCAGAACATCTTATCAACCAGCCACCTCACAATCTATTTCCAAATGTACCTTCTGATGCAATAGGCACCTTGCCTCGAAGAGATGAGGAAGCGTATCAGAGCAAATCACTTGCAGAGCTCTGCCCCACGGCATTACCATCAGGCAACAAACGAATTACCCAAAAAAGAAATTAAAATCCCTCACCCAAACTTTCTTTTTCTTGGTGGGTTTTGTTGGGTAGTTTGGGCCCAGGCACTCAGGGTGATAGCTGTTTCGGCACTTGTTACACTCCAGCAACTGCTACAGGAATAAAGGAAAAAAACATTGCTAAAGACACTCTGCAAAGGGATGCAGAATTCTGGACTTTTTCATTTTTTATTGGATCCCCCATTCAGGTCATGAGAAAGCAGCTGCAGTGGAGCAACTCAAGACACCTCCTCCCCAGAGCACAGAGACTCTGCTCCTGGCACATGCTTGCTGGCTGACCTCTGGAGCCAGAGGAGCCCTGGGAGCAGTTGGGGTGCTGCTGGGTCTCCCAGTGGTTTTGGGGTACCTTGGTGGCCTGGTGCTGTCTCCCACAGACGTGGCAGAACTTGCAGCGACGGCAGCACCAGTTTTCCAGCTGATCTTCCTGGGGCCGCTCGCTCTCCTCCAGGCAGAACTTGTGGAAGGGCTCACAGCAGACCTGGCAATATACAAACTGCAAGGGGGGAGAGGCAGGTTTTAGCAAAGCAGAAACTGCTCCAAGTTCCCAAAGCAGCCCCCTTGTGCTCCGAACTATTTTGAATTCTGCTTTACAATTGACAGAACAACATTTTAGGAGGGAAACTCTGCATTTCAGGTAACCTAAATACTGACTAGACACCTCACAGCCACTGGGAGTCTGGTACCTCTTAACTAAGTGCTTTGAGCATTGATAAAGGCCTGTAGGGGTTTTCAGGATCTCCCTCCCTTCCTTCACTACAAAACAACTGCACCAGAAGACACACTTGGTGCATGAAGCAGGGACACGCAGAGCAAAGAGTCTCTCCCTCCATTCAGCCCACTTTGCCATTACAAAGCTCTTCTAGGTTCCCTGTATCCTGTACAAGGGTGGTCGTATCAGAAGAACAATCATCCTCAGAGCACAGACACTGCAGGCTCACAGGGGACACGGGAATCATTTGTTCCCTGGGGGCCCCTGACTAAGAAGGGGATGGCTCCATGCCCCACAGGGCCTTCATGGACCTCAAGTGCACCGATGTCCACACCCAGAACTTAATCCCCTTTTCCCATGTGCACTCATCAAAACCCAGGCCCTCCTAGAGCAATAGCACCCAGGTCAGCTGGTCTGAAGATGCTGAGAAGGCACCTATCTAAACCTGGAAATGCATTTAACACATCTAAACCCAGCTCTTTAGGCAGCACCAGAACCTTTCCAGTCATGTTTCTGTAACAGTTTGCAGCTCTTAGCAGGTACGGACACACCTGGAAAAGTCAAGCCTGCCTAAAACCCTTTAGCACCATTGGGCAGTCTTTTTTATTTCAGGTTAAAAGAGAGCAAAGCTCCTGCTTTACATCAGATGTGAGTTCCCAAATTTAAAGACATGAGTGCTTTCAAATATGCTGTTCTTCACAGCTCATACACCTCCACAAAAAGCACCGTTGAAGTTTCCAAACTGATTTTAAATACCTTGCACTTTAGTATCTTGGGACAAATTCTAGCAAGGACAGATTTACAGATATTATTTTAATTTCTTCTGGATTAAGGTCATTATAATTTTTATTTATTTATTTTTGTAACAATACAGTGCTGTAATTAAGTCATCAACAGCTGAACACAATCTTTACCTCCACATGTCCACTGCTGGCACAGAGAAAACACACCACCCTGGGAGTAATAGGTACCGAGGTGACGATGCCTAACCCACCCATCTCCCAAACATTCTCCACTTCACAGTCCTCCTGAAAGTACAAAAGGACACATCACCATGCAGAACAAGGCAACACAATATCAGTACAAAATGCTCACACCACTGCTCAGTTCTGGGCCTGCGATTAAGACGCCTCAAACTGAAATAATTTCAACGTCTTCCTCAGTCTACTTTACAGTGTATTCTGGGAGAGTCACCTCGGCGCTGCTCCTGCCGAGAGCACTCAAAGGCATGCTAGAGCCTTCCTTCTAGGGAAAGCAAACCTAAGGAACAGGACAAGGCTTTTCACAATTGCACAAGTATTACTAGAAGTGAAATTTCAAAAGAATTACACTTTATTAAAGCTCCATATTTGTATAAAACACTTATGAGATCTCACTATGATCTCCAGTATCAACACTTAATAGATGGACTGAAAAATTATTAGGAAAATATTTTATTATAATTTCAACACTGTTGTTCAGAAATGTACATGATTTATCATTTAAAAACCCCAGATATACCCCAAACGTTGTGAATTACAAGTTACTAACATTTTCCCCAAATCTTGTTGGCTCAAGTTGTGGTAAGGTTTTAAAGTTCCATCTTAATGGAATAATTCTTCATAAACCTCAAATTCTTGCTCATCCTCACACATTGACAGTTAAGGTTTTAAAGCTTTAAGTGTCTCTTCATCCAGTACTCTAATTATAAGAAAAAAAAGGCATAACAAGCTTTTAAAAATCAACCAAGTGACTTGCCATGAGGCTCCTATTTTGCGGTTCCCTCTGAAAGGTACCAGACACACAAACTCAGCAGTTACTGCCAGCACTTTCAGGGGACTCTAGTTCCAGTGTCTGAAAGCCAGGGGACATTCAAATACTTAAAACATTTTGTCCTCTACCTTGAAATCCACTCGGATTCTGTGGACTCCATCTGTGGGTGGCTTTTGCTTGGAACTGCTGCCGTTAGTCAGAGTGCTGAGCAAGTTCAGTGTGCTGCTCTCTGGCTTGCTCAGAGGAGGGGGCTTTTCCTGGTCAAGCAAAGGAGCCTGTATTAATCCCAACTCTGGATGTTAGAACTTAACCAGCAGTTACATCCAATG
Organism: Rhabdornis inornatus; assembly: GCA_013397075.1. NCBI lineage: Eukaryota > Metazoa > Chordata > Aves > Passeriformes > Rhabdornithidae > Rhabdornis > Rhabdornis inornatus. The sequence goes on along the minus strand of VWZS01002961.1, from coordinate 685,639 downwards.
CCATAAAAAATTCACAGACAAACCCCCAAACCAGCACAAAACTAATGAGTGTTACAAAGCTGCAGGGAAGTGACCATTCTACAAACGATTCCCTAAGAGTATTCCATATGCAATTACAGTCCTAATTCCATGTGCTCTACCATCACATTGTTCTTTCATTAAAGCATGGATTGGCGTTTGGATGCAGTGGGGCAACTCTGGGTATAAAGAGGCTCTACTCACTTCTCCCTCAGGTTTACGTAAGACAATTCTTTTTTTCCATGATCGAGCTATTTCTGAGACAAAGGTAGTTGCATTTTTTCTGGAAAAGCTAGCATCCACCCTCCAACACACAAATCTTAGATACCAAAGATCTGAACTCAGGCACAGGACATGGTTTTTGCTATCCACATACTGCCACAAGGGAGAACCTAACATCTTTAAGAACCAAAGAAAAAAATCTGCAAAGTCTTCAGCAATATGGTTCTACTTTCTAGACCGAAGTTCCAGGTGCTTGAGATTTTACTGACTGTATAAAAAACAGTATTCACCTTTTCTTTTGGTTTCTGTTTCACAGGGAAAGTTGGACGGGGAGCAATTTTTTTCTGTTTGCTTTGTTCTGTGCCTAGGAAGGGGGGGAAAAATTATGAGTATTTCAAGTAACTAACAGCCACCTGTAGAGAAGAAAAGGGAAAAAAATCAGCTGGGTAATGTGCGATGAGTTTTAGACTAGAACTTTTCCACCCTCTTCTGTGGCTGCGCCTCCCCAGCTATGAGCAGTTTCTCTGAGGCAAGACTAGAAGAAGAGTTTGCTCTGCTCACAATCTGGAGCATTGTGGGTGCAAAGCCACAGAGATCCCAGAGCTGCCTGGCTGGTGATTGTTCATACTGCTCTGCACTACATACAATAGTGGACTATACTTTTGTAGTAAAAGATTACATCCTCCTGGTTTCACATTCAAAATGGGAAGTTGACAGACTTAATAATACTGAAAATACACTTCAAGACTGCTACAACTACACAACTCAGGAATACCAACCAGGATAGCCATCTTTCTCCCTGCCCTAACATACACTGTGGCTCAATAAAAAGGAAGCCAGATCAAAGCAAAATTTCCAAAATATTCTGCTGAGATTTCAACACACCATAAAGCATTCATAAGATTTTAAATGCACCAGCTTTTAGCAGTATTGTTACTTAACATGACTCAAACATATTGAGGATAAATAGTCCCATTTACCTATTTCTGGCTGGGGAGTCTGCTTTTTCTTGGGCTCAGTGCTAAGTTTAGGTGCTTCTTTTTTCAAAGGTCCTGAGCTTGGTGGCTGAGAAGGAGGGAGCTGGACTGGCTGGGATATCTGCTTGCCAGTCTTTCTGGTACCAGATGCAGGGACCTGTTTTGGCTCTGACACAGGAATGGAGGAATTCCCATCCTCATGCTTTTCCTCAACAGGCTTACGGGCAGGCTCACAGCTCTTCTTCCCAGAATTGTCTTCTCTTGGTACAACAGCCTGAGGAGTTTGTTTCTGTCCAGAGTCCAACTGGTTTTTTCCAGAATGGCTTTCTTTCTTCTCATTTGTCTTGGATTTCTTCTCTTTCTTTTTTGCAGCTAAGAAGAAGAAGCACAGATAAAGCAACACAAACAAAATAGTGTGACTTCAAATGATTGCTGATCTTTTAAAACAAGGAAACAGACACTTTGATTCAGAACTTTCTCGTTCTACTTTGATTCAGAACTTTCTTGTTCTGTCATACAGAAAAAAACTCTACTCAAAAAATAAACTTGGCTTGTAATTCAACCCATGTTCTCTCACACCTTGGGCCCCTATTTTGCGACAGCAATAAGCAACACCCTCCTGCAGTAACACTGCATTCAGAGCTGAGAGCAGACTTCGTGAGGAAGAAAAAGGAAGCAAAAGGAAGGAAACAAATCAGTCCAGTCAGCACTAGTCCAGCGCTGAGAGACACTGGCATGTACAATGTCTGTCAGTACTCACATCTCTTCTGCCCCTTGCACCTGCCACCAACAGTGCAGGCAGGTTGGCTCCCAGGAGAATAACCTTCATAAGCTCAGTGTAGCTAAAACAACAGCACAGAGAGCGAAACCTATGAAAAGAAAACTTCTGTCTTGTCCTATACTCAAGGCAAGTCTTTTAGCCTACCTTTAGCTTGCTTCTGGAGGTAAGCTTTTGAAGGCATCCACTGTAGATTCTGACATTTCCTCATTCTATAAAGAAAGAACATGTCATGAAATCAGAACAAAGATGCCGACATTAAAAGGACAGTCTGCAAATGAACATAAAAAACGAAAATAATATTATCAATACATACACTTCTTTTGTTCAGACAAAACCAAGTACTCTTGGAGTGGGATTGGATTAGGAGACCAAGCATTTTGCTAACTTTATTCAACTTTATTCCCTATTTGTCTTATGCTCGGCATAAAATGTCTTCCGTAGACTGAGCCAGGCTTTGTTTCTAGGTCCATTCCTGTAGGAGGGGTCATGGCTCTGAAACGCAGCCCAAAGCTTGGGCAAAGCTGCTGAGAGCAAGACTCCTTCCAGTCTGCAGAGTGTTCTCACACAGCACTTCTCACTGCAAGGCTTTATAAATAGCTCTTATACCACAACAATCTATTGGTGCCACTTTAGCTGTTGCCTTTTCAGACAGTTTACCTAGTCTGGTAAAATCAATTTAATACAGCAATTAAAAAGAGGAAAAGTTTCAGTCTAAGTGATATGCATAAAAAATTACAAATGAAATCACGGAAGAGTGATATTTTTTAATGACACCCCGAGACACCTTTGATATACAAAGTGTATATAAGCTAAATAAACACCAGCTTGAAAACACAAGCTTTTCATGAACACAATCTAGGAGAATAAGGTAAGTATTTATGTGCATATTGCCTTCCTTGCAAAATCCTGTATTGCCTAAAAAAAGCCTCAGATCTTCCATCGAACAATCCTCAATACTCCGCCACTTCCATCAAACTGAGAAGAATAAACTAGAAGTGAACTCCAGAGTAAAAGCTCACAACTACTGCACCTTGGATTGTGGTCTTGACTCTCATACAGCCCCTTGCTTTGATCAAGCCTCAGACCAGGTCAAGCTGAGTCCAAGCCCATGACACAGGACAAATCTACTGTTCCCGGCCCAGACTGTGGGTACACTTACCCCACCCAGAGCAGGGATAAGCTCAACAGCTTCTCAGACACTTACTTGCAGCACTGCTTCTTTATATTGCGCCCACCAAACTTGGGTTTGTCTAGACAGTTAGTGCAGACACCACAGTCCTCTGGAACCTGGCAGCCCGAACACTGCCCGCAGCGCCTGGAGCGCCGGCCCTTCTTCACCGGAGGTTCTTGCTGGGCCTTGTTTCTGGTGACCGGCTTAATGGGCTTGATAGGTGGAGCGAGAGGTTCAGCCTCTTCTGAGCCAGCTATTGATGACTTATCTACCAAAAGAACATTTCTAATGTCAATTTTCTGATGGCAAAGAATGTTTCAGGAGTGTCTAATTTAGCCCATGAAGCCTGAGTCCACCTGCAGATCCACACAGATGCATGTGATTGTGTTCTACACCTGTCTACACATATATATGCACACATGCCCCTCAGCAGAACACAGGTTTGGTGCAGAACACACGTATTTAACACAATTTCTAATAGCTTAAAGGATTAACCCTGTTTGAGTGGCACTGTAATGGAGAGCCCAGAGCTCTTTAACATACTTTCCCTTGTTAATCACTTGAAGTCCTCATTTTAAGCAGTCAACAGAAGCTGACTTTGTATGGACCCACAGATGAAACTCACCATCATTCCCCATGGAAGACAGTATCTTCTCCCGCTCTTCCCATGGTAAGGCACTCAGAGTGGGCATGTCATCAGGAAACACTGCGCGCTTGCGGCCCAGCGCAACAGCTGCTCTCCTGCAAACGTGTTTTATTCGTGGTCCTCGGACTGACGTTTCTGATGAATCACTCTCTTGCCCCTAGATTTCAGAACATGAGAGCAGACAATATTCCTAAGAAAGTTATCAAAATAAGGCTAAGAAACATGTAATAGAAACTTCTAAGCAAATTATATCTTAGCTTGCAGTTTGTAAGAATCAGGATAAAAACAGACTCGGCCTTCTAAGCCTCAGTTATCCAACAAAGGATAAACGCAAGAGAACAAGAGTTTTGACTGAACTGGAATTACAAGGTAAGTCTCCATCTACTATTGGAAAGACAACTTGGTCATGAAGCCACATTATCAAGGCACTGACATTAAAAAAATTAAGAGTCCACTGGAATTGGAGTGGCGCTTGGTGCTGACAGATCCAGCAGAAGCCTCAGTGGATGAGGCTGTTTGAGAGCTTTGTAGCTGCTAATGTCTCAGATGAGGGGCCCGGGTTTATTGAGGTGCTAAACAAATGGATCATTTTTAGTGCAATTTTCCATGTTTTGGTAAGACTCTGGAATATCTCCCACTGAAAAAATTGTCCCAAATAAGCAACTGTGAGAATCTGGACTTTCGCTACACCAGGCCAGTCATAGAGGTACATGGGCATCTTCATTTCAGAGACAAACAGCTGAAGGCTTCTCTATTTGAAATATGTACTAGTGATTTTCAACACTAGTGTTGTTGTGAAAAGTTTAAATAAAAAGTGTTCCCTGAAAACATATCTCACCTCCCTTTCTGGCAGGTAAAAGAGGTCTGCAGAAAAGGGTGGTTTTGGGGTGGGGAAAAGGGGAAAGTGGTAGGAAGCAGTTCCCCAAATCAAATGCAAAATTCCAATGGATCCTCCTCCCTCCTATAAGTGAGATATCACTGCATAAAGTTAAAAAACAGATCAAGAAACAACTTTCCTTCAGAAGCCAACTTTACACTGGAGGAGGGTCACCAAGAAACCACAAGGCCAAGACAGACACTGCATTTTGCTGGAACTGCACTTTTCAGAGCAAGTACTACTCTAGATAATCGCTTTGCTTAGATTTTTTCAGAGAAACCTAGTATGCAGCTATGCTGTACTCTTCTCCAAAATACATGCAGCTCCCCTCTGAGCTGACTACACAGCAGCTCCCTCTTCCCCTCAGCTTCTGCCCAAGGCTCCTTGTTTTCGGGTCGTTTGCCATCTGTTGCACTAACAGCTGCTTAGCTTGGCACATTAATTCTTCACGCTCAGTATACAAAAGCTACTTGTGACTTTCAGGACAAGTTCAAAGTAAGATGTACTCTAGCAAAAAACCCAACTTGGAAAAAGGAATACCTGTGCTTTTGGCTGATCTGCTTGTTTGAGGGACTTGCTCTTCTCAATCTTGTACAGCTGGGCTTTTGCCTTTTTCAGAAGACTGGCTACCCTCTTGTCAGTCATTGGCAGTTTGTCTGCTTGAGCCAACATAGAACTGATGGAGGAAGCAGAATGTTTAACAGTGCTTGATGAAGGAGCAGAAAGACGCAGAGCTTTTTCCTTCTCCAAAGATGGCACAGTGGGGCTGAGGTCCAGGTCTGATTTGTCCAGTCCCCCTCTACCTTTCTTGGATGTTTTGGTTTTGACAGCTGTTGTATCTACGAGAGCAGCAGTGGAAACGTCTGCAGTGGGATCTACTGCTGTAGACTTCTTCCGCCCAGCAGTTTTTTTGGCAGATGATGATGCTGCAGCGTCTTCACTGACTTTTTCTTTGGGCGTTTTACTTACAGGAAACAAAGTAGTGCTACTCTGTAATTCTGACCCTTTTCTCCTTTTCTCTTTCCTTGATTCCCGTTTGTTCTCCTTTTCTCTCTCTCTGTCTTTCTCTCTGCTCTTGTCCTTCTCCAGGCCTTTGTCAGCATCTTTATCTTTGGAGAGTTCTTCTGCTGCCCTGTCCTTGCTTTTGCCTCTTTCTGTCTGGGGACTTGATGTGAACCAGGGGAAGAGAGGAGTAGGGCTACCAGATGAGAAAGGCTCTGCTGGAGCGCTCGTCTGCTTCCTTGGTCTCTGGCTTCTTTCTGCTGATTCCCCAGACTGCGATAGGGAATGGGAGGGAAAAGTAAAAGTCGAATTTAAGGCACTAGTGGCAAGAGAACTAACTGAAATACTAGTTAATGAGGAAGAGACAGAAGACTGTGGGGGGAGAGTTGTCAGGTCAGAGGTACTAAGCCTTCCGCTCCTTGTCCTCATGGAGTGCGAAGGAGATCTGGGCTCTGATCGGATGGGGCTGAACGCTTTCCTCTTCCGTCGCCGAGAGGACGTGCCTGTGGCAGAGGTCCCTGTAGTGGAGCGACCGACTGATGAGGGCAAAGTTACAGACTCAAAGATCCGGGAGTGGGCCTCACTTGGTGTGAATCGAGGTGCTCGCAGCAGAGGACTTCTCTTGTGCATATCAAACCTGGCTCCAGAGTGAAGTGAAAAGAGACGAGTGGGAGCTGTTGCACCTGGTGTTGAGAATCCAGACGCAAAGCCAACATCCTCCGGTGTTAGTGGCGGGGGTCTGAAGTTATCAAATATTGGTTTGCGAATAAGACCCTCTTTGGCATACTTTGCTGATGAGAAGTACTGTGGCTCTGACCTGGAATGTTTCAGAGAGGTCCACCTAAACGTTGGTTCTCGCAGAATTGACTTTCGTTTCTCTTGCATTGGTGCAGCAGAAGTAGGAAGAAAGGGTGAGGCTAACGGTATGGTTGGAGGCATTAGCCAAGGGGTATGGTCTGAGATGCTTGAAGCAGGCTGCAGCGGTGGCGGGGGAGTGAGCAAAGGCGGAGGAGGAGAGGAGGAGGACTGCTGCTGTGGCATGCTTGGTAAGGCTGACAGTTTTTTTGTGGTCCTCTGGCCAAAACTTCTTTCTGTTATCGAAAACCTTCTATTTCTCCTATCACCATTATCGTTTTCAGGGGACTGAGAAACAGGCAGGGGAGTGTGAGCTTCTGGAGTATTGCTTCGCTCCTCAGAAAGCATCTGCATCTCCTCAGAAGCCTGGGAGTCTGTAGATGTATCCACACTGGGGCTGCTGGACCGTGAGGAATCTGAAGACATCTGAGATGAATGCTGAGAAGCGGCACTGGACTTTTCACTGGAGCCACAAGATGTAGTGCTGAACCTGCTGTTTGGTGTGGATTCTAGTCTGGATATTTTAATAGGAGGATCGTAGTCTTCATCCTCAATAAACCGTTTGGGTGTTTTGATAATCCGTGAAGAGATTGCACTCACAACCGGCATGATGAACTGTCGAATATTTTTGAGCTGAGTTCTCCCCTTCCTGCCCTGCAGTTTGGCTGCTTCTTTCTCAATCTTTTTTTGTGCTCCCTTTTTAGCCCTCTGCAAGAGTTGCTTAGCAATGGCAGCATCCGTCCTTTTGGTGGAAGGTATAATCCTAACAGGTTTAATCCTGCGTGGACTCTGTCTGACAGAAGCCTTCTCTTCCTTCGTGAGAGGTGGTGTGCCATCCTTTTCTTTGCGAATCCTCTGGGGCTTCTCCAGCTGTGAGTTTATGACTAAAGCTGAGGAAGTCTTTAAACGTTCAGAGGACGGTGGCCTGCCCCTCCTGCGCACGATCTGAACGCTCTTCCTCCCAATCTGAAGTTTTGCCCCAGGCTTAAATTTAGATTTCAGTGGGGAAAGCTTACTAGTTCTTAATTTCTTGATTTTAGTTGCTTGCTGAAATGTAGTGGATGGTGATCTTTTGATTTTTTTCAGACTCTCTTTTTCATCTTTGCTGCCCTTCTGAATGTCCGATGTGTCCTTTTCCTGTGACAATTTGAATTTCACACTTGTAAGTGTTGGAGGTCTTCCTCGTCTTTTTTCCCCACTCTTTGAATCCTTCTTCTTTACCTTCTCCATGGATGTGGTTTCAGACTTGCTTGAAGGGGAACACACTGATGAAGAGTCTGACAGTACAGCTGAACTTCGGTCAGAACTGCTCCGGGGCCTCCCGCGAGGTTTCCGTGGACTAGATTTAGCTGAGAGGGAAGTAAAGAATGCAGGGAACATAATAAATTTCTCCAAGTGTGGGATAAGCATTACCCAGGTCACCCAAGTATTTATTCAGTATCAGTCATGCTGCCTATACGTGGCCAAAACGTTTCAGATAATCAACAAATAAAAATAGTTTTATCACTACATGTAGAGAGTACCATCCCAACAAACCTCTTTTCCCATAGAAAATACCACATAGATAACTTGTTTAAAAATGCAAGCTAGTCCTTTCCGAACAATTACATATGCAATTGCACAAGCCCAGTACCAACCTAATGCTGGGAGGGAGCAATAATTCTCAAGGGCACATGCTACCTTTTAAACACATTACTTTTTAAAATTTTTTTTATGCAGACCACAGCCAGTTGAAAGAAAAAAAAATCCTTCGAGTGCCATCCATCTGCACTGCTAAAGGAGAAGTCAAGACAGCAAGAACAACCTACACGAGGCTTATACAAGACAATTTACTAAAAGCTGGTTTTAGCTTTGAAGCACAGTTAACAGTCAGCAAGGACTTGGAGACATCAAGCACAAGACTTGATTATCCACTGTGACCAATGCGTTTCATTGCAACCCCACCAAGCCCAGCTACTTCAGTTCAGGATCTTCCCCTGCACCAGCAAGGCACTCCACCACAGCTTGCTATTGAAGCCAAGCTGAGCAGATGATTATGGTGGAAGAGCAGAGTGCTCTGGTAAGGGCATTTATTGACAACACAGGCAGAAAGGAGTCTACTGAAAGATACTGAAACAGTCAAACCAGTTCTAGACTCTTACTCTTTAAATAGCTGCCTCTCCAGAACACTGACATGAGGCTTCAAATACTGGATTCATCAGTGTAACTCTTTTACCCAGTTTCCCTCTTCCTTTACAGATCAGACATAGAGAATCCAAAACTAACTACACTGAATCTAAAGACTGGTGTGGCTTTTATGGTGGATGAGATTTGGTGGAACAAACAGGAGAGGCAGAGCAAAACCATCATGAAAGAAAAGAGAAAGTCAACACCCAATCCTGCAGCTTGAACTTACCTGTGGGGGACCTGGTGGGACTTCGTACTTTGACTTCTTCATCTGAACCAAAACCTAAAAACTGTTCATCCTGCAATGAGAAAGCAGATGGAAGTTCGAGGACATGGATATTAATGCTGAAATTAACTCCACTGTGATCGAAGCACAAAAAGGATTCTAGAGGATTTTCCCTCCTCAAAAAAGATACTGGCATTTGTTCTCCTAACAAAGAATTGCTAAAATGGAAATACAATTTTTATATACACATACACAGCAACTACAGCTTACAGCTATGGGACAATCAAAAAGAGTTACAGGAAAATGAAGGACAAACATATACAGAAACAAACCCTTCATGCATAAAATCTGCTGCTCATATCAAACAACAAAACTTTCATCCTGTAAGCTACTATTCAAACCACCCTAAAGACACACTTCAGCAAAAGAAATGTTTCTGTGTGTATTATTCTAGTACAAACGTAGCCCAACTTCCTGCAAACTTATGCAAATCACCTCTTTTTAATTCCCTTCAGACTTGGTCTTAAGGAGAGACGAAAACCTGACTTCTGCGGTGAAGCTCTTCCCTCTGAAAGACGCATGAGGTTAACAGTTTGCTGTCCACATTGAGGCAGGTGTATCAGGAGTCTGTAGGTGTCAGTCCAGTTCATCTGCCACCAAATGTGTGGTGACATCTTTTTGTCATATGTCATGCCACCTTTCCTAATCCATTTTCACCTCAGGTATTTAGTTGGCCAGTCTTAACTTTCGTATAAGCTTTGGAAACAGAGATGCCACTTATTTTTCCTTTTAAAGCACTGTGCAATGTGGCTGCTAAGCTTTAAGAAGGGCAGGCACTGCAAGAACAGTATCCTGAAAGTGAAAAGGGACAAGACTGTGAAAGAAGAAGGTGAACTGCACAAAGAAGCATTTCTTTGTGTTCTGCCCCATCCTTTTTACACGGAATTCCTACTTCATCTACTTACAGGGAAGATCAGGAAGACCACCTCAGCTAGTAACACCACAGTCTGATAGAGAAAAGGAGCAAGGCTTTTCGACCAAAGTATTTATCAAAATTTTCTGCCTGGTTTGTGTCCGATGAGCCCCAGTGTAAACAACTCAAACACAGTATGCTCTGACCAGGTGGACATCCAGGTTCTCAGTGCAGATAATGCTTTGGTCAGTTAAATACATACCCCCTTGGGCTGCAGTTAATTGCTGTAAGCCATCACCAGCACAGACACCTGCTGGAGCAGAGGGTGACCCTGCCCCTCCTCACATCCCTGCTGCCTATCTGCTCTTTGCACTTGCAGCAGAGATGACAAGAAAACCAGAAAAAAGCAATGGTAAAGCAACATAAAATAAATAAATTATGCCAGAAGATATTGCTTCTGTCTGAGACACCTTGTATCACACAGAACCCCTGAAGGCCATTCCCAGAAACAGAGAAGCTACTGCTTCCGACCTTCAGTCCTGCAGCGCTGCCTGCTCCCGGCACTGCCCGCTCCCACAGCGCTGCCCGCTCCCATGGCGCTGCCCGCACTGCCCGCTCCCACGGCACTGCCCGCTCCCACGGCACTGCCCACACTGCCCGCTCCCGGCGCTGCCCGCCCCCACGGCGCTGCCCGCTCCCACGGCGCTGCCCGCACTGCCCGCTCCCACGGCGCTGCCCGCTCCCACGGCGCTGCCCGCTCGCACGGCGCTGCCCGCTCCCACAGCACTGCCCGCACTGCCCGCTCCCACGGCACTGCCCGCTCCCACGGCGCTGCGGATCAACGCCCACACGCCACGCCCGCTGCCTCCGGAGCACGTGGCTACAGCAGGATGTAAACACCGCCGTGTGCTGCAGTACTGCCTGCTTGCGCTGGCCACCCAATGGGTCCCAGCCCTGACAGCGAGGAGCTGTCAGCGGAGACAGATGTGGGCTGAAACCCAGAGAGGGCACAGAGAAATAACACGTACCTAAGAATAGCCAGGTTTAGAAACACTAAGGGATCAGCTGCTCACCCTGTGTGATTTCCTGACTTGCACCGGCCTCCAGGTTCCTGTGGCTGCTACAGGTATTTTCCTCGTTTTGTTATTCTGGGTCCTAAAGTCATTATTATTTTATCTCTGGCTACTAAATCAGTACTTGCCACATTTTTGACAATCACCTGTTAATCCACGATTACAACTTGCATTATTTTCAAACTCAGCTCTGTTATCTTTTCCAATGGGATACATTAATACTGGCTTTCGCCCAATAGCCTGAGAATGATAATTTTTTCCATTTCTTACCAAGCAGTCACCAGAAGCGTCTACAGCAAAAAGGCTCCTTCCACAAAACGATCACTTTCGCTTCATTTACAGCACAAGTAGTATGACCAATATGTCACTTGTGTTTGTGTGTTTGGTGACATTCCCGAGTGTATTGGTGACCTCAGAACAGTCACTATCACTACCTGAGAAGGCAGTCCTGTGACCTGTCAGAGGAGATGAAGAAAGCCACTACGTATCACTCAGCATTTGCCAGGCTAAACCATTCAGCTGGCCATCACATGCCAAAATGCAGCTTTGAGGCAAACTAGGCAGGAACAGCCTCCCTCCAGTTTTTCAGAAATATGACAGATGGAGAGTGATTAAAATCCATAAAGATCTTGAACATGGCCTCATTTACCTGAAAAAGAATAATGCAATGCAAAAAAGGCCACTCAGGATTATAAATTAAAGGATGAGGGAAGGTTTGCCTCATGCCAGACATGAACACTAACCAAGCAGGCATGGGATGATCTCTCTGTGGGCAGCAGAGCTTCCACATACATTTCCCATTCAAACATTACACTATCCCAACTGGGTTCAACCTCAGAGTTGTGCACAGATGAAGAATGAAGTAACCCAGCTACTAAAGAACAGAGAAGTTGCAAGCAAATGTCTATCACAATGCTCTTGAGCAATACTACTTTTCAAAGAATTTCCAGTTAAAGATCTCAGAGGAAAATCCACCTTCAAAGGAGAAACTACGCTGCAGGCACTAACTGATGTTTTGATCTCTGTCTGAGGAATAACAGATTCACTATGGATCTGTGAAGTTGCATGGGGCTCTCACCAGCACTAAACCAGCAATGCTGCCGCTCCAATCAGCACCTGAAAAAGTTTATTTTACAATAGAGTCACCTGACCAATGCTGATCTTCCCATTCCCCATGTCGGGTTTGGCCCCGGTTAGACAGCACCTCACTTTCTTGGAAAGAGATAAGCTATTTTTAGAAGCTCATTCAGATGCCTGCTTAGTGACTGCAGCACATCACCTACCAGACTCCTCTGCTTTCAGCAGAGTAAACACCCTTGGAGGTTGGCAGGTAGTAACCCTGAGACAAACACCAGGTGCTGGGAGCAGAGCAGAGTCTGCTGGGAGTTCAGGGAGATGCTTCCCAAGCCATTACTTGTGATGCAACTTCAGTAATAAACAGCTGAGCACTTGGGGTGACCATTATGCACCAACTCGAATGAGGGGACATTCGTCCTTCCGTTGTTTAATTCACTGAAAGCTTTGACCAGGAGCGACGCACAGACTTTGCTGGGGCTTCACCTGGGAGTGGTACCGACCTACAGAAAACATCTTGAGATCACAGAATGGCTCTTGGCCTGGTCACCTCCACATGCCAACCCCCAAACTACTTTGCTGCAGTGGTACCCTCACGCATCATCCACGGCAATACAACGGCAATTAGGGCTGCAGCTTCCAGAGTCCAGTTTTTTTAACAATTAGAAAGAACATATTGCTCTTTATGGGCAGAGACTCAGGGCAGGTCTGTTACAACTGTTACTGAGCATACAGATCTGATTTGCCAGAGTCCTGGTTCCAACCTGGATGAGAAATTCTGATTTATGCTTTCCAATCTGAATACAGAAGAATGCTTACTAGAAAACACCTGAAACACTCATTCTGGTCACAAGAAGCTTTCAATAATACCATTTCCAAGGAAGAGGGTCAGTCAAACCACTATCTAGAAAGATCCAGATTGCAGATGGTGAGAGAAAAGCTCTAGAGTTGCTGTATGGACGCATTAAAAAAATCTTTCACTCCTAAACATATATTCCTAAAGAAACAGTACCAGAGTCAAACTATGCTCTGTAGCTCAGCTTGGCGGGAACAGCTAACCTTGCTGTGGGAATTCTGTGGTATCCTTGAGAAGTGATGAACCACTGACTTGAGGAGTTACCTGTTTCCTCTAACATGGTGAAACCTGCAGTTCAGCACTTGGGTGCCAATACAGAAGTGCATGGTCAAGCACTGTTGCAAGTCTGTCCCAGGAGCTTTCCAGCTGAAGGAAGCACAATGTCCAAAAGCCCCTGGAACAAAGTCATCAGCGCACTGCTGCTGTTCTGAAATTGCCTTACCTGCCCACCTACCACCCTGCTGGTGCCAGTGGGATGAGTCACATCACCTTTCATTTGAAAACAGTTTCCTAAATTCCCAACAAACTTCCAAAAACTGCTCCTCTGAGGGTTTGGAGCACTGCAAAAAGCTGACCAAACCATAGAAACAGAAACATCACCAAGATGGTTAAAACACGTATTTTATTTTCACATGTCTGACAAAGCAGCACCGGAATGTTCAGGAAGGGCAAGAGCACAAAGGACCCTCCATCTCTTGGGCCATGATCTGCATCATCCTCACCACGTGCCTCTTGTTAGACAGCAATACCTACAGCAGTCCCCTTCCCATGCACATGCAGTGACCACCTTACCCGTGACAGGAAAGGCTCTACACCCAACTCACACATTAAACTCAAGCAGTCTGACAGTGACCATTCAACTAACACTACGTGAGGAAATTTTGAGGCAAACAGAAGAAATTAGCTGTACTTCCAGCTCAGGCATGACCCTGGTGGTGGCATAGAAGCTAATCCTTACCCCCATGATATGGATCTAGTACCATTTCCAAACATGCCAGGCATTGGTGAACATCCACAACTCCAACATTCACCTCATAAAACATTACGCCCCAGGTGTATGGTAGCACAGAAGTGCTACCAGGAACATCACCATCACCACCACATCCGACTGCCAAACTCGAGCTTCTGCAACTTTCAGCCAATACAGATTTATGGAGCTAACTGTCAGCATGCATCCAGCATACTCTCAACTTTTATGTCCCAAAGCTTCAATCCCCCTTCAGGAATGGGCAGGAAGCTCTAAACTGACAGGCAGAGCAGATATTCAATAACTATGTTTATGCTTCTTTTATACCAAATATTGACATAATGAACCAAGAAAACCAAATTCTTCTTATTCCTACAGTGCCACTCACACCAAGCCAAAAGGTCAGTACACAGTACAAACACTACTGTTCAACCAGTTACAGCTTCACTGTGCAAAAAGTCCCTCCAGCAACACTTGCGGTGTTAAAATCAAGTATCAGAACGTGGCTCCTTTAATGCGAGCTGGTTTCGAGATAACTAAGTGCAACACTGAGCTGCAGCAGAAGACAAGGGTTTGTACAAAGTGACCTGAATCAAAAGAGGATGCCCTGACACCCCAGAATTAAGGTACCTTTTAAATGAAAAATGCAGTCTGCTATGTACTACAAAACTGCCAAGGAGACAAGGGAAAGACTGAGTCTAATACTTGTTGTGGACAACATTTCTCCTGCATCTAACTTGGTGGTAATACCTAATTTTAACAGGTACCTACACGAGTTCATGCAAGAATGAGGTAGAAAAAAAAATAAGCATGCAGAGCCGAAGTTGTACATAGAAAGGTAACACAGCTTCTTCCTCTGACTGCCACTGTCTCCTGACCTCAAAGTAATTGCTCAGAGTTTATTCCTGAAGAGGAATGCCAACTCGGTTGAAGACTGTAACTGGCTTGGCTCAGAAAGTACCCTCAACCTTGTGACAGTTACTGAGACGACATGGTGAGCCCTAACATGAAGGGGTCCTCTGGAAGCCCCCTTTAGAAGAACACCTCCCCCAGAGCAGCTACCACATGGGTACCAGAAACTGCCCCATTCCTGCACTGCACAGAGCTGCCCTGTCCTCTAGAGAGATCCCAGGCAGCACCCATGTGCTGACTTCCTATATGTGCCACAGCTCTTTTCACACCCTTACCCCCACCTCACAGAGAACTTGTACTGCAAGACAGAAGAGCAACCTCTGGTGACTGTAATCTTCAACAGGACTGTGACGAGTGCACAAGTCACCAGCCAGGAGACCTATGTTCTTTGATGCAAAAATGTTTTGTTTCTTGAGCATCACCACAGGAAAGGAACCAACTGGGTGAGTTAACTCAATCTGAATATTTGTGAGGATCGTCTCTGAGTATGCCCAAGAATACCAGCATGCTGCAAATCCAGAGTGAGGGAAAACGCCTGGGATCTGCCCCTGCCTGGCTCATGAGGGGTCAGGTAAATCCGAACCTACAAACACCAAGCCACAAATCAATGTTTATCATTACTTTCTACTCTATGCAATGTTATTAGAGAAAAGCTTCTAGCACCTAAATAGAAAAGTGATGTAATAAGCAGAATTCTTAAAACCCAGGAGACCCTGTGTTAATCAGCTGCCACACCTACAATGCATTCAAGCTATTTTATTTTAAAGTGAATACACCCTCAAGGCCAAACTCAAAAAGATATCTCAAAGATGTTTTAGGGCTTTTTTGAGATGCAAAACATACTTGAAGACAACCGGAATTAAACAAACCACAGCCCAATGTCTTCTTAGAAAAACAAAAAAAAGAAAGAAAGAAAGAAAAAAAAAAAGAAAAGAAACAAAGCAACTTGCCTCCCCCCACATGAAAAACCTCCTGGGTTATTAACTCTGTGGTCAGCTTGGTTAGCCAGATCTCAGTCATTTCTATCCCTAAACTAGCACTGGTGAGATATTAACTGCTTCCCAGAGGACTCCATGAATTCCATCGAGCCATGTCTACTGCAAACAACAAAAAAGAGAAGCATCCCAAAGTGTGGCCCCTGAGATGTGTTAATGAGAGCAGTGCGACTCACCCCAAAGTCTGCACAGGGAGGAGTGTTCCCATGCTCAGCTCTGTTCCCGCAAACACAACCCCGTTCCTCCAGCACCACTGGAGCTGCCACTCTAAAGGCAAGGAATTCCTCCAGCTCAGCCATAAGCAAAGAGCTCCACTTCATGGCATCCAACAGAAAATGCCAAAACCAGGCCAGAAAGACACGAGAAAGCTGAATTTTCATGTGTGTTTTAAAGAACTCTCCTACGGCCAGTGATGGGAAAGGAAACCAACTGGTCTTTATACAGACAAAACACAAAGATACATTCACCTACCCTACAGCTGACAACCTGCCTGGAGGAGACAGAGCTGACCCTTCAAAAATCAATAAAGCCCTCCTGGTACAAAAGACCCGGGGAATTCTCTTGCCGGCGCAAGGATGCCGCTAAGGAGTGATGCAAAACAACTAGGGGAAAGGAACGCTGCAGCTCGTAGTAACACACCCCCATCATGTCTTCCCTGTTCTGTCAAAAGATGGGTTGTTGTCGCACTCCCACTCCGGCTGCCTTAGAAAGGCTTAAAAAAAAATAAAAATGAAGGGAGGAAAAAGAGCAACTCAAAAAAAAGGGAAAAAAAAAAAGAAGAAAAAATGGAGCGCCAGCGCTCCGAGTACCGGCGAATGGTCTCGCAACGGGCCCGCTGCCCCAAGCTCCGCCTGGGGCATCCAAAGCGGCGAAAGGGAGGAAGACGAGGAAGAGGAGGAGGAGGAGAAGGGGGAGGGCCGGCGCGCGACACCCACCGCCGGGCCCGCAGGAGGGGCCGGCAGCCCAGCCCCTCGAGCCCCCGCGCCCGGAGAAGGACGCGTCACCCCGCCGAGCATCCTCGGCACCGGGGCGCACCGGGAGGCCCCGGCCCCATCCATCCTACCTCGCTCCCGGCGGCGGGGTGTGCGCACCGCATCCCGCCCCGCCGAGGGCGCGGGAGCGGCGGGAGGCGGATAATGGAGGCGACGGCAGTGAGGACGCACCGGCGGCAAGTCGCGTGCGCGGGGAGGGACCGCGAGGGCGGCCGGACCAGGACCAGGACCAGGACCAGGACCAGGACCAGGACCAGGACCAGGACCAGGACCAGGACCAGGACAAGGACAAGGACAAGGACAAGGACAAGGACAAGGACAAGGACAAGGAC